>CM050935.1:10856606-11321606 GCA_027789145.1 Solanum arcanum
TATTATATGGGGGGCAGGAGAAGGGGAAATGGGGGAGGGGATTACAAGGTAGAACGGAATCCTCACCAACAAGGTGAAAGTGAAAAGTCCAGGTAGCCAACCCAACCAACTGAGTTACTGAGACACCCTTTGACTTATTTTCATTATTAAAATTGGTGCCTTTTGTTTTCTTCCTGAAATAATAGACTAACTACCAGTTTGTACTATTCTTGTAGTTGTTGTGGTGGAGGTGTTTGTACCTTCCCCAAAATTTTTGTTTGTGTTTGCATATCCCCTGCCTAATAGCTGTTTAAAGTTTTTGTCTTTCTTGTAAATGATGATTGATGTTCTAATTTTTTACATCGGCTATTAATCTGTATTAGTAATTTCTTCAGGAGAGTGTTTCACCATGGTGAAGCATTCTGCTTTATGATGGTTCTGTTCCATATCATCATTATTCTGGCTAAAGGTGAACCATGTTCAATGAAGGGACAGCAAAACCAAGCAGAGTATGATGCATGTATGTCCTACAAACCCAATGAGGAGGATGGCTTTAGTGGTGATTTGTCAAACGGTTTCGTTCTTGAGAACCCCGTACCTCGTCAAAGTCTTGATAGCGTGTGTTCACATACAGACTTGTTCTGCTTTCCACCCAGATTGCGGGAGTTTTTGTTTGAAGAGAAGAATGCCCAATCACAAGTGGAAGAAGTTTCTGGGGTTCAATCTAATGTTGATTTGCCTGTAGGATCAGATGAAGAGAATAAAAATCTTAGTAGGTCATCCGATTCTTGTATTTTCAAGTTCTTGGGTGGAAGAACAATTTCATGCTATCTGAGTTACCCAGAGTTTTACAGTGAATTGCCTTGTAATTGTATAAGAAGGAATAGGGCAGATGGTGTTTCTTTTGGTGAAGTGCCTTTGTCTGATGATAAATATAAAAAATTGAAACCAAAAGCGGAAGACGGGACAGACAGTTTCAACATTTTGAGTGGTTCTTCCCCTCATGTAGAAATCAATCCCCCTTTGCTCGACTGGGGGGAGAAGTATTTATATTTTCCTTCATTAGCTTTTCTAAATGTTAAAAATACACACAGCGACAGGTCACTGACTGTCTTTGAACCTTATGGAACCAATTCTCAGTTTTATCCTTGCAATTTCAGCGAAACATTGTTGGCACCTGGTGAAACTGCATCAATTTGTTTTGTGTTTTTGCCTACATGGTTGGGTTTATCTTCAGCGCAGTTTGTTTTGCAGACTAGCTCCGGTGGTTTCTTGGTTCAGGCTAAGGGCTTTACTGTTGAATCTCCATATCGCCTTCAGCCTTTAGTCGGTCTTGATATTTCCTCTAGTGGAAGGCTGAGTAAAAATCTTTCTTTGTATAATCCTTACAATGAAGCCCTCTATGTGGAGGAGGTAACTATTTGGACGTCTATTTCTTCAGGAGATAATACCCGTTATGCAAAAGCAGTTTGTAATATGAATAAAGGTGAAGATTCAAACAATAATTTCAGCTTGCTTGGTGTTAAGGAGTGGCTGGATGTCAAGGGTGATGAGGTTGGTATCCCTCTAGTTGCAATTAGACCCCATAGGAATTGGAAAATTGATCCTCACAAAACTGAGACCATCATAGAATTAGATTTCCCTAGTCATACAACGGGAGAGATATTTGGTGCCTTTTCTCTGCAGTTGCTTAGCTCTTCCAAAGGTAAAGCTGATACAATTATTGTCCCTCTCAAAGCAGAACTGGGCAAGATGTCTGCTCACAGTGATCTCATGGATCCACTTCTTTTGTCTATTCAAACTGTAGAACCATGTGCGACTGATGGTACTAGTGTTGTTGCTCTGTCAGTGAGAAATGATTCTCCTTACATATTAAGCATTGTCAAGGTAAGTGAGGTTGGAGAGAACATCAAGTATTTTCGTGTCAGATATGTTGAGGGACTAATACTCTTCCCTGGTACTGTTACGCAAGTCGCTGTGGTCACATACCCTCCGGTGCAAGCTCATGAAATGAGCATGAATTGTAAATTGCTCGTATCAACTAATGACTCGAGAACTTCTGAAATTGAAGTTGCTTGCATGGATGTAGTCAGCCTTCATTCAGGAGGAAAATATGACTCTTCAATTGGTCAAGAAGAAAACTATGATGAAGTTGAACCTGGAAACACAAGAGCCTCTTCAAGCAGCAGCATGCGGTCACCATTAGAAATCAAGGTATTGGAATTCTGCTATTTGGTTCTTATATGTCTCATTTCATGGGTGTGGCATCTTCTTTTATTTTAAACACTTAAATGAGTAAAAATAATTTGTCAAACTTCTGGAAGTTTCAGGGCTGTCAGATTTGAGAATTCAAGATTTGTGTGTTATTCCTATTTGAGGCATTTTTGCAAGCAACTGGAATTCATATTTGTTTTTTGTCTGAAACTAATATTGTGGCAAGAAACTCAAACTAAGCCCTTGAGAGAGATCTGTGTATGTAGAGTATAGAAGTCCTTTTCTTTTCAACTGGTAGAGTATTAAAGTCCTTAATTATCAGCATAAAGTAAGACTGAAGATTGTGTCCTGTAACACGTGATAGGTGGAGCCATATATACCATATCATGTATAATGCAGGGGCTCTTCGTCTCTATTTAATCAGTAGTAGGAGATACACCCTTATACTTTAAAAATTTAATGTACCAGAAGTATTAAAGATAACCGAAGTCATCTTCAGTGAAAATATAATTGTGCATGTTCAGTGTATATTTCAGGATGCTGGATACAATTTCACTCTCTGATAGAAGTTGTTTTGGTTAACATTGTGTTCTTTGAATACATAATGGGCGGAGAGCAAATATACTCACATAGTCACATGATAACTTATACTCCCTCTGTTTAAAAAAGAATTAGCTTCTCTCTTTTTAGTGTGTTTCAAAAAGAATGATCCTTTTCCTTTTTTGGCAACACTTTAATTTCAGCTTTCCACGTGGCATATTTAAGGCCACAAGATTAAAGGACATTTTGGTACATTTGACATTTAGTTTAGAACCACAAGATTGAGAAGTCTTTTTTATTTTTTTAAACTCTGTGTCAAGTCAAACTAGGTCATTTATTTTTTAAATGGAGGAAGTAATGTTTATCAATAGCTATTTATTTGATTTATGATGCTTGAATCAGTGAGCTGTTTTTACTAGTTCAGCAGAGTTGTACTTCTCAGTCATATTTATTTCATGTGAAACTTTACTTTTTAGCTTTTCTTAATTTGAATGTACATGTAGTGGAAATAGTTGTCACTGCTGTATCAGTCGTATACCTTTGTTTGGTACAGATGTATATAGAATTAGCTCCTGATTTGGTTTTTCTATCCATTTAATCTGAAGGCTGTGGATACAACAATGGCAGATGAGTCGATATTGAAGAACTGGAAATCTCATGCTACTGCTTATGACATGTCTGTACTGGATGAAAGTGAAGTAGTGTTTCCAGTGATTCAAGTCGGAAGTTATCACTCTCAGTGGATCACAATAGAAAACCCAAGTCAAAAACCAATCTTGGTGCAGCTTGTTTTGAACTCCTGGGAAATTATTGATGAGTGCAAGACTTCAGGAAGCCATTTGCAGCCTTCTCTATCCAGTAGAATAGTTGCTAACTACTCTACTGCTCCAAAGAGATACGGTTTTTCGCTAGCAGAGAATGCAGTAACTGAAGGACTTCTTCACCCTTTTAGTAAAGCATCATTTGGTCCAATTTTATTTCAACCTGAAGCTCGATGTCAGTGGAGAAGTTCAGCATTGCTCAGGAACAATCTTTCTGGTGTGGAGTGGTTAAGTCTCAAAGGTTCTGGGGGGTTGCTTTCTTTGGTCTTGCTTGATGCGTCTGTACCTGTGCAGAACTTGGATTTCAAATTAAACATGCCAACCCCTCTTAATCTCTCTTCTTCGGGTGTGCTATATAACATGAAGGATAAATTTCATGCATGTTCTCTGTCATTGTCAAAGGAGCTTCATGCAAAGAACGTGGGTGACTTCCCCTTGGAGGTCAAAAAAATTGAAATCTCTGGAACAGAGTGTGGAACAGATGGGTTCGTAATAAATGGGTGTAAAGGCTTTTCTCTTGAACCTGAGGAGTCTATAAAGCTTGAAATATCATATCATACTGATTTTTCTGCTGCCACTATACATAGAGATCTTGAACTGGCTTTGGCAACTGGCATACTTGTTATACCAATGAAAGCTAGCCTTCCTATCTGTGTGCTTCATTTCTGCAAGAGGTCTTTGTTCTGGACGAGGGTGAAGAAATTGCTCGTCACAATTCTCTTTCTAACTTCTTTATTCTTTCTAGTTCTGTGGTGCATCATACCCCAAGTGATGGCCTTTGGCTCCCATGAGTGCTTGCCTAAGAGTGGAAAAAGCTATATGACATCTGTTAGTCATTCTGGAAAATTGTCTCGCATGCATCCCACTGAGAAACAGATTGGCAAGTTTGTCTTCTCCTTTAAATTGAACAGTTTGCTTCGGTCAATTGGGGAAGGTGAGGCTCTGTCAGTTGAAAGTTTCAGTGCATGTGAAGATATTCAAGCTGTCTCCCAAAATCAAAGTGTAACTGATCAGAATGTGAATCATTGTGCAGGATATAACTCTGCATCAGATACCCAAAAGGGAATGGAGGTGTCACCCTCTACAAAGCCTGTAGCAATTCAGAGTTCTGATACATATGAAACCTCAAAAACTGGCAATCTCACTGTCAAAATTGCAAAAGAAAAAGGGAGGAGGCGGAAGAAGAAAAAGAATTCTGCGACTGCTTTGGTTGGACTTTTTGATGTTTCAAGTAGTCATAGTGGCAATTCTACACCATCGTCACCCCTGTCTCCTACCTCAAATTTAACACCTCGTCGGCCATCTCCCCAGTCTGCTGTTGTGGATCGACCTGTTAAGCTCATCAATCCCTTTGCTGATGTTGGTAGTCATCAATGTAAAAAAAATATACACTCCGAATTTGCATCTCAGAGGAATGTCTTGCAGAGACAGGTAACATTAACGGATGGTGGAAAAAATTCTTGTCCTCCTCAAGAGAAGCCTGGTGCACCTAAAAGATCTGCCAGCAAACCTGTTCTTCTGCCTTCAGCAACCTTCCCTTGTGGTGATAAATCTGCTCCTCGCTTGATGTGTCGTCAACCAGTTCTGGCTTCAAGTTCTGTAATTGCTCCTCATTTACGAGCTCCTGGATCTAAACCTCCAAATCAGATGGCACTTAAAACTGATAAAAAGATGGGTATGGAGGAAAAGTTTACTTATGATATTTGGGGTGACCATCTTTCCAATCTTCCCCTTGTAGGTAGGTCAAAGGAGGTATTGGAGACGCCTCCGCGTGCTTTAGAAAACAGCTCCAGTAGTTTCTTTCTAAGGGGTCCACAGACCCTTATTACCAACTACCAACAAATAACTGTAAGTTCTGACCGTGAAGGTTAATGATAATTTAGTTAAAATCTAATCTGCTGTCTATGATGTTTGGGTACAAGCACTTGCCTCTTAGTTAACTTCTATAAAAAATATGTGCATAAACCATGTTTTGATAAAAGATCGACAAAGTAGGACACAACTGATTGCAACTATAAAACAGATCAATAACCGTTTGATTGTGGAATGTAGGACTGTAGACACGCCTGCATAATGATCAAATACCAAGAAGCATCAAATCAATCGAGTTTACATTCGTCATTTTGGAACATGCTTAAAACTATACTTCTCTTGCAAAAATGTTAAATTGTATATCATACTTAAATCTTGATATACTTATCTATAATTTTGAGTATAATAATTGCACCATATTGCATGTCAAATTCCTTTAATGAAATTTTGGATCTTCTTATCATTTAATGCTAGATCATATCATGTAATAGGGTGCCCGCGGTTATGTAATCTAACTACTCCTGCTGGTTGAATTGACATCTTCCATTGGATACATTGATCAGTTATATAGAGTTTCAATCCTTTGTTTTTCTGAGTAAACAATAGGAACTATGGTGATTAGAAACAAGTCATACACGACAAGTGACAACCTAGAAATTTCCTCCATTAGGGAATGACTTCAAATTTATTTGCGTCACTTGAATTTTCTCGTAAAATGCCTATTTTCAGCTCTTGCTACCTTTTTAGTGTCTGAATCATTCCTATACTCATAAAACTTCAGTTTCACTTTTGTATTGAAATAGGAAGGAGCTCGAAGGTAATGCATCCGTAAAAATAGCCTTTTCCTAATGCCACTCTCATAGACTACTCTATGCATATGTCCTGTGGTAATGCAGATTCGCCTTAGAACTGGCTCCTTTTGTTTTCAAAGCTACAGAGAGAATTCATGCATTGCGATGATTTTTACTTAAGTTTCTGCTTGATATATTTAACAAGGTGGATTAGAAGTGGAACTCTTACTTTTTAGCATTTTAGGTATTTCTTATTTCTTCATTGTTGGGAAAGGTCTGGGTTATTTGAGGTATGTGAACTTTTCTTAATTATATAACGGCTAGGAGTTTTTTTCTACAAGTTGCTCAGATCCTAAAAGAAAATATCGCTGCATGCGTGACGGATCCTCCAAAAATACATAATTTTTGTGTCTTTGGAGGATCCTACATGAATGCAACAACAATTTTTTAGAGGATCCAATCATCATAGCACTTGGACATTAGTTTGAGTCTCATTGGCTGAAGAAACTTCTCTGAGACATGTTCTTTTGGTTTCAACAACATAACTTTACTGGAAATGTGCATAACCATGTATTGATAGAAGATTGCCAAAGTAGGGCACAACTAATTGCAACCTATTAGACCAGTCTAATAACCATTTGATAATGGGATGTTAGAACTATAGACATGCCTGCATAATATGATAATTTACCACCAAGAAAGCATCAGGTTGCACGAGTTTTTTTGGTGATTTTGGAGCATGGATTAAAATTATGTTTGTCTTGCAAAAATGTTTAATTATATTCTTAGTGATCTTGATATACTTATAATTTGCATGTCAAATTCCTGTAATGAAGTTTGGATCTTCTTTTCATTTAATTCTAGATCATCATCATGTGATAGGGTGCACATTGTTGTGTAATCGAACTACTCCCTGCTGGTTGAATTGGCCTCTTTCGTTTGATTACATGGAACTTTCTCTAGGGAATGACTTCAAATTTGTTTGCCACACTTGAATATTCATCTCTCCTTTTTTCCCCTAGTGTCTGAATCATTCCTATTCTCACAAAACTTCAGCTTCACTTTCGTATTGAAATAGGAAGGAGCTTGCAGGTAATGCCTCCCTAAAAATAGACTACTCTAATCTATGCATATGACCTGTCGTAATCCAGATCTTCCTTAGAACTGTTTCCTTTTGCTTTCAAAGTTACAGAGTGAATTCATGCACTGTGATGATTTTACCATAAATATATTTTCTTTTGTTATGTGTCTGCTTGCTATTTTTAACAAGGTGGGTCGGAAGTGTAACATGTTCTTTTTAGCGTTCTGGGAGACTTATTTCTTTGTTGTTGGGAAAGGGTCTGAGTTATTTAAGGTATGTGAATTTTTCTTAATTATGTAACGGCGAGGAGCCTCTTTATGGAAACTGATGGTTAAACACTAGGTCGCTCGGATCCTAAAAATGAATGTTGCTGCACCTGTGAGGATCCTCCAAAAATGCATAATTGTTGTGTTTTTGGAGGATCTGACATGAACGCAGCAGCAATTTTTAGAGGATCCAATCATCATAGCGCCTGGACATAACTTGTGAGTCTTATTGGCTGAAGAAACTTTTCCGAATGACCGAATCATATACGCGTTCTGTTCATGGATATCTCCTGCTATGGGCCGTCAATCACAGGGCATCTCCATGAAAGATAACTTTCCATACAAATGGCTTCTTTGCTACCTTGCAGCTGTAGTGACAGTGTAATGTCAAGGCATTTCACAGCCTCTTTGCGATGAAGGTATTTTAAATATTCAGCTGTCCATATTAATTTACGTTATTGCATTTTTGTTAATATGTATTAGAAGCTTTTGTTCTGTAGAGAGAACATCATACTTATTTTTGTTGTTCGATTGGTTGGTAAACTAGCAATTGCTTGCATTACTCCAGATGATGATGCCTTTGTCTAAGCTTAAAGGCAAGCTGGGTTTTCTCAGCAGCCTTTGTTGTTTGATACTAGTTTTATAATATGACAATTTCAACAGAAAACTTTATCTGATTTTTGAATTTTTTTTCATCGAATAAATCATGAATTAACTGAAGATATATCGAAATTTACTGCAGGTTTGTTAAAAACTTGATCTTAATAATATTATATATGAAAACTAAGTTGATGGTATTTAGACGAGAAAGGGAAATATTGATAACTAACTGGTTGGAATTCAAAAAGCGGCAATATATGAAATTGAGTTATAGATATGTGGTCGTGTTGAGAAACATATAAACAAATCTTAGCCTAGAAAATTAAAACGTTAACTGATTTAAAATTGCAAGTATCATTCTACAGCAAAGGTGATCTACAGGGCGTTCTCTTTCTTCTATTATATTTTCCAGCGAGTTCAACCTTGTCGAGTTGCCTTGTATCTCCAATTATCTGCAATATATATGTTGTTAGTTAAAAAAGTTATTCTAACAAAGTACATTATCCTAATGAAGTTGGAGTGTACTTACTTTGCAAGAAATTGAGCAATAATCATAGAATTCTTCTTTGATTTTTCCTTCGCATATGACGCACTTAGGGTTTCCCCCGTTTCCTCCTTTTGGTTTCAGCAATATAACTTTGTGATTGTTTATTACATACGGCTGAATTTTCCTAACATCTACCTCACTTTCTATATCAGCTTTACGAACCGATGCTTTTTCCGATACTTTATATATCTGCTCATTATGTTAAAGGAATAGTTAGAAAAAAATAAATTATAGCAGCTCTAACAAGTGTTGTTTTGGTGAAGGATTGATGATTATGTACCTGTAAAAATTGGTGAAGTTCATGTTCAGCTTCTGCATCAACCCTCCAACATGATTCACAAAGAGGTTTGTTTTTGCACATTTTACAAAAAAATGTACAATATTGATTATGTACCTCACATATACAATCATGTTCATAAAAATCATAATCTAGTAGAGGTTCCAACCATAGTGGACGGAGTTCGTTATCCCTCGCCATATCTGAACAAATAATATAGACAAGCAAAACTTATTTTCAATGTCATCTAACTGAGTACCTTACCCCCTACATTATATAGAGATTTCAATAACCATATTCCCTTATTTGTATAGGACTTGAAATCCATGTGAAAAAAGGAAAAAAAAAGAATTATTCCTAGTAATATTGAAGAAAAAGGAACTCCTGCTGAAACGGATTACTTTAGTCATTATTCAACTAAAATTGAGCTTGAAAAATTTACTTTTATGGCAACTTTTTTTGAATCAAATATACAACGATTTGTTTTATAGGCAAATTCAAATTTAGCTGAGATTGCAACTATTTTATTTACCACAATATTTCACATGTATATTGCATATAAATTAATTGAATTATTCTAGAATTTTTAATCATTTAAATATTACAGTAATCACATCTTGTGGTTATGGCTTACACGGGAAAATATGTTAATGCAAAGGAATTGGCTACAGGAAAATATATTATTTTTTAAATTTTTTGATATTGGTTATTTGACAATTCAGTTTTCTATGATATTGACGGTCTAATTTATGTGACAACGAATGGATTTAAAAAATGAACTATTTTTTTTAATCATAATTCTTTATATGTATTTTAAATATTCCGAATTATTAATTATTGTAATTTGTAGTATTTTTTTTAATGCAATTTCCAAATATTTCAAAATTTATTTTGAAAAAATTTAAAAGATTTATGTCCAAATTAAGTAGATTTAACCGCAAAAAGCAAAAAATATCATTTAGACAAAGTAATATTAATAATGTAATATGAATTTATATATTACATATACATTAATTTAATTATTTTAGAATTTTATACTGATTTGATTTATGTACATACTAGACGAAACAAAAACAAATTGAATTAATTTCGGTTTGAAATCTAGTTGAAATTTAATAAGTACATTATTTATAAATGTGTCCTTTAACTTTATCTCATTTTATATCTGTCCTTCAACTTTGGTTCTACACAAGTAAACACTCAAACTGGTATAAAGTTGAATAAGTAGACATATGAGTCCTACGTGTCACGTAAGACAAGGGCGTTTCGTCAGAAAATTACATCGTATTTATAAGAAAAATAATAATTTAAATGGTTAGATAACACATTTTGGACACCCTTGAAAAACAATAAAAACTTTCTAGCTTAGTGGTTTTAGTCGTTCAACTCTTACTAAGTTCTTTGTAACTTGATTTTTTCTTTTCATTAAAAATTTAAATAAAATTTAAAAGAATTATTTAATTTAAAGTTAATAAGAAAATCCTATTTATTTATTCCATTAAGCTACTAAAAGTGAAAATACTTTATATAAATTTTCTTATAGTATAACTCGTTTGATTCTATTATTTATTTTTCAATTTTCGTTGTTAGTCATCAGAGGTTGTGAAATGTTGAAACATAAAAGTGATTTCACTCTAAACTGAAATATCTCTCTTTTTCTTTATTTGTTCACTTCCTATCAATAAACGTGACACTAAAGCTAAATATTATGTAGTTTGATTTTTAATTTTTTTGATACATTTTAATTTGAAAAATTAATCATTAATGTTATGTAGTTTGATTCACAAAAATTTAAATGCACCCATTCTTTAAATTATTTTTACGAGCTATAAAATTTTTGGATATCCTTCCTAAAATTTCTAGCTACACCACTGATGTAGGACACCATGTAGGATACCACATAGGATGTGTCTGTCTATTTGTACATACAAGTTTAAGTGTCTACTTGTGCACACCTTAAGTTGAAGGGCATAAACGTGAAATAAGACCAAGTTAAAAGACACATTTATGTAGTATGCCTTTGATAAAAATCGAACGATTCAATCAATTAATACTTTTAATTAACATGAATAGCAAATTACGTTTCATAAATTTGGACAAATAGAACATGATATTATTAGGAGATCTCCAACCCAAACACCAAATTTGGTGTCAGCATCAAATTTGTTGTAAACAACTCCAACCCACTATATCAAATTTTACACCAAAAAAGAATCTTTTTTTCTTTCTTCATTATTATATTATTATTTCTTATTTCATAAAATAATTTCTTTCTAAAACATTGACCATATATGAATCATATTATTTTCTATTATTATCGTTTAATATAAAATTATTTGTATCATAATTTTTTGAAATAACATAAATTGCTAGCAAATATGATACATTATACATAATAATGGATAATACAAATAAAGGTGAAATCATTAATGAAATACAATCAAATTGATAATTTTCATCTATTGCTATTTCTACGGTCGGAGTATTATTTGTTTAAAAATTTATACGTTTGCAAATTTTATTTTTGTGAAAGTTAGTTGTAATTTATATAGTTTATAGTAGAATTAACATATTTTTTTAAAAATCATATATAGAAAAATTAATTTTTAAAAAAGCTATATTTTATATCTAAAATCAATATTATAAAAATTTTACATAAAAATAGTTAAATATACAAGAGATTTAATTAAAACATACAAATAACATAATTTTTAATTAAAAATTTATATAATGAAATAATATTATAATATTTTAAAAGTTAAATGGTGTGATGAATTACACCAAATTTGGTTTGAAATTGGTGTGAATTGAAGTTCAAAATATCAAATTTTATACCAAATATTGATGTTGGATTGGAGATGGTTTTAGTTTCAAACAAAACATAAAAAAGAAGAAGAAAAAGACAAAACTGAATCTTTTAAATGAACATTATCATGAAAGTAAATGTTTTGTGAGTCATTTCGAACAACACTTAAATTCTATGTATCATTGCAGTTCATAAGATGGGTAGGAAGTGTGGAAAAAGGGATAAAAGTCAAAAAAATATAACAATAAAATGAAGAAGACTGATAATAAAAAAAAGATATGAAATATATGTCATACATTCATAGCAACTGAAATCTTACTCTGCTACTGAATGTATGTTTGACACAATAAAAACATAATCTAATTTCAAGCTGTAAAGTAAAATAGACAGAGAGGAATGAAACGACAAGAGAAAGAGCATGTCAAACTACCTTATATTACGCACATATCACTACCACATACCCTAATTTTACCTCTATTTTCAAACAATTACATATACCATCACGTTTAATATTTTATACCATATATTATTGAAGACACAATCAATACTCATATCCCTTAAAACTATGATTGGTTAATTATTTTTACATTAAAACTCCAAAACTAGTGTTTTAGTAAAAACAAGAGTATGAGTTAGAGACAAACTCTAGCTCTTCCTCTTCAAGTTAAACTCTTCCTCTTCCTCTTTCCTTAATCAGTCAAAATTTATTGTGAAGAAACACTCTATTAAAATAGATGATCTACAACTTGTCAACACATACATCAAATTCTTAGCCTTTAATTATCTCAATCTCAAACCATTCTCCACGAATCCTCCATATTTTCTCGCAAGGGAAGACACCTCTCGCACACAGAGACAATGAGTATCGTTATAACCGTAGATTTCAAGACCAATAGATTTATCAAATTCGACATTGACAATGATACCAATTGCATAGATTAACCAATAAACTTCATGTCACTTCTCCCGTCGGATCTAGGTGCAGTGAGCAACACTGTTGATTCAAAAGGTGAAGCAAACACTACCACTATGAGATGCTCTGACCACCCACAAACGTAATAAAAAAATTTCAATAAGTGGAAATTTACGCATGTATTGACACATATTGAGATACAATTATATGTATCTAGTTTTTATTAGTATAAGGGATAATGCACAAGTATCCCCTCAACCTATGCCCGAAATCTCAAAGACACACTTATAATATACTAAGGTCCTATTACCTCTCTGAACTTATTTTATTAATAATTTTCTACCCCTTTTCGGCCTACGTGGCATTTTTTTGTGGGCCCAACGCTGTTTTTTTCTCTCAAGATAGTGCCACGTAGGCCGAAAAGGGGTAGAAAATTACTTATAAAATAAGTCCAGGGGGGTAATAGGACCTTAGTATAGTATAAGTGTGTCTCTGGGATTTCAGGCATAGGTTGAGAGGGTATTGTGCATTTTCCCTTAGTATAACTTATTAAGTATATATGTATCTAATGAATTTATTGAAGATTTACGCATTATTAAAAATTTACACATATATTTGACACAATTTGTTTTTGTATGATACTCATATATCTAAGTGTTTAATTTGTTGGATGCGTTATATATTGATAATAAATACATCAAATTAATCAATTTATTATTTTTAAAGTGTAATGAATGAAACAAATCAAATTACATGACCAATACATACATGTTTGTCTTTTATTAATAATATTAATTTATTAAAAAATCATAAAATAAAATAAATTAAACATAGATACACTCCTTGATTTTTGTCACGATCCGAGCCTACACCTTGAACGTAGTTGGCGTTCGAGAACCGTTACTGATTCCCAAACGAACTCTCATCCAGACTGACTATAAGTGCAAGACTAACTTAAGCATACATAAACATAAAATTGAAAGAAATGTTTGGAACCATTTACTGAATCTCAAACATTCGCTGAATATACTGAGTGTGAAACATTGATTTTAATAAAACATCTGAAACTGAAAGACTCTCCAAAATCGTCTATCGATGAAGCCTCATACGTATACAAGGATGAGTGTTGGGATAAAGACCCATGACTCCTACAGAGAACTACCAGTAACAACTGATAAAAATTAAAGTCCTCCATAAGCAAGGAGGTCTTACTCAGAAGTTGATGAAATAATCTCAACAGACTCTTGCTGAGAATTCTAAGAACCTGTATCTGCATCATTAAAAGATGCAGATCGAATGACATCAGTACATTGAATATACAATTATGTAAAATAGTTGAATAACAAATAAAAGTATGAAAGGGATGAAATAGATAACAATGTACTCAAGTTGAACGTAACAAATAAAAAAGATAAATCATTTAAAACATTACAAAATACTATCTCATCTCTGAACTCAACATAATAAATGATATATAAAAATACGCTATAACTCTATTGGAATATTCTCTAATCGAAAACCATCACTATGAGCTACGTGATGATACAACGTCTCGTCTGCCCTTTCAGAATTGTCCTATACTTTGACGGGGTATAGAACATCCTCAACTAAGTGGTACCACTAAGCTATGCTTAAAAAGCGATAAAGAATCATGTAAAAAAGTATGATCCTTTACCCATGTAGGCGTACATAGTTATGGAGGCTGTTAGTTATTTGAACTCTCTCCATATCGGTCCTCAATTCTACTCCCAATAATACATACTCATCTTCATATGTTTTAAAAAAAACTCTTCCTATGATTTGCGATAATTGCTCAAACTACCTTCTTGAAAGAGGTAACTACTCTTGAAATAACTTTTGAACTCATAACTTATTTAGAAATATCAATTTCTCTTTTATCAAAGTAAAAATTGATGTTCTGGGAATACATAGCCTCCTAATACTCATACTTGAAAAATCTTTCTAAAAAATATTTAAATCATATTATGATATGATCATTGATGACTCAGGAAGTCATACTGCATAAACATTGATGATATATATCGATACCATACTGCTTAAACATTGATGACATACTCGATTGTCATACTTATCATGTTTTAGAAACTCTTTTCTCAAAACTCATCTTTACTTTCTCAAAACTCAGTTTAAGAACTCAATTGTTGACTTTAAAGACTTCTTGAAATATATAACTCAAATTATAGGGTTCACGTGGAATTATGGAGACCAACGACTCAATTCAGGAATATTAACAACAATAAAAAAGCTCAGAACTCAGGACTCAAGGACCCAAGAACTCAAATACTCATAACTCAACAATATTTCTCCTCTAAAAAAATACTCAATTCATAGGGTTCATGTTGAAATATAGACATGAACGAATCAACTACAAAATTTTATTACATAACATAAAACAATTCAATAATTAGGAATAAAATTTTAAAAAGAAACATGAACTCAAGAATTCAAAATCAACTTATCTCAAGAATACTCAAATAGAACCCTAAATTACTCTTTTACTGATTAAAAAGTAGATGTAGGGCGTGAGAACAAACTAATCCATTACTATGATAGCCTCACATACCTGAAAGAACAAGGTTCTTTAAGAATCTTGAAGAAAAACTTGATTAGAAGCCTTGAAACCCTGGTTTGAAGGAGAAAAATCAATAAAACCTTTCTTGAAATTCTTAAATTACTTTCTTGAAATCTCTATGTCCAAGAATTACAATTTTCATTAGTGATTCATAATTTGATTTGGAAAGAATGAAATTCTTGGAGAAAGATTTACCTTGAAGAAAAATCTTGAAACAGATTGAAAGAATCTTGAATGAAGTTTTCTACTTTGATTTTTTCTTAGGATTTGAGAGAGAAGAAAATGATGGATTAAGATATAAAAGTATGATTCTTTCGAGTCTTTAATTAGTCAAGAAATTCTTTTCAGATTTTCATAGAGGTAAAAAGACAAAAACGATCCTTTTTAATGTTTTTCTGTCGGCTAATTTGTCACAACATTGTATCAGGTTACTAACATGACCATGACTTTTTACTCAGAAATTGGATCAACACAAAATTGGTGGCGTTGAAAATAACATTTAAATACCTTTAATTCAATAGGTTACGGTCCACATAACTCTTTATATTCTAAGAGATATGGTAGTTTGAAGTTGACACAAGTAGAATCTTACATCAAAACTTAATCGGTAAGGGAACTTTCAACTCAACTTTGTGTTAGGAGTTTCTAGTAACCTTAATTTATATCCAAAATCATTCCCACACTAAAGAAATTACCTTTCCACATAGGGGCAATTTAAAAATCACCCGATATGACCCTACAAGTAAATGAAAAATGGTTCGAGTCTAACTTAAATTTTTGTGGGTGTTACAATTTTCGCTTTATTATAAAAAATTCAGTCATGTATTTTAAAAATACTCAATTACTCCTATGATTAAGGAAATTATTTACAAATAATTAGTTTAAAACATTAGATAAATTAATAAAATATGTATTCGAGTTTAAAATTCAACAAATACATGTATCTATCGAATTAAGACTCATGTATCCTAAGCACAAAATATGATAGATGAATTAATATTTGAAACTATCAAGAATCCTAGTAATTAGGACCTAAACTAATCAGATGTATGTAGTTGCTCAATAATTTAACCATATAACAAGATAAAAAATAAAGCTCTAAACGAAAAACAACATGTCATATGATTGCATGAACCTTAACTATTTCAGTGAATATCTGCTATTTTTGACCCTTACAAATAATGAATAACTTTGCTCAGATTGAAAGTACCCGTATCAAATATGCTCCAACTCCTTAAGATTTTCTTTCAAAGTTGGGGGTGAAAATGATTTTCACACTTTTTTAAAAATAAATTAAAAGAGAAAGTACGACAAACAAACTAAAATGGTAAATCATCAGATCATATAAAAGGTAAAATGATAATGTGTCAAATGTCTTTACACTATGTAAGATTTAGAAAAAAAAGTCTTCAGTAAATATTTTGGTACAGAAATGCTCTTGCCTTCCATAATCTTGTCCAAAAATACAGTTATGGTTAGTAAAGCATCTGCTTTAGAATTTTGAGCCCCAAAAATTATAACAGTAAAGTTATGAATTTCACTTGAAATAATAGTGAATATATTAAATAAAAAAGAGATACAAAAATTAAATTCAAAAAAACAAGAAAGAGAATAACAATCTACTTCTATCAATAATATTTTAGAACTTTGAATTAAAAAAATTAAATTTTCATATTAATTAATAAAGTTTCTACAACAATATCCAATATAATGTATAGCAAACAAATGACCAAAGCTTTTTTAATAAGAATTATTTCTTATTTTTAATAGTGTGGATTAGCTGCAAACCTCAAAAGATTGAACTAAATAAAGAGATTGTGTGACAGTTGAATAATCGAGAATTTCAATTCATTTAGGGCTTAATTTTTAAAGTTTTATTGTGCTAAATGCCTACAGTCTACTCTATGCTCTAATATGATGTTAAAATGATAATTTGCAGCAATGAAGACAAAAAAACAATGCAAGGACATTATCAGGCAAAAAGGAGCAAACAACTGAAAAGTTGAAGAAAAACAAAGCTGAGCATCACCAAGACCACTTGGCGAACTGTCGAGTGGTTCTTCAGCTCGACAAGTGTTCCAGAAGGCCAGTCCTGAGAAAAGGCCAACTCGATGATGAAAAGTGCAATTTGGCGATGCGTCAAATGAATCGGTGTTGTCAATTATGATTGACTAAAGTTACATTGAGAAAGTGATAAAGGGTAGGAAAAAATGATGATGGAAAAACACACTCGGTGCATCGCCGATTTGGACGACGATGACCAACTTACTTCGATGATCTGTCCTGAAGTTAAAGGTCTGTAAGAGTATAAATGCAATTTTTAATAGATGAAAAGGGGAGTCTTCCAGTGATGGTTTTGTGCAACATATTCCAACTCTGCGTTTTTTATTCAAACACCATTCTTAGTAGTTTTTGAGAAGAATTTTGAATTGTGTTTTGATTTGAAGTTGACTCCAAACATTGTGAAGACTTGAATTTTGTTACCCAACTAATCGAGAACATAGTTGGTAATAATTTTTTGATTTTTATGATGTGTGGCTAAATCCCCATTCAGGGGGATGTGATTATGTGGTTAAATTCTCTAATTAGCTTATGAGTGTTTTATTTGAAGTGAGTTTGATTGATAGTTGTATTTTAATTCATGAATTGTAGTTGCAAATGCAGTTCTAACTTAGTATTCTAGGGTCACTTAAGAAAGAGGCTCTAAAATTAAGTCTATCAATTGGTGATTGTGATGATTGGGTTATTGTTGATTCAACTTGAGAAAGTGAATCTGAACTCTCTCCTACCAATCTAGCTCGAGAGAGTAGATTAATTGAGGTTTTGGGCTATTCATATTTTTATACTTGTCGAGGTTCTCGAGAACTCTCTTAAATCGTGATAGTTGATTGATAATCCTAGACTACCCCTAAGATTCAACGTCTTTTAGTAAATTATAACCACCAACATAGAAAAATTAGCTTTTAATCGATCACATTCACGAGAATTTTTCTCTACTTGATTACTACCCTGTTTTCGTAGTTTTTAATTGTCACTCTGCCCCCCCTTCCCAAACCCCATTTTGATACTATTGTCTACCGCTTCAATGTACTTTAATTGTTTTCGATATTGTTTACATACAAATGACTTGAACACTTTCGTTACTTCATTATTGAATACTCTTCCGTATCACTCCCTGTGGGATCGATCCCAACGCTTCGTTGAGTTTATACTAGATTGCGATCTCTTACACTTAGAATTGAATTAAGTGTAGTTGAGTGTTATCAACGGTAAAAGATATAAGTAAATAGCGAGTTTGAAACCTCTGCCATCTAGAAAGAGAAAATAATATATGCAAGTAGCGGGGGTTTAGAACCTCCACCATTAGAAAATATATACGTTTTTCTTTTTAAATTTCGAAATACAATTGTGTCACAACCTGAGTCTACACCCTGAATGTGGCCGACACTCGAAAACCATTGTTAGTCCCCAAGTGAACCCTCATCCTGACTGACTACAAGTGGAAGACTAACTTAAGCATGCAAAAGCTTAAAAACTGAATAAAATTCATGAAACTCAAATATAAAGCTTTAACTGAAATAATTTACTGTGAATATATATGGAATATTCAACTAGCAAACAATAGACAGCTCAAGTCTTTAAAACGTTTAATAAGATAAATAAAATAGAATTCTCAAACTGTACTTTCCATCTATGAAACCACTAACTGACAAAGATGGAAGTCGGGACAAGACCCACGACATCCTAACAACCTATATAACTTAAAGTACAAGTGGAACCCTCCGAAAAAAGGAGGCTCATCATAGCTAACTCGAACTGCATGTGGTATAAACGACACACCTGTTGATGACCTTGAATACTTGTATCTACATCATGAAATGAAGCAGGCCAAATGACTCCTTCGTGGAATGTTGAGCATTTAAGAGGAATTATAAAACATAACATATGCTTGAACTTGATAAAAAGGAAACATACTTACCTTTCCTCAACTCACTCAACTCACTCAACTTGGGAATAAGATATTCAACTCAAAGATAAAATATTTAACTCAGTGAAATAAGGCTCAACTCAATAATAAGATATTCAACTTAGTGAAATAAGACTCAACTCAATAATAAGACGCTCGACTCTTGGTACTCAAACTCTGGATACTCAACTCAATATAAAGCAACAATAAGAGATGCAATATCCAAAAATCTTTTAAATTAGTAAAAAATAACTCAATGTATTTAAGATACAATATACTGAGTTTGTATGCAAGAATACGATATAAACTCTGTTTGTATATGAAAATACAAGTAAACTCTGGGTATAAAATACAAATATCTGTGTGGAAGTTATTTAACTGACAACCATTCTTATGAGCTATGTGATGATATATCGTCTCACCCATGCTGTCAATACTGTCTTATACTTTGCCAGAGTAGAAGACCTACTCACAAGTGGATCCACTAGTCTATGCTAAAAAGCATTAACGATCATCTAAAAAGTATGCCCCTTTCTACCCACATTGGTTACATGATTTATTGGAGTTGTGAGTTATCAAAACTCTCCCCCATATCGGTGCTCAATACTACTCCTAAAATATACTAGCGCACATGTTTAAAAACATAAATCTTCTTTTGGTTTGATATAATTACTCAAAACTTTTTCTCTTAAAAGAGATGATACTCAAACTACTCAAAACTCTTTTGGAAATCTCAGTTTCGTCTCATCTTAAATGTAAACATTTACTCTTGGGAATTTCCCATATATCATTTTAAAGAAATGAATTCAACTCTGCTCTTTCTCAAAAACATTTCAAAATCATATTATAATATGATCATTGATGACTCAAGTAGTCATACTGCATAAACATTGATGGTATATTTAAAACCATACTTCTCATACATTGATGACATACCCGATTGTCATACTAATCATGCTTTAGAAACTCTTTTTTCAGAACTCATTTTACTTGCTCAAAATTAGTTTAAAAACTCAACTTTTGGTTTTAAAAAGCTTTTAAAAATTTATTGCTCAAATCATAAGGTTCATGCAGATTATGGACATTAATGACTCAACTCAAGAATATTAATCATACCTCTTATCTCACAACTCCACCTTCACTGGAATCTAACAAATGAACTCCAGAATGCGCAAGTCTATAAACTTTCTTAGTCAATTCTTTCTTGATTTCCCCAACATGAGAATTACTCCTTATGGATAACCTACTCAAATCATCAACAACAACATTAGCCTTACCTGGGTGATAGATGATACATATGTTGTAATTCTTAAACGATTCTAACCATATCTTAATCTGAGATTAAGTTCCTTTATCACTGAAAACATACCAGAAATTATTATGGTCGGTGAACACATCGACATGAATACCATAGAGATAGTGTGTAACATCTCGTAACTTGAAATATCTAGAAATAAGATAAAAACTAAAATAATCACTTTCGGAAAGAAAGAGAAAAATTTAGAAATTTCCTAAGATAAGAAAGTGAGTTTTGGTTTTCAAACGGCCATAACTCCTAGCTCATGATGAGTTAGAGGTAGTTCTTGATATTGTTGGAAATCCCTTGGAGATATCTTTATAACTACTTTTCTCATCGTAATTCGTTGATAACCTTCTTCATCAAGTCTGTTAGTTTTTTTTTGGGTCGTCCTTATTTCAAGGGTCACAAGAATCCACTTCATTACAAAGGATATGTGATCTTGAGTTGATTGAACAAATCTAGTTCACTATCAATTTGAGACGACACTATAGAAGGTGAGTTGAGAGCTATATACGAGTGACGTGAGGCTTTTGCTACCAACCTCATTTGTTGAGTTTTGTAGGTATCATGTCTAATACAAGTCCAATTGGGGAGGGCTAGGAAAACATCATGGAGGTTCTCACCAATATCATTAAAATGAATGGAAGTATATGAGGTATGGAGGAAAGGTTGGTAGGGGTGGAAAATGAGAATAGAAGGAAAGCAATTCAACCTGAATATGAGGAGTTAGGAGGGCATCGGTGCATTTCTTTACCCTTTCTGCGAGACAAACTTATAATCTATTTTCTTCTCCACAAAGCAGAACCGAAACTACCAACACCCCACTTTCCAAGTTCCAACACTCCAAACCACCTAAGGCACCTACACAACATCCAAATCCACAACCCTAGCACCCGCCACAAGAGAATCTTCCTTTAGTGGCCAACCAAGTGCACTACCAAAAACTATTTCTAAATGATTCAAATGCATCTTCTCATAGACCCTACACATCACATCCACAAAATGCACCACAAATGCCCTACCGAGACTACCAATAGAAAAAATCCTCTCTATGATGAACTTCATGAGGAGTTCAATAATGATGAGTTTTGGTAGCATGAGGTAGGTATGGAAATGGAGTGAAAAAGGAAAGGAGTACGACCTCGGGACTTGGGTGGGACTAAGGCATGGGAGATAAAAAATATGAGAATAGAGAAGATAGAATAGGGATATAGAGGATATAGGATGAGATATCAATTTGATAGGATGGAAAATAGAGGAAATAGGCTTAGGAAGAGAAATGGTCAAGATAAGGGATTGAACACTATCAAGGTCACACTTCAAAATTTCAAAGGAAGTTGTGACCCCGATGAGTTCTTGGAATGGAAAATTCAAAGTGAGCGGATATTTCTCACAAATAATATCTTAGAAACTTTGAAGGTGAATATGCTCTCATGCAATTCGAGGGGTATGCATCAACTTGTTGGGAGTTCAAGTGGAGGGAAAGGGAGAGCCATCACAACTATGAGTTACTTACTTGGAAAAAGTTGATTGCACTTATGAATTTGAGATACTTGACTCCAAACTACTACAGAAACGTGCTCAAGAAGGTGAACATGTTGAGGCAAGGTACCAAAAGTGTGGAAGAATATTATAATGAATATGAGAACTTATGGATGAAGTCTAAAATTGAAAAGAATATGGAATGTACGGTAATACGATTCATGGAAAACTTGAGGTATGATATTTTAAAGTCCTTGAAGCTTAAGTACAACGAGACTCTTTGAAACAACTTTCCATGATGCCTCAAAGGTAGAAGAATATTTGAAAGAGGAAAAGTCATACAAGGCCAATTTTTTTTTAACTTCCACATTGAGCAAAGGTAAAATAATTGGAAAACGACATCCTCTAGGGATCAACCTAAAGGTGGAGGTCAAGCAGCCCAAGTCAATCTTGATTACAAATCCAAGGCAAGTGAGCAACCACAAGGAGGTAACTATGTTAAAACCTAACTTTTCTCGACCCTCTATAATTCAAATGCTTTAGATATTAAGGGAGGGGACATATTGCTAGTGAGTGTAAAAAGAGGAGAACAATTATTTCTCTTCATGATAGATATAAGACTGAATATCAAGATGAGGGTGAAGAAAAAATGAGGGAGAGAGAGATAGGGTGAAAGAGAGAAAGGTGCTCTAGGGATGAAGAAGAAAGGTTGGATGAGAGGGTGAATTTTTCTTGCTTCATGGAGAAGGGATAGTCTTTGCTTGATGATGATGAAGACTTGAACATTAATGTTAATCTTTCATGTGTTGTAAGAAGAATTATGGGAGTGCTTGCAAAAGAAGAACTTGACCAAAGGGAGAATCTATTTCATGCTAGGTGCAAAATCCACGATAAAGTGTATTCTTTAGTCATTGATAACAGAAGTTTCACAAATATGGTGAGTAGTTCCTTGGTGGAGTGTATGAAAATACAAACCAACAAGCATCCCAATCCTTATAATCTACAATGTCTCAATGTGAGTGGAGAGATGAAGGTCCTCAAACAAGTAAGTATTTGGCTTAATGTGGGGAAGTACAATCAGAAATTGGTTTATGATGTGGTTCCCGTGTTGGCATGTCACCTACTGTTGGGGAGATCTTGAAATTTGATAGAGATGTTATGCACCAAAGTGGATCCAAAAAATACACTTTCGTGATTGAAGGTAAGAAGTATGTGCTTGAACTTCTCACTCTATATCATGTGAGTGAGGACTATCCGGCTATGAAAGAGCTTCGGGAGAGAATAAAAGTTGAGGAGGAAGAAGGTTAAGGCAAAAGTTCCACCATCATTCCATAGGAGAGGAGTGCCTTGGATAAAAATAAGAAGAACATGTGCATAATAAAAAATCCAAGCAAGTGTTTAAAGGGTGTGGACGAGGAATGCTTTCTAGTGTGCCTTGTCAACTCCAACCTTTTTTTACATGCTAACAAAGATGCTAGCACTTTGCCTAGTATTATTTCTTCTCTTTTGCAGGGCTATGATGAGCTATTTCTAGATGAGATTCCTACTTGATTACCATCCTTGAAAGGAATCGAGCATCAAATATATTTTATACCGGGTTCACAAATCCCTCATCATCCAGCTTATTGGAGTAACCCAGTAAAAATCAAAGATCTATTTAGGCAAGTGGAAGAGCTTCTTGAGAAGGGGTTGATTAAAGAAAGCCTAAGTCCTTATGCCACATCGGTAATTCTTCTTCCCAAAAAGGATGACACTTGGAGAATGTATATTGATTGTAGAGACGTAAATAAAATAAAGGTAAAGTATCAACATCCCATTCCTCGAATTGATGATATGATTGATGAGCTATGTGGTTCTATTGTTTTCTCTAGGATTGACCTTCAAAGTAGGTATCATCAAATTCGTATGAAGCTGGGTGATGAGTGGAAGACGACCTTCAAGACAAAGTTTTTGTTGTATGAATGACTTCTAATGCCATTTGGATTAACAAATGCCCCAAACACTTTCATGATATTGATGGACTATATTCTCAAACCTTTTATCAACAAGTTTTTCATGGTCTATTTTGATGACATACTTGTGTATAGTAAGACAATGGAGGAACATGTATCCCATTTCAGACAAGTGTTGATATACTACTACGAGAGCGTCTCTTTGCTAATTTCAAGAAATGTTCATTTTGTATTGATGAAGTTTTGTTTTATTATTTTGTGATTAGTGATGGGATTGATGCCGATGAAGAGAAGGTGGAGTCCATCAAGACTTGGCCGACCCCGACCAGTGCAATCGAGGTAAGAAGTTTTCACGGGTTAGCAAGTTTTTATTGGCAATTTGTGAAGGGCTTTAGTTTACTTGCTTCTCCTTTGGCCGAATTGATCAAGAAAGATGTACCTATTGTATGGGGTCAGGAGCAGGAGAAGTCTTTTCAATCCTTCAAATTGGTGTTGAGTTCTACACCCTTGCTCCAACTACCCATCTTTGATAAGGCCTTTGAAATTGACTGAGATGCTTAAGTATTGGTGTCAGGTGGTGTGTTGATGCAAGAAGGAAAACCCTTAGCTTTATTTAGTGAAAAGTTAAGGGAGATATGCTCAAGTACTCAACTTACGACAAGGAATTTTATGCACTTGTGCGAGTGTTGGCTCATTGGCTACACTACTTGTGGCAGAAAGAGTTCATGATAAGGACCGATCATGAGTCCTTGAAGCATCATAAAGGGCAATACCAGTTGAACCAATGACATGCTAAGTGGGTTGAATTAATTGAAACCTTTCCATATGTGATCAACTATAAGCAAGGCAAGGAGAATGTGGTAGTGCATGATCTATCAAGAAAGTTTATATTGGTCAATATCTTGGTTTCTAATATGATGGGGTTTGAAAGCTTAAAGGGATTCTATTATATGGATTTCAACATCAAAGATACTTTTGATAATCTTAGTAAGGGGAAGCGAGTTGATAGGTACCAAATTCTTGATGGGTTTTTGTTCAAAGAAGGCCGAGCATGTATTGCCATGAGCTCATGAAGAGAGCTATTTGTCAAGGAGGCTCATAGCGGTGGTTTGATGGGACTCTTTGGGGTGCCAAAAATACTTGATATTCTTAAGGAGCAGTTTCTTTATCTAGCCATGTTGTTGGGAGCCTAGATGCCAAGAAAAAAGCAAAGGAGATGATGAAAATTTATGCCAAAGTCAAAGAAGCCATTGAAAAGAATAATTCAAAGGTGCCTATTCGAAAAAATTGAGGGAGAAAGGAAGGTTCTTCAATGCAGTTGATTGGGTGTGGGTGCATTTCCGAAAGGAGAGGTTTCCACAAGTACGAAAAGGGAAACTCAGCCTAAGAGCGGATGGACCCTTCAAAGTACTCAAGAGAATTAATGACAATGCTCACATGATTGACCTACCAAGTGAGTATAATGTTCATAATGTTTTCAATGTTAGTGATTTATCTCCTTATATTGTTTGTGATCCTTTGGATTCGAGGAAGAATCATTTTCAAGAAGGGAAGGACGATAACATGGAAAACATGAATGACACCACCATGAGTGACATATACACCTCAAGACCATTCACACATAGCCAAGCAAAGGATATCCAAGGCCTACAAGCAATGTTCATGAAAAAAGAAGTATTAGAGGAGCTTGAAGGTCACCAAAGAAGGACATACAATGTGTGTAAGGTACATCAAAATGATAAGGAAGTAGGAAAGTGGCCATGTGTGCAAATGATCATTTCATGAATTCAAGAATTCACAAAAGAAGGCAACCAAACAAGACCCTTATCTCATTAAGGAAAATTGTCAAAGAAGTGTTTTCTTTATTTCCCTAGTATAAATATTAGTCTTTTATCATTTTGCAAGACTTAGACTATGTTGAATATTGACTCTCAAATTGTAGTATCTTCTTAGTGAGTTATTAGGAGTAATTAGGGTGAACTCTTGGGATTGCTAGTCAACTTCTTGAGTTTGATTAATCAAAGTGTTACCCCCTTGTGATTCTTTAGTCCCTTGTTACCCATAATTTCAATAGCTTGAGTATTAAACCACATATCCTCTATTTCTTTGTTTCTTTCTTTGTTTGATCTTTATCACTAGTGGTATAAATTTGCTTGAAAAAAAAAAACTTATGAAATCCAACTTTATTTTTGTTTTTTCTATGTTTCTTGATTTTAAATAAATAATTTGTACATATTAGATAATTTCTTGATAAATACGGAGTTTGGCCAAAACTATCGGGTTCCTATCTTCTAGGGTTGTTTTAGGGGCTCTCCTGACTGCTAGTGTGGTACAATGACAAAGTTCATGAGCTTTTGACCCGATATCTTGAGTTTAAATTTTCAATGGACTAAAAGCTATTAGGGTGAATGTATTAGAATGGATAATTACTTTTATGAATATAGGAAATTTCGATTTCTATCAACACCCGGAGTGTTTATAATCATTAAAACTTGAAATTTTTATTTCTGAAAATTGATAATTCAGTTTTCTACGAATTGACATTCCAATTTATGTACAACGATTGGATTCGGAAAGCAAACTATTTTTTACCACAATATTTTATATGCATTTTAATTATTTTGTAGATATTACATATAAAGTTAGTTTAATTATTTTATAATCTTTAATCATTTAATTATTACATTGTCTTTTTTGAATGATAATATTTAGGGCTAGGCGTTTGGTATTTGGTTAGTATTTCTCAAATTTTGGGTTCGGTAATTGGTAGTCAAAAGTATATATCAAATATCAAATTTTTAAATTTTGATTTGGTAATTTGGTAAACAGTAAATTAAACTTTTATTTGGTAAGGTATTCGGCAGTACAATATTAAAGTTATAGCCGATTGTATTACAAAGTTAATACTATTTCTCCAATCATTTTTTTTTATGTGGAGACAAGATATAATAGGAGATCAACAAGTAAGAAGACATCAAGAAAAACAAATTGATACAAAAGACATGTATTTGGATTGTTCATGCTTATCTTTAACTTTCTCTTTAAACTTGTACTAATGAGTAACGATTATGTTGATATATGACCATCATTAAGTAAATAATTTGGTATTCGGAAAATACCAAATACCAAATGGTACTAATGTCTCATACCAAACTCAAACCCGAAAACTATAATTCTAAAATTTTACTCTCGAATACCATACCAAATACCGAATAATGGAATACCAGATTATCCAAAATTTTGGTTCAATTCGGTGATTGGATTTTTGATATTTTATGCCTAGCCCTAACAATATTACATTATGTCACCTCCCCTTGCGTAATCACATTTTGTGGTTATGGCTCGCATGGTAAAATATATTTATTTTTTGATATTGGTGATTTGAGAATTCAATTTACGATGAAATTGATGTTTCAATTTATATGATACCGATTAAATTTAAAATACGAACTATTTTTTTACTGTAATTTTTTTATTTGTATTTAAATTATTTTGAATTATTAATTACTGTACTTTATATAGTATTTTTATGTAGTTTCAAAAAAAGAAAATCTATGTCCAATTTTTTTGTCAAAATTAAGAAGATTTAATCTCGAAAAGCAAAAAATTATCATTTAGACTGAGTAATTTTAATAATATAATTTGAATTTATATATTACATATAAATTAATTTAATTATTTGAGAATTTCATAATGATTTGATTTATGTACATATAATTGCATTACTTGAAAATAATGTTACTTTACCGATGAATTTTGAGCTAGAAATCCTTATTAAGTCAAACTAGACGAACCAGAAGAAAAATGAATTAATTTTGTTTTGATTTGGCAAAAATAAAAGGAATCTGGCCAAAAAATTCTAAAAACAATATGATTCAATCAATTAATACTTTTAATTTAACACAAGTAATAGCAAATTGAGTCTCATAAATTTGGAAAAATAGAATATGACGCTATTAGTCTCAAACAAAACATAAAAAAAAGACAAAATCGAATCTTTTAAATGTACATTATTAAGAAAGTATGTTTCGTAAATCATTTCGAATAACACTTAAATTCTTTGTGTCATTGGAGTTGTTGCCACATAGTAAGTCGAGCCCCCCTTTTATGTTCATAAAATGGGTAGAAAGGGACAAAAAAAATAAAATTGAACAATAAAAACGAAGAAAAATGACAATAAATCAAGACATGAAATATAGGTCATATCTTATCTTACTCTATACCATTAGATGTATATTGACACAATTAAAACAACCTAATTGCAAGTTGTAAAGCAAAATAGATGGGGTAAAAAGAAGGTACAGATAAATGAAAGGACTTCTTCCATAAAACAAAGATAGAAAATAAATGGGAAAATAATAACCATATCAACTATACTCTAACTCCTTGAGATTTTGTTCAGATGCATTAATCGTTGGAAGTTTTATCCTAAGTTGTTGTACATTTTCATCATATTTTGGATATGAAAAAACAATATAGCAATAATCATGTTGCTCAGTAACCAAGGTATAAAGTTGTTGTCCTGCTGCATAGCCACCAAGAAGTTGATATGACCTTTCTGATTGATCCATAGTTACACAAATATCATCCCCACAAGCAGCAACTTCAATTTGTGTTGCATAAATGAAATCCAAAACTTGTGAAATTTCTTTTTCAAACTCATAAAATGGTCCATTTTCAAAGTTGAATTTTCTAAGCTTACACACTCCTTCTCCCAATTCCATCATTGCTCCTTTGTGATTTTTGTTGAATAAGTGATGCAATCCTACTGCACATTGAAGAATTCCGTGGAGGAGATTTCGAATGGGCTCTTGGGATTCGGTCCAAAGGGCTTCAACAACATCGTGACATCTGTAACACATGACAAAAGTAATTTAACATGAGTTGGGGTTACTTTTTTTAATGAGCATTTAAATTTTGTTCCCATTGGAATAAATTTGTCTATCATAAATTAGAAGAAACAAAATCATCAAACTGCTTTAAAACACGAAAATTATAGCCTCTTTGGTTAAGTTTTTGAGAGGTCAAATGAGTTTTTTGACAAATTTTAGGGAGTAACAAAAATTTACTTTTTTGAAAAATACATTCATAACTTACTATCAAATAATATTTTTTTCTCAAAAAGTGTCTTGAAAATTTATTCATAAAATACAAATGACTTCTTACCGAAGTACTTTTAAAAAATTACTTTTCAAAATAAATTTAATTTCAAAAAATTGACCAAACAAGATATTAATTTACTGAACTTGGAACATAAATTTAAAGACTAACCAAAAAAAAAAAGGAAAAATTTAAAAGGGGTCTAAATAGTGTAATGTGACGAGTCAAAATGCAAACCCAGTCCAGACATACATTATCATATTTAGCAATTGGGAGTCGTGTAAATCTCAAATAAACTAAACTAATAACTTAAGAAAAATAGATTAACTTTCACAATTTTTTTTAGACTGAACCAATTTTGACCTAAGCAAAATTTGAAAACATTACATAACAAATCATTTTATAATTTGACTCGTTCATTCATTATCTTTACCTGTAATAATCTCTACTATTAAAAAGCCTCACAGCTTCTTGAAAACTATAATTTTTGGATTTATGATCATCTTCATCTTCCACAAAACTCCTTCGAGAAAAGAGGCGATAGGTATATGATGATGGTGAAGTGTAATTGGTCTCCTTGAATTGATGATAATATAATTGGCTATGTAAATGAACCTTTGAGTATGGAAAATTAGAGAGTGAAGATATGTTAGTAAAAGATATTAGAGTTTGATTGAACTTTGGGAGATTGATAGAAATGTTATTAGCCATAGAAGAATGATTTTCCTAGCTGCATCATTTTTGTCTCTTTTATTGTGATGTTTTTTCATGTGTGGTTCCTTTTTTCTTTTATCACTTCAAAAATCAGATAATGTTTTACAAAAAAATCTCCCAAGATTTTTCCTTTAAGGGTGTGTTTGGTATGAAGGAAAATATTTTTCATGGAAATTTTTTTTCAGAAAATATTTTAGTGTTTGGCTTTTCAGTGAAAAATGTTTTTGAGAAATATCTTCTTTATTTTTTACTAGAATAGAAAATAATTTGAAGTTGAATTTTTTTCAAAAAATAAACTTCAATTTTTTTTCGTGTTGGGGCTGGTGTAGGGGGTAGTGGGAGTGGGAGGGTAGAGGGTAGGGGTAAAAAAAATAAAATTTTAAAGTTTAAAATATTTTTTTAAAACTTACAATTTATTTATTTATTTTTTTTTGGGGGGGAGGGGGAGGGAGGGGATGGTAGGGTGGGTGGAGGGAGGGTCAAGGGTAGGAGGTGAAAAACTAAATTTTTAAAGTTGAAAATATTTAAGTAATAAACATAAATTTTTATAGGGTTAGGGGGGCTGGTACGGGGAAATTTGGAAGAGAGTTTTGGAAAATATTTTTCTTAAGTTTTGAAGTGAAGTCATTTTCTTTAAATTTTAGGATTATGAGTTGATTTGGAAAACATTTGACCCAACCAAATATGAGAAAATTGGAAAACATTTTCCGGAAAATATTTTCCTACATACAAAACACACCCTAAATGTAGGGAAAAATACACATTTAACAAGTCGGTCAAAAATAATTAAATACATTTATAGTCAAATATACGGGAAAAAATACGTTTTCTTGATTTTGATTTGTCTGTTTGACTTTTCTTTTTTAGTATATTTTAAATAGATATGTTTTTTTAGCAACTCTTTGATTTTGACTTTTTATATATAATACTTAACGAAATAAGATTAAAGGATATTTTGATAATAATTTAATTTAAGTTTCTAAGAAAATAAAAAATACAATACTTAACTTATGTTTACAAAAAAACAATATCTTCTCAGGGCCGGATCTACGTATCATGGTGGGGGTCGGTTGAAATTTTATATATACATGTGTGTGTGTGTGTGTATATATATATGTGTGTGTGTGTGTGTTTGTGTGTGTGTGTGTGTGTGCGTGCGCGCGCGCGCGCGTGCATGCGTGCGTGCGTTCGTGCGTGTGTGTGTGTGTCTTCATAAAAAACTTATGGTAAATTAATCTGCTACCCCTAGATACAAGTAGGCGCATGGTGCCCGTGATTTAGTATCGAATTTTCAGCTTTCGGATCGCAAGTTCGATTGTCATATTGCTCATTTTTAATGTATTTCTGTTTCTTTTGCAAAATAAAAATGTTGACGCTTGGACTCGAACTTGTAACCCACACATGACAAAATAGTGTCAATACCATTAAGCCCCGATTTCAATAGACATTATTATCATATGGTATATGTGATGAAAAATCACAAATTGTTAAGACTTAACAGTAATAATTTAATCATTTAATTAACCTAATATATGACACCCACTACCTTCAAATCCTAGATCCGCCTCTATATCTTCTTCGTATCATTTAAGTTAAGTATCTTAATTTTCTCGTACAAAATAATTGTAATAATTCAGTTGGGATGGTGCATACTCAGATACTTCCTAGCACTTTCTATTTGTGAATGTTTTATAAGGTCCAACCTGTTAGGAAAAAGAACACTTACTTCCCAAAAAATTCAAAAATACTTATTTTTGAATGTTCATTTACTTCATTCCCTCTTTTATTTTAAAATAATCTATATTAAATTTTTTGCACGCTGGCGTCATATTGATATTAGCGTTCACCCTCTTTCCTTTTCGATACCATTACAATATATTACAATATATGGATATACTCTGGTGATATCAAAAAGTAACTAAACAATGTCGTCCTTGAAGGATTCTTTCTTTCTACTTGATACCATCAAAGTATAATATACTCTGGTGATATCAACTACTCATTGAATAATATTTTTTTTGAGGTTTCTTACAGTCCTTTGATAAGATTATTCAATCACCCATTATACAATTACAATGTATAAACATATTGTCATATCATTGAAGTATGAGGTATGTTTCAATTCCTTGTTATATTCTAGGTGTTTTGATGATCCTCACAAATGCGGGGACCTGGTTCCTGGCAGAGTGCTCTCGTCCAAAATACAAATGGGGTACAGTCGTAAAAGCTATCATGTCAGGTGGTAGGTGAAAAGTGCAGTATCCTACACCAATAAGAAGAGCGGACGAGATTGTATGTTTTAGTATCTCACAAATGCAGGGACCTGGTACCAGACAAAGTTTCTTCCATCAGATACATAATTGATTACAGTTGTAAAGCTGTCACGTTAGAGGTTGGTGAGGTGTCAGTGTACTACACCAATCAGAATGAAAGAGGGTGTTTGTCCAATGGATGATAAATCTTTATGTTTGATACTTTTAGCATGACAAATACCACATTATATTCATTCATTCAAAGAAGGAAGTTAGCCAACAAACCTTTTCAAGAACTCACAAAGAAGTTTGTTAGGGACCTGGTCCCAGTAAGAGTGCGACGTGAAAAGGTGAAAAGATAGATGTCAGAAAAGCTGTCACCTCTGATGCGGTAGGTGCACAACTTTTCCAACAGCAGACCTTCAGCCAATGTGATGGTTTCATAGAATTTGTGGTGAATTATATTATCTCTTTTCATCAAACACAAATTCAAGATTTAGCAAACTCAACTTGGATTTTCTCACGAAATTCATAAGCTTGAAAATTGAAGTCCATCTTCAAGGAAGAACACTGCTCATCAACAAGGAACCAAATGGAGTCTAAGGAGTCTTGTTGTATTTAGAGCTTAGTGTCTTATGTGCTTACATTGTGAATATGATCCTAATTTGTAAAGGAATCAGATTGTTTTGGTTTGTTGAAAGTCAGTTAAGGTTACCTGATTTAGTGGGCAACATTGTTTTGTTGCTTAGTCAAAGTCTAAGTTATCTAGGGGTGATAGCTTAGTGGGCGGTGTTGTATCTTCTTAGGCTCTTCAAGTAATAGGTAGATTACTTGATTGTGAGATTAATAACTTTTTCTCACATTCGTTGTAACCGGATTTCTCTTTTGCTTGAGAAGATTATTGAAAACGGTTGAAAATCATGTTTAACAGGTTGTGATTTTACTCCCTTGAGCAAGGAGGTTTCCATGTAAAGTTGTTTGTTCAACCTTTACTTTCAGCACTTTTTTTACTGTCTGTTATTGTAACTATGCTGAGGACCTGGTCCCATCCAAACAGGTGGACGCAACTTTTAGTTACTGTTCTTGCTGTGTCAAGGGACCTGGTCCATTGACTGTTAGTGGATGCACCCATTCCAACAAGTGGTATCAGAGCGTTGGATTCTCTATATAGTGAACACCAAAATAATAGATCCTAAAGGAATGGTGTCCTCACTAAGTATAGAAGAAGGTAAATCCATCACATTCCCTCCTCGTTTCAACCGTGAGTGTTATCGATTGTGGAAGAACAGAAATCACGATTATATCATGGGAAAAGATAGTGAGTTGCGGGACTTGGTTCTTGATGGTCCTCACATTCCTAACAAGAACGTGAAGAAAAGATGTTTAATTCAGGAGGTTCCCAAATGTATAAGAGAGTATGATGAAATTTAATTCAGGAGGTTCCCAAATGTATAAGAGAGTATGATGAAACAGATAGATAAAAGGAGAAGTCTGTAGCATTAAAAGTTTCTCCAAATGATGCTTCGAAAGACGAAAAAGATATGAGTTATTTGATTGAAAGGTGTCAAAGAATAGTAAAAAACATGGAAGTTTTTAAGAAGAAGGAAACTCCAACAAAACAGAAAATGGAAACGACTTTTGCCATAAGTGGGGAAAGGCTAATGCTGATCGGGTGGTGAAGAAAGTTCTTGCAGTCTTGGAAGATTCATCAAGTGAGTCAGAAGAAGATGCAGAAAACCATGAGGATGTCTCAATGATGGCCGTTGAAGATGATGAAAATATCTTCAATTCCATTTTCTCATTAATGGCAGAATCTGATGCTGAAGAGAATCTAAATGAGGTAAATCTTTTTGACCTTTAATATGATCTAGATACTCTTCCCATTATAAAATTGAGGAAACTGCTGCCCTACTTATTGACTCTGTTGATGAACAAACCACTGAAAACTTAATGTTGAATCAAAAATTAAGTTTGTATGAGGATGAGAATTCTGCTATTAAATCTCAAATATTTGATTTGAGCGTCAAGATAGGTATCTTTGAGACTGGTAGTCTGGAACCCAATGAGGGACCTAGTAGCTCTAAGGGTGAAAAGCGAAAGCTCAGTGTCTTTGAGGAGGAACTGGTACAAAAACTTAAGATTTCTGAGTCTAAGCTGGTCGTCTTTATTGAAATTAATGCTTAACTAAGGAGAGATCTGACCAATGTAAGGGAAGAGCTAAATAACTCTTTGAAGTGGACTGACTCCTCCCAAATTGTCTCTAACTTATCTAGTCAGAGTTTCAATGGCAAGAAGGGGCTGGAATGCAGACCGATAGAACCCCCCTCATAATTATCACAGTAAATATGTGTCTCTAGCTGACAATCTCTTGTGCACTCATTATGGGCGTAATAGTCAACTAAAATTAAATTGTGTGAAATGGAAAAGAGCTAAAGAAAGGCATGTGAAGTTTCTCCGATCTGAAAATAATAAAGAAAAGAAAGAAAGGGGACCTGGTCTTCGTGCTAAATTTTTCAGATCTGATAGTAATGTGGAAACGGAGCGCAAGGGACCTGGTCCTCGCTATCGTTTTACAAGAACACTATGCCCCCTTGGGCAAGAAGGTTTCTTGTTAAGCCTTTTGACAACTATTGGGAACTCTGTTTGAAGTGGGTTCCTAAGTCTAACAAGTAATTATTGTGCATAAGAAAGGAAGCAGTCAATGTTGGTTCATAAATAGCAGATGCTTAAAACACATACTACGAAGGTTAGAAAACTTCCTCTCTCGCAAGGCACTTCAAGGTGGAGGTGTCTCTTTTGGCGAATGGCAAGAAATGCTACATTGTTGGTGTAGATGTGTGATGAATGAAATGAAGCTAAGATCTTATCAAATAACTTTGTTTTTTCATAAACTTGCTCTCTCAGGCGATGATCTTGACAGAAAAGAGATGCAAGAACATGTTTATTGTTGATCTGTTTACTTTTCGTTATGACAGTCTCACTGACCTCAATGCTCGAGGTAAGAATGTTGAGGTATGATTCAAGAGACGTGCTCATAAGTGTAGCTTTGCTACACAAACTTGTGTCAGGGGACCTGGTCCCAGTCTGCATAAAATGATATTTACAGATGACAAAGGTTGTGATGATGATGTTAAGGAGAAGCAAATTAGACTATCTTTCACCAATCTCAAGGAAGCTGATGTAGATGATGTACCTAATGAGGGACCCGGTCCTCTAGACATTGCTGAACAAAGATGATGCAGTTCAAACTGATAATGTGAATTCTGAAGGTGAGAATGAAGAAGCAGATCAAACTCAATTTGAAAGAACCAAAATCTGACAGTCGGTTCCCCAACAAGCTGATCGGTTGTCCAAGTTGCTCCTCAACAATGACTTCAAGAGAGATCAAGCAAATCTCAAAAGGTACCTTGGTTTGTCAAGAATAATACATCATTGAGCTGCTCAAATGGCTTAACATACTTTAAGTCAGGACAATGAGAAAGAATGGTGATGTCATCATGAAGCTTTCTAAGAAGGATGATCAAGTAGATGACATCTTCACTGAAGCTCTAAGCACAGACCAATCGAATACTCTCATAGGAGCGTAGCTACAGAGAAAAAGATAGCAGAAAATTCAGGGGTGATTGATGTCTGATCAAAGAAAGAACCTGGTACCAGTTCAAAGAAGCTGCTGAAAGGGTTTCATGTTTTGGGTGTACAGATGATTCATACTTTCTTGGGCACTAACTAGAAGCTGGATGCTGATCAATCGGGTTCAAAGACTCTACTCATGTACAAAGGAAAATATTTTGAAAGCTGTTGAGAAAATCTTAAGTCATCTGAAGAAGATAGAGGACCTGGTCCTATTCAGTCCATCAGGAGATTTTTTGATTTGTAGTACATGGAGTTGTTGATTATGCTAAGTATCAAGCTGATAGATTGAGATCCTCAAGAGTGGATTATGTTATGCGCTGATCTTTCACTCATGTGGAATTAAAAGGCAAAATTCAATTGCTGTTTCATCAACTGAGGCAATAAATGTAGCAAATGCAGCTTGATGGGTTCAAATCTTGTGGATCAACAAATATGTTGAAGCCCATAAAAATCTGGCTGAATTAATCAAGACGATGATGAAAATGCTGAAACCTTCTTGAATGAATCCTACCTGAAGCAATCAACTCTTTCATGAATATGAAAAGGGAGCATATATCCTTGCTTTTCGGTTATGTATGTTTTAGCAAGTTCAGGTTCATACCTTTTGTAGGTATACACACATGGAAAAGGGGATGAAGAAAAAGGGAGGTCAGGATAGATCTAGGCAATGACATTCAAACTACAGAGAGAGACCATGTCCTTTCTCGAAGGTTAACAATCTTAACATTGCAGTTTGAATTATGCATGAGAACCATTGCAGTTGCCACATGTTTGACCTTCAGGAATCTAACTGTTGTCTCATCTTTTGAGTGCTAAAATGATACCTTATTTTCTCTTTCTTTATATTCCATATTTCTTTCTATTTCCCCAGATAAATCAAGTTACCTTCCAAATATCAAGGTTCTTCGAAATTTCCTTTTCTCTTCTTTTCAACCACACTTCAAATTGTTAACTCCTTTATTCTTGCTGGAGAATTCTCTGATGAAAATGTTTTAAGTGTGAAGAGGGATATGGTCCTTCATGAAAAATGAAGAAGTGGAAAAGATGATGCTCAAAAAGGGAGAAGTTGACATTCTGAGAACTCAAAGTTTTTTGAAAAAGATGGTGTAAAAAAATATTTTAAAAAAAGAAAATCTTCTTGGTTCCTCAATTGTTGATCTATTCATCTCGGAGGCCTTGAGTTGTTTTTGTTACCAATCTTTCTGTTATGAAAAACTCAGGCTGATGTTTAAAGTTGTGACAGTTGCTCGTGTTAACTAGAATAGTGAAATGGATTGTCTAAAAGTCCAGCTTCTGAAACAACTATCAGAGGGACCAGGTGCCAACAAAATAATAATAATAATTAAAAAAAAAATTGGCAGCCCTGAAGGTTAAATATACAGGTTGGGATGTACATCATGTTGTACGTTAAGAGAAGATTCTTAAAATCTTATGCTAAGGGATATTCTCTATTCATTCTATTCTTTCAATCCCTTGCCTCTAAGTCATCCCTTCTCTTTCTATCTCTCTATGACAGTCCTCATTACTCTTTTTGGGCATTATTCTGGTTTTCATTTGTAATCATACTTGCAATGCTTTGATGGTTGATTTTTTTTTATTATGGATGAAAAATGTCTTGTTTCTACTGACTTATCTCATTACTTTATGCCTTTTTACTCATGCTTAGTGTTGCCCAAGCGGCCATGAATTTGCTTGGCCTACATTTCTGTCAACTTGGTTTACTGCTTTAACCCCCTTTTATGATTTCAAAAGGGGAAAAGTTGTTAGGTTAAGGTATGAGATAAATTGTGTTATAACTGCTTGAAGAAGTATGAGATCAATGGTGTTATCACTGCTGGAAGAAGACATGGATCATGCCGATAGGAGGGAATCTATGCTAGCTACTTGAAGAGGAAATAGTTTTTTTAACAGGGGGAATAATGCTTACTACCTGAAGAGGACCTGGTTCTATCAATAGGGGGAAGTATATGTTTGTCATCATCAAAAAGGGGGAAAATGCTATGTTGATGTTTTGATGATTTGACAAACTTCGAGGATGATTAAACTCCAGTTACCCTAATAATTCTTGTTGATAGGGAGAATTGGTGAATATGTTTGTCAACATCAAAAAGAGGGAAAAATCAATATTGATGTGTTGATGATTTGACTAATTTCGGGGATGATTTAACTCCAGTTACCTAAGAATTCTTTTTTGATAGGGGAACTGGTGAATAAGTATGTTATCATCAAAAAGGGGGAAAAGGTTAGTTCAAAGCTGAGTTAAGATGATAGCTCGAACTTGATATGCAGTTTTGATGATTTAACAAACTTATCGATCTAACAAGGAACCAAATCCTTGTTATTGGAACTGCTGACAATGAGATGAATGATAAACTCAGTGTGAGGTATATTCGTGTGCTATCATGAAAAAGGGGGGAAATGTTATGTTCTAGGTGTTTTGATGATCCTCACTAATGCGGGGACCTGGTCCCTGGCAGAGTGCTCTTGTCCATATATAAATGGGGTACAGTCGTAAAAGCTTTCATGTCAGGTGGTAGGTGAAAAGTGCAGTATCCTACACCAATAAGAAGAGCAGACGAGATTGTGTGTTTCAGTATCTCACAAATGCAGGGACCTGGTACCAAGCAGAGTTTCCTCCATCAAATACATAATTGGTTACAGTTGTAAAGTTGTCACGTCAGAGGTTGGTGAGGCGTCAGTGTACTACACCAATTAGAATGGAGGAGGGTGTTTGTCCAACGGATAATAAATCTTTATGTTTGATACTTTTAGCAAGACAAACACCATATTATATTCATTCATACAAAGAAAGAAGTCAGCCAGCAAGCCTTTCCAAGAACTCACAAAGAAGTTTGCAAGGGACCTGGTCCTAGTAAGACTGCGACGTGAAAAAGTGAAAAGATAGCTGTTAGAAAAGTTTCCACCTCTGATGCGGTAGGTGCACAACTTTTCCAACAGCAGACCTTCAGCCAATGGGATGGTTTCAACGAATTTGTAGTGAATTATATTATCTCTTTTCATCAAACACAAATTCAAGATCAAACTCAACTTGGATTTTCTCTCAAAATTCATAAGCTTGAAAATTGAAGGCCATCTTCAAGGAAGAACACTGCTCATCAATAAGGAACCAAATGGAGTGCTAAAGAGTCTTGTTGTATTTAGATCTTACTGTCTTATGTGCTTATATTGTAAATCTGATCCTAATTTGTAAAGGAATCAGATTGTTTTGGTTTGTTGAAAGTCTAAATCAGTTAAGGTTACCTGATTTAGTGGGAAACATTGTTTTGTTGCTTAGTCAAAGTCTAAGTTATCTAGGGGTGATAACTTATTGGGCGGTGTTGTATCCGCGTAGGTTCCTCAAGTAATAGGTAGATTACTTGATTGTGACATTAATAACTTTTTCTCACATTCGTTGTAATCGGAATTCACTTTTCCTTGAGAAGATTAGTGAAGACGGTGGAAAATTTTATCCAACAGGTTGTGGTTTTACTCCTTTGAGCAAGGAGGTTTCCATGTGAAGTTGTTTGTTCAACCTTTACTTTCAGCACTTATTTTACGGTCTGTTATTGCAATTGTGCTAAGGAACTGGTCCCATCCAAGCAGGTGAACGCAACTTTTAGCTACTGTTCTTACTGTGTCAAGGAAGCTGGTCCATTGCCTATTAGTGGACGCACCCATTCCAATATTCCTCAATTTTAATTTTAAAAAAATATAAGAATATAATTTCTACTAATTTAGAGTTTCATAAATATGTAATAATTTTCTCTTTATTTTTTCTTATTTATTTCTTAAAAAAGAGAATTTATTCCTATATGATAATAATAGTGAAAGAAAATAACAATTTACGTTTGTGGCACGTCTAAATCAAGCTTTGAAGAAGCTTTAATGGATAATGGAGTCTAAAATCCCCACTAACTCAAAATCTCCTTTTAACACTCCCAAATGTTAAATATTATCTCTCTCAATATTTCGAGTCTTTTAAAATATTATTCACTCGAAATAATTTATGCTTGCGGCACTTCAAATTTTAAAATCAACAAATTTTAATGGCTAATGGAGTCTTTTAATCTTCACCAAGTCAAAATCTCCTTTAAATAGTCCCAAATTTTATATATGAGCTCCTCTTGATCTCCCAAATCTTTCGATGTTATTATTCACTAAAAAATAATTTACGTTTGTGGCACGCAAAAATTTAAAATCAAGCTTAATGATTGAATATTTTTGGCACACAATTGGTTGTCAAACATAGGTAACTTTTGTTCCATCACACTTCCCCTCTCGAGTTGATCAAATATGTACTTCTATTACTTATGAACTGATATCCTCCTTTACAACTTCACATATATTCATGTGTTACACACTCTGTTAGTGAAAAACTTACTAGATAACAAAAAATACAAGATTACAATTGAAAATAAAAAATAAAAATAATAAATCTCTTCAAGGCTGAGGTGCGGATATCTCGCTCTCTTTAAAGATATTCAAGCCCACTGCAGCAAATATTTTCACCGGTCCAACAGAAGTCCTCTTCGACTTGTCCCCTCTAGGAAACAACAACCTTCACAAACTATAACTCAATAACTCTGGACAAGAGTTGAGTCCAAAGCTCCACAAAGAAGAACACCTGCCTTCAACTAATAAGAACTTTCTTTTAGACTAACACTTTCACTCTATGTTTTTTATCTCGTGTATTGTGTGTGTCAAACCAAATGAAGACAACTACTATTTATAATAGAAGAAGTCTTCCTAGAAATGAATAGGAAGATGATGGTGTTGTAAATAATGAAAATAATGGTCTTAGGAGTTATATAGGTTACAAGGATAATGGAGGAGTAAAGAATGGAATAATGAGAGGGCTAACCAATGCCTCTAATGTGCATATGCACAACGGCCAAATTTCCAAACGTTCATCACAAAGTATTATGCTATAATGTCTTTGAATATTAAATTATCCACTAAGTAATTAGGCACAAAGCATTGCAATGGCCATAACTCCCGTATCCTCAATTCCATTCCATTGTGGCAGAATGGTTATTTTAGCCTATAACAAAATTATGTGAGACAAATTAATAATATCAAATATTAAAATGCTCAAAAGGACAACACACTCTCCTAAAGAAAATTATGTATTTAAATAAGATTTCAATCAAACCAACCATACCATTTCTAAGAAACATTCAACAATTTAAATCTATGTAAAAGAAATTTTTTACTTCAAAATAAGAATAACACTCTTGTAAGAACAAATAAAAAACAGTTGAAACTAAGATTTGTTGGGGTATTAAAAAACTCCAAAAATTGGCATATGCCATTAATAGCAGCGTGCACACGATATTCTTTAGTAAAAGGCGAAAGAGTAGTTAGCTATGTGCTCACTGTATGGCTGCGTAAGTTTTGCAACGAATTTATGTGTTTGTTTTATATTACAACAAAGTTTATATTTACTTATTACTTAACGGTGTGGTACTCGCCTCACTATTTTAATATCTATATGAACACAAATCATTACGTTTCTTGATGATTCTGAATACATATGGTCACAACTCAACAACTGATCAATGATGAAATGTCACCTAAAATGTTTTGTCCATTATCTTGAATATACTTGAATTACTTGGAATGTTTTGGCCAGTATCTTGAATATACTTGAATTGTGCATAAAGTTAGGATTTTTATTAAGAAAATTTAAAAATAAACATATTAAGAAAGGCAAAAGGATTCAACAATAAAAATAATTTTAACATTATATATGGAGTGTAAATGTGTTTTTTTTTATGAAGGAACATAAAAATTTAAAAATAAAGGCATGAAGAAGGCAAAAGGATTCGACAATAAAAATAATTTTAACATTATATATGGAGTGTATAATGTTTCTTCCATTCAAAATTATTGAAATGTTTTATCTACAAACATTATAGTTGTTGTTAAAAGTTTCTTCCATTTAGGATATCTCTTACCCTCTTGGAATGAAATTTTTATTACTTTAATCCTTAAAGTAAAGAATCCTAGTGTTATTAGGGCTCGTTTGGATGGGCTTAATAAAAGCAGCTTTAAAAAAGTACTTTTGAAAGTGCTGAAACTTATTTTTAAAATAAGTAGTTATGCGTTTGGATAAAAGTGCTGAAGTTAAAAAAAAAGTTGTTGATGTGTTTGGCAAATAAGTCTTTGATAAATGACTTTTTAAATCAAAATGTCTGAAATACCCTTAAAAGTTGTTAACATAATAAAAGTTAATTAATTTATATTTTACAGCCATAAATAATTATATTTTGCTATCATTCACATATTTCTTTTCATCACAAATTATTTATAAGAGGAATATAAACTTATTATAGATTTTAAAAATATATAATTTGAATAAATTAAAGAACGATTTAAGATTTTATTTTAGTTTCATCCATAGGTAATAATAATTGTCTATCATTCACACATTTCTTTATTATCACAAATTATTTATAAGAGGAATATAAATTTTTATTTAAGTTATATGTGCAACTTATTTTACATTTTAATAATATATAATTTGAATAGATCACTTGAAAGATTTAAGATTTATTTTATTTTCATTCATTAGTAATAGTTATTGTCTATCATCCACACGTGAAAAGGGAAAAATAGAAGAAAGAGATGCTAGGGTTATGTGGGTAATTTGGTCAACTTAAAACAGCTTATAAGCTGGAAAAAAAAGCACCCCTACCCCAGCTTTTAACTTTTGGCTTAAAATAAGTTTTTTTTAACTTAAAATAAGTTGTTTTGAGTATTGCCAAACAGCTAAATAAGTCAAAAACCAGCTTTTAAGTCAGTTTGACCAGCTTTTAAGCTGAGCCAAACAGGCTCTTAGTCAATTTAGACCTATTAGTCTGTGCTCTACCATATATAAAATTATAACTAAGATTATCGAAGCAAAATTTAAAAATTATTTGCCTAGTATAATCTCTCATAATCAATCTGCCTTTGTAGGGAGTAGACATATTGTTGATTTTGTTGTCTTATCTCATGAGTGTACACATGTTATGGAAAATAAGAAGAGAGGGAACGATAAATTTATGGCCTTAAAATTAGACATGACAAAAGCTTACGATAGAGTGGAATGGATATATTTCCAATCTTTACTTTTGAAAATGGGTTTTCATGACTTTTTTGTTAATTGAATTATGCAATGTATCACGCCACCTACTTACAAGTTTAATATTGTCATGCCCCGAGCCTACACCGTGGACGTGACCGGCATTTAAAGATCATTGTCGTCTTCGAGCAGACCATTGTCCTGGTTTACATAACTCAGCGGAAGACTTAACTCAATAAAACTGTCTCATTTGATAACTGAAAGAATAATAAATTGGCCAAAATGACACTTAAGTCTCATAACAAAATATCTGCAGCACAAAGATGAGAGATTCAAAACTAATTTTCTAACTTTCAATGAATCCTCTATAATATATAGGGATCTTGGGACATGACCCCCAATCATTCTAATAACTGAAAACTAAAGACAATAACAGAATTATAAAGATGTCCTCCGGAATGCAAAGAGGCTTACCACTGACTTTAAGTGCTCGACTGGATCAACGAGGCGCTGGATGATAATGATCCTGGTCAAATGTGTCTGCATCATAAGTTGATGCAGGCCAACTGGCATCAGTACATTCAATGTACGAGTATGCAAGTTGAAATGCTAACAACAACTTAAGCTTGAAAAAAAGTAAGAAGTAACACTTACCTTGGTTCTATTTAACTCATGAATGACTTGACTTGATATAAAGCAATAAGACATATTCAATATATAAAAGCTTATGGAACAATAAAAACACTTAGTTCGTTAAAAAATATAACAACAAACTCAACTTTACTTATATATGAAGTAATATAGTTTCTGTGAGAGATTCTCTAACCGAAAACCATCACTATGAGCCTAAGTGATAGTACAACGTCTTACCTCACGTTGCACGAGGACCGTCTATACATTACCGTCAGTGTAGAACCTGAACTACTAAGTGGATCCACTAGTCTATGCTAAAAAGCACTAAGGAATCATCTAAAAAGTATGACCCTTCTTCTGTCCATAAAGGCTACATGGTTTATGCCTTTATGGGTGCTTGAGTTATTATGAACTTGAGTCCCCATATCGGTGCTCAATACTACTCCCAAAATGCATAGCTGATATGTTTTTTGAAACAACTTCTTCTCTGGTTTTTGATAATTGCTCAAACCTAGCTTAAAAGCTCTCTTGCTTCTTTACTAAAGCTATCCCAACGACCCTTTTTGGAAGTCTTAGCTTTCCTTTTTTGTTTTTCCTCAAATGTGATTTGTAACTCTTAGGTAATACTAAGTTCCTTCATAACTTTTGAGAAATGAAGTCAACTCTTTACTCTTTGCTTTACTTGCAACTTGAGCCTTAAAACAAAGTTAAAACGTTTGTTAAAGACCCTAGAAACTTTGGTAACTTTCTTTAACTTGCTTCTTAATTTCTTAACTTGGCTCTTAACATCTCTTGAATTTGAAGTTTTGGATTCAAGGTTCTTAGACGACTTCCATATTTTTAGAAGTCATTTACAGAAGTTAGAATCAATAAGAAGTGTTAAAACACTTTAGAAGGACTAAAATGGATTGAACGATGGAATCTGGGCAAAAAATGCTAATTAGAGCGTATCCGGGGTGCGTCGTGCCAGTCTCAAATGACTGGGGATTGATCTAGGCGCACTAGTGGTGCATCGCGCCATACCTCAGGTTCAGAGGCTACTTTTGGGCAATCTACAGGCGCAACGCGCCAGTCTTCCTGGCGTTATGGGGGCGCATCGCGCTACCAGTTCCTTCAGGTAAAATTTGACGAACTTTTGCTCTCTCTTTTTGATATTAAATCATTTTAAATCAATTCTTTTTCTGAAATTCTCCTTAGATTAATGTACCAAAATCATAAACACAAAGATCTAACTCAAAGAATTCAATAAACAACACTTTAATTCTCAAGGAACTCTTAAATCTCAACCCATGTTCATGAACAGAAGCAATTCAAGAAGAACATTCACGAACATTCAAAATCCAATATTTTTAGCAAAAATCACGCTTAATCAAACATGTTTGGCACGTGGGTGAACGAACTCAATGTTAAGATAGACTCACACCTTGATAGGGATCACCTCCGACGAATTCCACTCGCAAAGTTTGACTTCCGGGTGAATTCTTGACTTCTCTCCCATTATTTCTTCTTTAGTCTCTTCTCCAAGCCCTAAGTGTAATTCTAACTTTTTCAAACTAAATTAGTTTAGTTTTTACCCCAATAAATCCCTAAAATGAAATACAAAATTATTTGGTGAAAAGAGTAGTTCCCGTTTCCTAAATTCGGATTGGGACTTTCCTTAATGCAACAACCCAACTTTCGAAAATCATAACTCACTCATACGATATTGAAATCACGCAAACTCAACGAAGTTGGAAATATTATTCCAAGATTTTTCAGCCATATTCAGAAGCACCTCTAACTCATCCTGAGCTAGATGTTATGACCGTTTGAAAATGACCAAAAACTCACTTTCTTAACGTAGAATTTTTTTCCAGATTTTCCCTTTTCTTTTCAAAAAGGATAATTTTTAGTTTCTTACTTATTTCAAGTTGTGAGATGTTACAAATATAAATGGTGAAATTGTTGGGGTTGTACAACCTAGTAGAAGACTAAAACAAGGTGATCCTTTATCCCCATATTTATTCATATTATGTGCTGAAGGACTTTTCAGGCTTTTGAACCAAGCTGAGGAGCAAGGAGAGTTGCGTGGAATAAGCCTAAGAAGGGGAGGTCCTACGGTAAATAATCATTTCATTGTTGATGACTCCTTTATTTTGTTTAGTTAATATTCAAAGTGCGGTAAAATATTTTGAAATTCTAAGAACTTATGAAATTTCCTCAGGACAAAAATTGGGACTTTATCTAGGATTACTTGTGGTTGGAAGATCAAAGAAGAAAATGCTCGAGTTTATCAAAGAAAGAGTTGAAACTAAGATAAAGGATTGGAAGAATAGTTTTTTAAGCCCTGCAGGCAAAGAAGTAATGCTTAAGTTAGTACGTTCTTCTATTCCTTCATATGCGTTATCATATTTTCAGTTTCCAGATAACTTAGGAAAGGATATTACTATCATTTTTGCTGATTTTTGGTGGAGGAAAAATAAGTGGAAAAGGAAAAATGCTCTACAAAAAATGGTAGAATTTTTGTAAACAAAGTCCCTATGGTTTTCGAGATCTGAAACAAGCATTTTTGGCTTAACTTAATTGGACAATTTAACCCAAAAAGAGTATTTGCTTCATAGTATGTTAAAAGTAAATACTTTCCAAAATCTTCTTTCTTGAGTGCACGATGTCCCTCAGCAAGTTCTTGGATTTGGAAAAGGATAAGATTTGTTGCAACAAGGAATTCGATGGAGAGTAGGAGACGAAGAAAACATTAAGGTTTGGAGTGATCCTTGGATTCCTAACTCAATTGGTTTCAAACTCTTACAAGGACATACACAAATAAATCCGCAGTTAAGGGCACGCGACCTTAAAGATCAACACCATCATATGTAAAAGTATCCAAGATCTCTATCACCACTTTTGCCCTAATCATATCAACTCTATTTTGTCTATCCCATTATCTAGCACTGGAAATTCTAATGAAGTTGTCTAGCATCATACAATTCTTGAAAGTACGAGGTAAGATTTGGCTATCATCTAGCGAAAAACCTAGCTAACAGTACTAAACATAGAACTGAAATACCTCAAGAGAATTGTCGATCTTTCCCAAAATATTTTTGGACTTTCTTATGGTCACTTAAATAAAAAATAAATACAAAAATTTACTCAAAAATTCATTCTTAATGTCCTTTCTCTTAGTGCAAATATTTCTAAGAGATTGCATCAACATTATAATGGTTGTATGGTCTGTGGCTTAGAAAGTGAAACGGTTGATCATATGTTTTTCAATTGCTCAAAAGCACAACTATAGTATTGAAGTTGGACCACATCAACTGGACTAATGTAGAAAATGTTATGAATTTTGCAATATGGAGGAATAACTTATTTTGTAATACATATGTCATTTTTTTCTTCTCCTTTTATATATAGATAGATTGGTCTCCTTGAATTGATGATAATATAATGAGAAAATAGTCTAAACCCCCCCCCCCCCCAACCTATACCCAAAATTCCAACTACACACTCAAACTTCATGGGTGTCCCATTATCCAAATTAACTATATTTTATCTATTTTCTACCAACACCTCAACACGTAAACCAAATAAGTCATTCTGCGTGATTCCACGCGCTGGGACCCCCACTTTGAATCTTTTGTTTCTTATTTTCCTCCGTTTTCTTGCTTTTCCCCCCATTTCCCTCTTAAACTGAAAGAAGAACAAAGGAACTAAGAAAAATCCAAAAACCCTCTTTTCTCATGTTCATCTCCTTCTCCACTTTTGGTAATCATCAAACGATTTTGCTGCATATTGTTAAATTTCTTTTGTAGTTATCAAGTGATATCATCAAAAGGTTAGTTCTTTGTTCCTTAGTTTCGAGTTTGTGATTTATCCCTAGGGTTTCTGTTGATTCATGAAATTAAGAGTATTGTTGTGTGGAAACTTATGTGTGGCTTACGATTATAGTATTAGGTATTCATTTACACCAGATTATACCACGTTTTCATGAAATTTTGTTTTTCCTTTCTCGTCTAAGTCGCGTAATCTTGTATTATTCTCGTCTTAGTATAATGTTCATCGACTGTTGTATTTATGTTCTTCTTAGTATTATGTTCATAGAGAAGTTGTTAGTTTGCTATTGTGTTATATCTGTGTTCATAGAATTTATTCATAGAGAAGCTAAGTACTGTGTTGTATTTTGTTCGTTTTCTATTGTGTTGTATAATGTTTGTCTTTAAGTACTTTTCTTCTTTTTTGATTGCCCTTTGATTAGAGTATATCTACAATTACTACTCTATTTTTTTTAATTGTCTTCAGGTAAGTGATGAGTGGGTTTACTTTGATTACTCTAAGGTGGTACCATGGTGGTGTGTTAGATTTAAGTAGTGGGGAACCAATATGTAATGGTGGTAAAGTTACAGAATTTTTGGATGTTGATGTAGATAGAATGTCATATTTTGAGTTGAAAGGTTATATTAGAGAATTGGGATATAGTAAAACTTGCACCTTTACTATTAAAGCACCTAACTATGGCATTTTAGTAGATGTTGATAATGATAAGGATATTTTAGATATGATATGTTCCTTGAAAGATGGGGATGAAGTGGAAGTATTTGTTAGGCATTTGATTGATGAGGCAATTGTGTGGCCCATTTAATAGAAAATGGTAATAATGTGGATATGGGAGAATCTTGTGCAGCTTTTAATGCAAGGCCTAGTGAAAGTGAAAACTTTAACTTTGGGGTAGGTGAAGACCATTTAAATAGTGAAGACCATGCTGCTACTTTTTCAACCTCACATCCTTTCACTACCACACCTCCTTTCAATACTGCTACTGCAGATGGTGCTACTGCAGATGGTGTTACTGCAGATGGTGCTACTGATGATGAAATAAATGTTGGTCCTGCTGGACCTAATTTCTCAGAAGAAGAAGTAGAGGAGTCTAACTATTCAACTGAGGATAGTGTTGAGTCTGAAGTTGAATTAGTTGGTGATGATGATGAGGAAGAGTATGGTAGTGATGTACACGAGAAGGTTAGAGAGTTGAGGTATGAAAAGAGAAGTTTTCAAAGGAGGAAAAGAACGAAAAGAGCAGCAGTTGACAATGAAGAGGTACCAATAGGTGAAGCTGGACCAGATCTAGGTTTTGATGAAAGTGGAACAGGTAAAGTAAGTCACGACGGAAGGCTAGGAGGAGATGAGCCTTACTTTGCAAGTTCTGATGAGGGCAGTTTTGAGTTAAATGAAGATGAGTATTGTAATAATGATGAACATGAATCTGGTAGATCAAGAAGGGTAAAGTTTTCAAGAAAGAGGAGTTCAAAACCTCAAAAAATCATTCATGATCCTACAACAAAGAAATTTGTGTAGCAGTTGGGCATGATGTCTAAGTATGTGAAAGAAGTTAGACAAACAATAACAAAATATGCCGTTAGAAGGAGGGTTCAAGGGGAGAAGTGGGTGAATGAGCCAAAAAAAGTTAGAGTTAGAAGCAAAGATGGTTGTCCATGGATTTTGTATGGATGTCTTGACAAGACAACAAATAATTTCATGATAAAAACTTACAATCCAAAGCATATTTGCAATAAGACAACTAAAAGTTACCTGTGCAATGCAAAGTTTTTATCTAAAGCCTTTAGAGAAAGAATAACAGAGCAACCAACATAAGAGTCTTCAAGTTGCAGGAGTTGATTAGGAAAAAGTTTAAACTTCATGTTGGCAAGACTACTGTGAGAAGAGCAAGAGATAAAGTGGTGAAAGATATAATGGGTGATCATGTTGTGGAATTTGGAAGGATACTTGACTACAAGGATGACTTGTTGAGGAACAATCCAGGGAGCAGTTGTGTTGTAAAAGTTGGTACACCTGATGCAGAAGGCAAATCAATATTTCAGAGTTTTTACATATGTTTTGATGCTTTAAAGAAGGCATGGATACATTGCACGAAGTGCATAGGCTTAGATGGTTGTTTTCTTAAAGGGGTTTGTAAAGGCCAACTGTTAGTTGCTGTGGCCAGGGATGGTGTCACATCCCGAAACCACACCCTAGAAGTTAGGGGCAATCTCGGATTGCAACCGGCGTACTTGACCTCTCGTAGGTCTTGTACAAGACCTTACATATTATTTATCGCATAAACATAGTTAAAAGTAGTGCGAAATTAAAAATTTTCAGAAAACATATCATAGTCTTTAAAAACACTTTCATATAAAGCAATAGAAAATATTAATTCTCAATCTTATCATCTTAAGACATAAGAATACTTGGGACATGACCCATACTTCAAAATATAGAAATACTTAGTCTATCACAATACTTCAAATGAAAACACAAAAGACATATATGCCCTAAAGTCAAATGAGGACATACTTCAACTTCTCTTGAATGATGCTACGGTCCAAGTCTTCACTTCCCAAAAGCTCCTCAGCTACCAACAACTATGGAGATAGATAAAAGCATGGATTAGTACAACCACATGTACTAAGTATGACATAATGCATAAAAATCATGAAAATGGACATTTAGTAGAAATATGTATCTTTTCATTTAAAAATCATATTATAATCATAAGAACAATATTTAACAACTTAGAAATACATAAGATAACATTTAAGCAAATATCATAATTTTACCTTCACCTTAGACATCTCCTAGTATGTAATCATCTCACTTAAAGTTATCCTAAGACTCACTTAAGCAACACAAAGGGAGACCTCCCATACAACCTCCTTAAGCATACCTAAATGAAAATCAAGACTACTTATAATGAGTCACATACACACTTACAAGACATCAAAGCATCAATGTAAGATTCTTCTACCATAGGTGACTCTAAGTCTCACTTAAGTGAGTTGTGAAGCGACTGCCCATACAATCCTTTACACACACACTTAAGAGATCCTTTAGACTACCTAAGATAGAATCATTCTCACCTAGTGTATCAACATATAGATAATATGACATTTCCTCATCAAAGACTATGAAAAGACTTACTTAAGTAAATAAAGAAGATAATGTCCATGATTGACCTCTTCAAGACTACCTAAATAATCCTTAAGACTTCCTAACTTCGGATCATTTCCACATAGTCAACATCTTCCCTAACTAGAGTCATTCTTAAGACTCATGTAGGTAAGATACGAAGTGACCATTCCTATGCCCCTTTAACACCTTAACTAGACAACCCTTAACTACTTTAGATAAGTACTTATTCCATTTACATACTTCATAACATAAGTCATTAGTTCATTAAGACTCATACATCACATAAAGGACATTCAAGTAATGGTCTTGGACAAGACCCAGGGACTCCAACTAACACCTTCAAAGCATATTGTGCAATGTTTAGATAGCGTCCCATACCACCACCTAAACTTCATAGAACTTCTCTAATGCTAGTAAGTATCCCACATGATGAGAATAGGCAATAACTGACATAGACCATGATAGCTAAACATGGAATCCGTAGTTCTAACATACTCCGATGAGGGTGTCCTACTTGCCAAGGGTATAACTTAGACACATCCCATGTAGGCACATGGTTAAGGAATATGAAGGGCTTTTATGCACTCTAGTATCATTCTCAAGTCGAGGTACATTGTACTCTAGTCTTTATTCTCAAGTAGAGATACTTCTCATATCATAATCATTCGGTGCTAGACTTGGTTCTCATAGAATAACTGACATTAAAGGACCACATGAAGAGGTTCCTCATCTAGTTCATAATCCAATCACATTCACCCTACCGAAGAGGTCCTCTAAGGCTACCATTCAATGGCGACTAAGATAGCTCATTATGACTTTCCTAAGGATTACTATGATGCCATTCCAGCAAATTAACCATAAGTCCACCATTTCCTAACATGAAGGATACCATTACGACTCTCAACTTCAAACATTCACAACATAACCTTTGCCACGTACATGCCCTTCTTAACATTCTCTAAGGTCTCATATTTCTTTCATTCATGCATGAAAAAGGTGCACTAAGCCTACCTAGTCACCACATATCATAATCTCATAACATTAATTCATATATCAAGTAAGGGACATAAGTCTACCAAACAAGACACTACATTCTTTCACCTTATCACATATAGCATATCATTCTTTAAATCACATAGGATGACCCTTATCATCTTTATGTCACCCTATAAATTACTACAACATCATCAATATAGCCATTATAGACTCATATAGTCAAGTAGGAATAATCATGTATCAAATCTAAGACTACACATATAAGCACATAGTCATAGTCTAACATGATCTCCTAATACACATCAAACTTTCAAATTACTGACATATAGGTAGATGTGATCATACTTCACATAATCAACTACACGAATCACCACATTACTTCAAGTAGTGCCGACTAGGCCATGATCATCATATTACATAAAGTAACGCCGACAAGGCCACGTCAATTGCAAGTAAAGCACATAACACCGCCACCATAAGTGGACCTACCAATCACAACATAATTGAAGTATAAATAACATCAAAATAAGGGAAATAGGGCAGCTTACCACCTCAACATCTCAACACCTCAATTCGATGATAAATCATCCAATTCAATAACATAAAACCCTTACCAATGGCCATGAACAATGATTCAATATAGAAACTATGATAATCAATGAAACTAGGTCAATTCAATATAGATTCTTCAATCTAATATAACCTAGATATCAATTGAACACAATTCTTAATAATTATAAAGTCCATAGAAATATACACTAGAATTCAACAACATTAGGTCAATATCAAGTAACTCATAACTTAGTCAAAATCTAAGGTTCATCCAATTCATGGGTTCACAGGTAATTTAGGTTAAAATCATCAATACAATATTAATTAAATCATTATTCAGTGTTTAGAAATCATTAATGCAAGAACCCATGGTAGAATCATAAAATTGGACAATTCAACTTGAAAACTTTAGAATACATCTTAGGAATTGGGGCTCCTTGATGAAGATAGTTTCAAGGATCAAAATTCATACATTGATGAATCTAATTCTTCACTTTGATGATGAATCTCCACCCAATTCTTCACTTTAATCCCTTCTGTGAGTTTGGACTTCAATGGAGTCCTAGAGAGAATTCTAAAGGATTTGGTATTTTGATTTCGAAGAATGAAGTCTTCAATGTGTTTAAGACTTATATACATACTTAAAATACCCAAAATACCCTCAAGAAACTCCAAACCTTTTATTTATAATTGGGGTGACATTACAAGTTCAACCCTAACTCGGCAATGAACTGCACGTAGGGACAAACTCACCAACGGTTGGCAGTCGACGGACCGTTTGTCCACAAATGGACAATTCTGTCCTTCCGTTGGTTGGATAAGAGACTTGACATGGGTCTAATCCCTTACCAATCTAAGTCCCTACCAGCGACACCCATTGACGGGGATTCGCTAGGCCCACGAGTCGTTGATGCCTCCGTCGTTTGGGGCTGCTTAGGACAGTCTTTACTCCAAGTTTGTGTCCTTCCTCAAAGACCCTTGGTTGGTCCTTGGGGATGTTTTCCCGGACATTTCCGACCCAAACATGAATTTATACAATTTTAGAACCTCTCACATAGATTTCATCCAAAACGAACACGTAAAACTCGACGAAACATAGACACACAAGGTCGTTTCAAGGAAAATCTTTCGAATGTCATGGACGTTCTTGGACGTTTGACCTCCAAACTCCACGAAACTCAACACACTGCCTATATACATCATAATAACTCATTTTTAAGGACCTTAAAACTTCATTAATCACACATAAATACATAGAACCACATATGAGACACATATGTGACTTAGTTGTTGAACGTCTTAGTTGTCCCTTGACGTTTGACTTCCAATGCACCTAAACTCTTAGACATTGCCTCAATACTATATAATAGACCTATTTAGGAACTTAAACCATCAATATTAACATGTTAGACTCTATTTAACCTAAGTCATTTTTGGGGTCTTACAAATGGTAACAATCAGATGCTGCAACTTGCTTGGGAAGTAGTGGAAAAGGAGAAAAAACACACATGGACCATGTTTGTGAAGTGCAAAAGGGATGATTTGGTACTTGGAGATGGTGAAGGTCTTGCATTGATTATAAACATGCAAAAGGTATGTGAACTTATATTTTGTAATTTTCAATTTTTATATGTAACTGTATTGTAACCTAATCATCATCTTTTGCAGAGAATGTCAGTAGCAATTACAAATGTACTACCAAAGTGTGAACATAGAATGTGTTCTAGGCACATATTAGATAATTGGGCTAAGTATTGGAGGGGTCTTCAAAGAAGACAACATTTTTGGAAGATAGCTAAGAGTACATTTGAGTCTCAATTAAGGGATAACATAGAGAGGATGAAGTTGTTAGGTCCAGAAAAAATGATGGAGAACTTAATGTATTATAACATTAATTTTTGGTGCAAAGTTTACTTCAATACTGAAGTAAAGTGTGACTTTGTAGACAATAACATGTCTGAGTGTTTTAATTCATGGATCTTGGCTGTTAGACACAAGACCATTATTACTATTCTTGAAGAAATAAGAGTGAAGATGATGACAAGAATAGGCAGTCTAAGGGAGTTTCCTAGTACTTGGAAGTGTAATTTCTCTCCAATGTCTTTGAAGGTTTTAGAGGAGAACATTAGTAGGTCTATGGAATGTACCATTGAATTTAATGGAGCTACTGGATTTGAAGTGGAAGAAGGGCTTTTTCAACACAAAGTGGATATTGCTAGGAGAACCTATAGTTGTAGGGTGTGGTAGTTAAGGGGCATATCATGTGCACATGATGTAGCTGCATTATACTTTAAGAAGTTGTCTCTTTATGACTATATAGACAACTGCTACAGCAAGGAAACTTACTTGAGAACTTATGCCACTGTTATTGAACCACTCACGAACATGGAGATGTGGCCAGTTTCTACTAACCCACGTTGAGCCCCCAGAAATCACAAACGAGCCTGGTAGGCCACCTAAGGCTAGAAGAAAAGAAGCTGAAGAAACTAAGAATCAGGGAAGCTTCCTAGGACTGGACTTAAAATGACATGCAGTTTATGTGGTGTTAGAGGCCATAACAAGAGAGGGTGTCCTCATAGAGAAGATGTTGAATCATCAACAATACAAAGTGCAATATCACCTACTACATCAGTAAGGGCAGAACCTTCAAGCAGGGGAAGAGGCAAACCAAAGGTAATATTAGAACTTTTTTTAGTTTTTCTTACTTTATGACTTAATTTTTCTCTCATATGTATAGAAAACACCATCAGAAGGTGAGCCTTCAATAGAAAAGGGAAGATGAAGACGCAAAAAAACATCATCAGTAGCACCTAGTACACCTCCCCTACCTACTGCACCTACTGATTTTCTTGCATCCTCTTCTACTCCTCTTACTTATCATGCATCATCTTCAATAGCTGGTACTACTAAAAGAGAAAGAGGTAGGGGCGGGGGAAACACATATCCAGAGAAAAGACCAAGAGTCATGGGAATGGGTGTGTCCCAAGCTGCAAATGACTTCAAAGTCATGAATGTGAGTCTTTGATTTATGTTAATAGCTTAATCCTAATTTAATTAAACATTTTTAAATATTGATATAGTCCTAATTTTACTATATCCTGGCATGCCAAGTAGTAAAATTTACTCTACTGGACAAGCAAGAGTGACAAGATCATCTGATGTAACTGGTAACATTAGTTATACACCAAGTAATACAACTAAGCTGAAATGGAATGGCAAAGCAGCAATCTCAACAAGCAAGCTTCATGAGCTTAGAGAGAAGAAAAGAAAGAAGACAATGGGAAGTAGTAGTCAAAATGACATTTCTTCACAATCAAAAATGCCATGAAAATTGTAGTGATGTGATGTATTTAAGCACTTTTAAGTTAATGACATGTTATTTTGGATTTTTATTGGTAAATTTTGCCTTATGTGAGGCCTTATGAACATGACTTTCATTTTGGTAAATTCTACCTTGTTCGAGGCGTTATTTTGGTAAATTTTGGCTTATGTGAGGCCCTTATGAATGAATGTTTATGTTGTGTTTTAAAATGGTGGTTGTGTTGTCTATCAAACTATATTGGCGTTATTCAGGTATGCTTACATGTGTTGTGTTGGTTATGTGTTTCGGATGAAGCGTTGCATATTAATTGAAGCTTCAATTGACATCATAGATACAAGAGATCTCTACATACAAAATGACACATATACATTGACGATTTTACTTAAACACAACAACAACAAATCAAAAAGAACTTTAAATATGTTGTACGTTAACTACTGGTTGCTGATGAACATAGCAACAACACAAATCAAATACAAAAAACTATATTCCTATTGAACCTTTTATTGAGTCTCCTCTCCAATAACAAATTAGAGTTCATCAAGTTGTCAATATGAACCTGTCTAATACGTAATTCTTGGTCCAACTCATTGATTTTGTTCACCAATCTTGGAAGGATAAAACTTGATCTTGGATCCACTTCTTCTTTGTCCCTCCATTAAAAAAAATTACAATTTTTAGATTGAAAATGATTCAAATAAGTACATTAGCATCGTCAAAATAAAATGCAGCAAGAATACAAGATAAAAAACACATACACCATAGCATGGGCAAGACCAAAATCTTCTTCTCAGATTTAATTTCGACCAAGAAGTTTGCAAATTCAGCAAAATTCCGTATTTGCATCTCACTACCGCGTTGAGCATTGGGTCTAATGCATCCATACAAAGCGTATTCAAGTTTTCATTTTTCATTTTTGATGAATTTTGAGAAAATTCAAAATTCTAATTAGAAACCTAAATACTAAATTAGAGCAGATTACAAACCCTAAATTCAGGATTTGAAGTAAAAATAAACATTAACAACTAAACCTTACTTAATTTTGAGAGGAAATCGTGAATTTTTTACAAAAGAAACAAGGATTAGTGGTGGGAGAAGAAGAAGTAATGGTTATTTAAAAGTGGGGAAGCTGACCGTTGGAGGAGGAATTTTTCGTCAAATTTTGCTTCTAACGCGCCTAGAGGCAGTAACAGCACCTCCCATGACAGGTCAGCACTTAGGTGGGTACAAAATAAATAAAAATATAGTTTAGGTGGATAATGGGACACCCGTGAAGTTGGAGTGCATAGTTGAGATTTCGGGTATAAATTTGGGAGAAGGGGGCGTTAGACTATTTTCTCTAATATAATTGATTATGCAAATGAACATTTAAGTATGGAAAATTTGAGAGTGAAGATATGTTGTAAAACATATTAGAATTTTGATTGAATTTTGGGAGATTGATAGAATATTATTAGCCATAAAAGAATGATTTATCTAGTTGCATCTTTTTTGTCTTTTATTGTGATGGTTTTCATTTGTGGTTCATTTTTTCTCATCACTTCAAAAATCAGATATTAAATCTTTCAAAGATTTTTCCTTTAAATGTAGGGGAATTTACACATTTAATATGTCAGTCAAAAATAATTAAATATATTTTATAGTCAAACTAGTGAATATATTCACGCTTCGTGCGATTGTATAAAATATTTATAAGATAATAATATGAAATATGTAATATTTAGGCTCGTATCAAATATATAGATAATATTAATATTTCTCCTCGTCTGCGATATCATGGACTTTTTTTTAAACATATAAAATATATTTATTTATTTTGTATATGTATATATTAGAACAAAATATTCACCGTGGTGAAATAAATGGAATAAGACATAATATGTTGAAATAACAATTTATTGTATTAGATTGAAAATATTTTATATGTTTTAATTTTCTCTATCTTTTGTAGGAGTACTAATTTTCTATTCAAACTCTAATTTCGTCAAAACAAAATTGATTTCTTTTTAAATTTTATTATTACATTTGTTTATTATAATTTTTTAAACATTAATTAAATATTTATAAGACTTACGAAAAATGAAACATATAAAAGTTATGAATAATATTTAATATCAAACATTACAAGTAAGATGAAGAGACATTAGTTATAAATATTCAAATGTATAATTTTATTAGACATTAAATGTATTACTAATTATGTATTGATTTTATTTGTATAATAAATAAATAAAAATAAGGGGTGAAAATACAAAAAATGAACAGAGAAAATATAATAATTGGTGACTACATAAAAATTATAAATACATTTCAAAGCAAAAAGAACGGTGAAAGATTACTACATACGCAAAAAATGGCATCATGAAAATAATATTTTATTTTTAAATACTTTTTATAATTATAATAAAAATAAAACTAATCATCATAAATTTTGTTGTTGTTGTTAAAATGAAATAATTATATTAATTTTTTTCATAACAAAGAGAAAGTAGTACTAAAGGATCAAATGGTTAGCATTGACAAATACATTTAGCTAAATTATTTATATAAATCAAAATTTAAAAGACTCTAGTAAAAGTAACGAAGTTGCTAAATACTATTCAAAGTGAAAAATAAATCTCTAATTATGCTTCATTTTTTTTTCCTTCTACCATCTTCCTTTGCAAAGAGTTCCGTCATCATGTTTTGATTCATATGTCAAACTCTTCATTATATACAACCAACTGAATAAAAAAATCATATACCATCTAAAAATAATTATGTCAAAAGAAAGAACGAGATATAAACTATATTTAATATATGTGTATATTATCTTTTTAATAGAACTTACAATACTAATAATTATTATTTCTTGAAATCTAATAACAAACTATATTATATCTGGAAAACTAACTATTAGAAATAGCAATTGCATACGGATAACACATTGTTAAGAATTACAGAGATTTTTTAAATCATACTTACTTGATAAATTATAATACAAACATAAAAAAAATATATATTAAGAAATTAGCATGTCTAAGTACATAAAAAGAAAAAGAAAAATTTTAGAATGAAATATATCTTACCTTCATATACTTTTTTGTGGTTACATGTTAGTTAATTCACAAACAAGTATGATAAAGAAGAGAAACTATAACTTTGTATGTGAATCTTCATGAAAATAAATATGAATTTATATAGACAAAATAAAGGAAATGAAAAAAATAAGGATTTGAGAATGATATATTTATTAACTTCATGTACTTTTTTTTTGTTACATGTTAATTTCATTGACAAATCAAATACGAATTTATATAGACAAAAATAGAGGAAATAAAAAATAAATATTTGCAATGAAATATTTCTTACCTTCGTGTACTTCTTTTTTGTTACAAACCAAACCTATATGATGAAAAGAGAAAGGATAATTGTGAATGTGAATGTTCGTGAAACTAATATGAATTTATAGGCAAAATAAAGGAATATCATAAGACACCATAAACTTACAAATTTAATGTGGAGGTTATGGACATAAAAATTATGAGAGTTATGAATATTATTAATAGTAAAAATTAAAGAGGGGCAAGTCATGAGTAATAACTCCTAGTCAATAAATAAAAAATAAAAAATAAAAATACTTAAAATGTTAAAAAAAATTATTATGATTCCATGATTAGAGGTGAGATAAACAAATAGAAAAAAAATATACAGAGTTTTTTATAAATGTTCCTACATTAATAAAATATTTATTTATATAAATAAAGTAATATATTTTTACAATAAAATAATTAAATTAAATTAAGAAAGGTCAAAAATAAATAATTATGTTTCTCCTTTTATTATAAATGAGATAAATAAATAAAAAAATATGAAGAGTTTTTGTTATAAATGATCCTCCATTAAAAAAATATTTATTTGTAATAAATTTAAGTAATTCTTTTAATGCTATGATAATTAATTTATTTAAAAAAAAAAAAAAACTAAATGCAAATGGAGTCCATACAGAGGTGTCACCTCGCCTTTTCTATGGTCCTCCTTTATATACACCAATAAACTAATGATGTTCTTCTCCGATTTGGAAGAATCGGAAGCTGCCGGTCCCCGATAATCAGTGGATTTTCACCTATTTGAGGTTAGAATGGAACCCCAAAACTGTGAATTTAGCTTATAATTTTCTTATATATGAAGTACAATTGAATTAGGGATGAAATAGTGATAGGATAACTTTGGTAATTGTGGGTTTTCATTTCAAGCATATTTAATTGGATTTTGTTGTCTGATTGATATGCAAATCGAGTATAAAGTTTCTGTTAGCTTATCATATCATTGTATTTTAAGCCACGTTACAAAAAAAATATGAAATTATATACAATTTTTTTTGAAGATTATATTAAAATTCGCAGAAAACCTATTCTTTTGCGAATTTTCATACTAATTCACAGGAAAATCTTCATGTAATTCACAATTTTCTTATAGTGTCATACGAAGACTTTTTGAGTGTCCACGCTAGTCATGGAGCATCCATTTAGACTTCTCCATGCAAGTTTTCCATGGGGGGACACAAATAATAAAAAACAGAAGAATAAGAAACCAAACTAAAATCGAAAAGGAAATTTCATATACATCATTATATATAAAATAAAATATTTAAAAAAAAATTACTCTCTCACACGTTCATACTGCAAGATTGACTTAACTAGTATTTGATTCATTTTGAAAGTTTATAAAATGTCTAAAATTATTTTTAGTTGTGAATAAAATTTTCAAAAAATAATATTATTTATAAACTTCTTTCACAGTATCAAATCTATATGAAATCTTTTGTATTTTAATCATTCTATTTTACTATATTTAAAAAAGTTTTATGTGTATATATGTGTGTGAGTCTTAAATTTCCAAGTTAAACATTTAAAGCTCTTATAAACTGAAATACTATTGAAGGCTTCAAGCTAATATTTATGGAGGACTTACATAAATCAAGGTAGTTGAGTGTATAATTTTATAACTACAAGGGGATATCTGTAACTGAGTAATAAATACATAGGTTTAAGTGTAACAATAAATAAGATAAAAAAGAAAGAGATTCCCGGACTGTTCTATTAAAAGGGACAAATTAGTAATTCATTTAGGTAGAAGTCCTTTGAGTTTTAAAATTTAGGTAGAAATGACAAATAGTATAAATTAGGTTAAAAGATATTTTTCTCAATATTTTCAAACTTTTAAATTTTACACTTTAATTCAATAACCATTGTAGTTATCTGACAAATTCTTTAGTTGTCCGACAATTTTAGTTTTTGTCCAGATGGGACAACTACGAGAGATGTTCTTAGTTTATTCTTTCTATTGATACTAGTAAATTTAGCCGCGCTTAGCGCGGTTCTAGTAACGATTTTTTTTAAATTAATGATCAACTTTTTACTTTAAAATTCTTCTTTTAAAATAAGTTCAAAATATAATTTTATATTGATATAAGTTATAATTTGAGATCAAGACCTTGTTATTTGTTAGTAAAAACTCATACATATATCAAACGATAAATAATTTAATCATCGATTATTTTACTATAATCTTCATCTTTATACTTTGATGTTTTTATTATTTAGTTATTTGTTAACCATTTCAACTATATGAATATAATCACGTCAAACATGAAATGAGTATTTTAATTTTTTTATTGGACATCATTTTAAAAAGAAGGCACAATCTTTCCAAGATAATGGAAGGAACGAACAAAATTAAAATATAAAAGACTTGATTCGTAATTAAATTTTAGAATAAATTGACATAACAATATGAACATGTCTACTAAAATAAAACTAAATGACAAGCATTTAAAATATATAAAGAATATTATCTTTGTCATGTCTAATTGAGTTCCTTGAAACATCATCTAAGCCTAAATTAATTTGCTGAAGACATTAAATTTAAAAATAATATGAATTTAAACACTTCTAACATTTAAATAAAATAAATAGAAAAATTTATGATTGCAATGGTTAATGCACTAGTAACACCATTCTTTTCTTGATTTGTAATAAATTTTGTGTTCCTAATTAAGCTATATTTAAAGAAATTTATTAAAGAGTAAATTTGTTGAAAGAAAAATACTTTATCTATTTTTATTAGTTATCAACATTTTAAAATTATTGTTCCAGTATATTTTATCATTAGAAAAATCAAATTGAAGTTAATTTATTTTTCATTTTACCCTTAAAATTAATTATTCAGAAAAAAAAACTTTTTTTTTATGATTACTTAAAGAATTTTTAAAAGAAAAATGTGACAACTAATATGGGATGAATAGAATAAACAATATCAACAGAAGGATTATTAGACATTTTACCTTAGATATTTTTATTAAAATGAAGGAAATGAAAGGAAAGAACGAAACAAAGAGCATCATATATTAAAAATATAATTGAAAATGAACCCTTATTTAAATTTAAATACAAACTATTTTAAACAATTTCATATAAATAATAGGCTAAATAATAGTATATTTTTATTTATCTAAATTATCCAATATTTTATTTTTTTAATCATAGTTAATATCATTTTTGTATTTATACAGCTAATTAACCACTATCTTAGTTACAATAATATTCCTGGTACCATATTTGATAATTAAACATAAACATATATGAAATTGATATTAAGAAATGAATTATTGTACAATATAAATAAGTAAAAGACATACTAATACTAATAGAAAAGAAAATAAAGTAAACTATACATACTTCTCCCAATTTAATTCGCTTGACAAATAACTCCAGTCTTCGTTAGATTCCCAAATTTTCAAAACAATAAAATTCAAGACTAAAATTCTAATTGCCACCAATATTGTTTTTACGAAATATCAATTCTCTTACTTTGTCAAACCTGATGTTAATTTCTTTTTTTAAAAAAAGAACAATCAAGAAAATCAATCACCTATATTACAAAATTCTGCAACTATACATATATTCAAGAAATCCCTATGAAAAAGAAGAAAATATTTACCAAATGTCGGTAGTTGATCTATTATTCTATTAAACACCTGATGTTAGAAGAACAAAAAAAAGAACAATTAAGAAAAGAAATCACTTCTATTTCACAATAGTTAAACACTTGATGGTTAAAAATAACAATAAAGAAAATTAATAACTTCTATATTATAATCACACAAATAATATATAAAAAAATAATTATATAAATAATAATACTCCATCAATCACCAAATTGTAAGACTCAAAATTGAAGCATTCAAAAGTAGTAGCAAGTGGATTCTTGAAAGATACTCGATCATGTGAAAAAATAGTGATTCTATCATTTATTTTCTTGGGTTATATTTGCAGAAAAATAAATACACAATAATCACCTCTCATTATTGATTGTTATGCCTCTTCATATTCTTCTTAAATTCTCCATTTAGCTACAATATGTCAATCATATATATAGAAACAGTCTATTCTCTTCAATTACCCACTTCCATCTTGACCCTTAGTCTTCAACCGTTTATTGTTACAATATTAAATAGGAAAATTTAATTTTAATTACCAAGACAAATTAAATGAATCAAATTAATGGAATGATTTTAGAGAAAAATGAGAAGAGGAAAAATTTTTTAATAGGAGAAAAAAAAATTAGGTCATAGAGGTTCGTATCAACTTAGATATATATTTAACTTTACATTATATATAAATATAGATTAAATAAAAATTTGAAAAGTGTAATTCATGGATAATCATTCATGGTAAAAAGTTAAATAATAAAGAGGAAAAAATTTAAAATGTGATGTCATTTTATTTTATAATAGAAATAAGGGAAAAAACAGAGAATAAATAAATAAATTATTACGAGTAGAAATTAAAGAGGCTTGAGTTATGAATAATTACATAGCATGTGAGAAGTCTTTTTTGTAAATGTTCATCAATAAATAAAATATTTATTTGTATAAATTAAAAAATTTACTTTTATAATAAAATTATTAATTTAAATAACAAAAAAAAAAAGGCCCAAAAAAGGAGAAAATGATAAATCTAAATGGAGCCATATAGAGGTGTCACATCACCTACTCTATGTTTCTCCTATATATTATATTAAAATAAGATTAAGATTAAGATGAAGATTAAGATTAAGATTGATATATGGAAAAAAAAATATGTTTGCTCTATTTTAATTTCTTTGTTTGACTTTTTTTTAATCTATTTTAAATAGAATATCACCTTTTTTTCTCATGAATTCTTTAATTTTAAATTTTCATATAAAATAATTTAACGCCATATAATTAAAGAATATTTTAGTAATAATTTAATTTAAGTTTCTTACCTTTTGTTCAGAAAATAATAGTAACAATTCATTTTCTAAGATAACAAAAATGTAAAATTTAACTTATGTTTTATAAAAACAATATCTTCTTCGTACCATTTAATTTAAGTATCTTAATTTTCTCGTAGAAAATAATTGTAATAATTCATTTGGGATGGTGCATACTCAATATTTCCTAGCACCTTTCTATTTGTGGAATATTATATAAAGCCCAACCTGCTAGGAGAAGAACACTTATTTCCCAAAAAGTAAAATATTTATTTTTGAATGTTTTTTTACTTTGATTCCCTTTTTTAATTTTAAAATGAAATATATTAATTTTTTTTGCACGGACGTCATATTGATATCTCCGTCCACCCTTTTTTTCCTCTTCGATATCATCACAGTATATTACAATATATGGATATACTCTGGTGATATCAAAAAGTAACGGAGCAATGTCTTTGTTGAAGGATTCTTTCTTCCTCCTTGATACTAGCAAAGTATAGTATATTCTGGTGATATCAATGAGTAATTGAATAATGTTTTCTTTGAGGTTTGTTACAGTCCTCCAATAAAATTATTCAATCGTCCATTATATTGTAATGGTGTATACATATTGTCATATCATTGAGTTATATTTCAATTCCTCAATTTTAATTTTAATAAGTATAAGAATATAATTTCTGCTAAGTTAGAATTTCATAAATATTTAATAATTTTCTCTTTATTTTTTCTTATTTACTTCTTAAAAAAGAGAATTCAATCCTATATGATAATAATAGTGGAAGAAAATAACAATTTACGTTTGCGGCACGTCAAGATCATACTTTGAAGAAGCATTAATGGATAATGGAGTATATTCTAATTAACTCAAAATCTCCTCTTAACACTCCCAAATAGATATGATCTCGTCGCGAGTTTTGAGTGTTTTGAAATATTATTCATTCGAAACAATTCATATTTGTGGCACTCAAATTTCAAAATCAACAAATTTTAATGGCTAATGGAGTCTTGTAATTCTGAGCAACTCAAGATCTCCTCTAAACAGGGGCGGACCAACATTCACCCATGAGGGTGCACGTGCACCCGATAACTTTTTTAAAAAATCGTATACACACACACACATATATATATATATATAGATAGATAGATAGATAGATAGAGAGAGAGAGAGAGAGAGAGAGAGAGAGTTTCTAACCTCTATCTTCTCTCTTTAATTTTTTAATTTTTTCACTTTTTTTCCTAACCAATTTTGCCTTTATCTTCTCTCTTTATTTTTTCACTTTTTTCCTCACCATTTTACCGCTATCTTCTCTCTTCTTCCTTGCATGAATGACACCATTTTTATCTTTATTTTTCTCTTCTTTCTAACCTGAATGACTACATTTTCAATTCTTTCTTCTCCATTTTCAATTATTTCTACTGATTTTAAAACATATCAAACAAACTATTGTGACAAATAAGATCGACGGAGTAACAGAGATGATTAGAAAATTCGTGAAGAAATGGAGAGCATGGATAAAAAATAAAGTCAAAGTTATTATACAATACGATTTTGTCCCACTTTTCATCGTCACTGACATTAATTTTGAACCCAAAACTTATATTTTTCTGCTTCTTAAATTATCTAAACACCTTTCTTTCTTTTGGGTTTTTCAAATATGAGTCAAAATGAACTTTAATTGGTAATGGTTTATTTTGAAATTTCTTTTTAGTTACTAGTGTTTTGATGGTAATGGATTGTGAAACTTGAAATAAATATTTTAGTTTGATATTGATCAATTTTATATTGTCGAGTCAATTTTAATTTTGCTATGTATAAATCATCATTGAATCCAAATTCTCGTTCTATCAAATTTGCAGCATTGTGTATACTTGATAATTTTGATTAGTGGGGGTGAGGAACAATTAACTTTTCTTGTTAATAAATATTTAGCAATTTAGGGTTTGACTCTTTAATGTTCTTTTTATGCTAATGGGTTGTAAATTTAGATTAGAAAATTATCTTTTTTGGTGAATCACTTTGCTGAATTAAGTATGAGTCAAATTAGTGGAGAATTCTCAAGAATGATAATATTAAATGAGAAATTGTAGAGTTAAGATAAGAAAAAAAAATGAAGAAGAAGTCTAAAAGAGAATGAGAGAAGATGAGCACGAAATAAGGGGGTGGGGGTCAACAAAATATTTTTTTTGACTTTATTTTGACTCAAATACGCCTTATTTACTTTTTAATTTAATTTTATTTCCACGTCAGTTCTGGGTGATATTAGTTACACTTTTAACAAGAATAAATGTGTAATAGATCGTTATAATATTTTAAGCGTGTAAATGACTTTTGGCCACAAGTTTAGCTTGCAATTTTTGCCTTTTCCCTTGGGTAAATGAACCTTTGAGTATGGAAAACTAGAGAGTGAAGATATGTTTGTAAAAGATATTAGAATTTGATTGAATTTTGGGAGATTGATAGAAATGTTATTAGCCATAGAAGAATTATTTATCTAGCTTAATCTTTTTTTGTCTTTTATTGTGATGGTTTTCATTTGTGGTTCATTTTTTCTCATCACTTCAAAAATCAGATATTAAATCTCCCAAAGATTTTTCCTTTAAATGTAGGGAAAGTTACACATTTAATAGGTCGGTCAAAAATAATTAATTACATTTTAAGGTCAAATTTATGGAAAAAATATGTTTTCTCTATTTTTTATTTGTATGTTTAACTTTTTTTTAGTCTATTTTAAATAGAATATTGCTTTTCTTTTCTCGCAACTTTTTATTTTTGACTTTTTATATAAAATACTTAACGTCGTATGATTAAAGGATATTCTAATAATAATTTAATTTAAGTTTCTTAACTTTTGTTCAAAAATAATTACAACAATTCATTTTCTAAGATAATAAAAAATATAAAACTTATGTTTTTTTTATAAAAAAGAAACTATCTTCTTTGTATCATTTAATTCAAGTATCTTAATTTTCTGGTAGAAAATAATTTTAGTAATTTATTTGGGATGGTGCATACTCAGATACTTCCTAGCACTTTCTATTTGTGGAATATTACATAAGAGGCCTAACCTGTTAGGAAAAGAACAATTATCTCAAGAGAGTAAAATATTTATTTTTGAATGTTTCTTTATTTTCATTCCCTTTTTAAATTTTAAAATGACATATATTAAATTTAAATATTTATTTTTGAATGTTTCTTTACTTTCATTCCCTTTTTGAATTTTAAAATGACATATATTAAAAAATTTTGCACGCTGACGTCATATTGATATCAGCGTCCATCCTTTTGTTCCCTCTTCAATATCCACAGTACATTACAATATATGGATATAATTTGGTGATATCAAAAGTTGAAGGATTCTTTCTTCCTCCTTGATATCATCAAGTATAGTATACTTTGGTGATATCAATGAGTAATTGAATAATATTTTTTTTAGGTTTGTTACAATCCTTCGATACGATTATACTTTGGTAATATCAATGAGTAATTGAATAATGTTTTTTTTAGTATGTTTCAATTCCTCAACTTTAATTATAATTTCTACTAATTTAAAGTTTCATAAATAATTAAAAAGAATTCTCTTTATTATTTCTTATTTATTTCTTAAAAAGGAAAATTCAATCCTATATGATAATGATAATGAAAGAAAATAACAATTTTTGTTTGGGGCACTTCGAGATCAAGCTTTGAAGAAGCTGGATAATGGAGTCTGAAATTTCAACTAAAAATTTTAGATCAACGTTTCGATATATTAAAACATCCCAATTGTTTAAAAAATTCTGCAATTTTAAATCTCTATCTAGAATAATTTTCTTACCTTCAAAATAAGAATTATTGTAAGAACAAAAATAAAAAATAGTTGTCAACTAAATATTCATATGTAATATTACCAACTAATAATCAATATAATGGTAAATTTTACCAATGGGTTTATGATCAATGAAATATAACCAACTATTTTAATGATGTCACTAATTTACTAACTACAATATTTATTTGTCGGCAAAATTTTCAACCAATTGGATATTGGTTGACAAGTTTACCAAAAATTACATTTCATTAGTAATTTACCAACACTTTTATATTTGATTGGTAAATTTAGCAACACAATCTTGTTGTTGGTAAATGTTCAGTTAGTAATTTATCGGTAATATGTCAATAAATCATATGAACAAGTTATTTGTCATATATACCAAAGGATATACCACTTTGTTGGTAATATTACCAACAAAAATCGTGTCTTGGTAATCTTTTAGTTGGTAATGCATTGAAAGAGCGTTGCTAAATTTGGCATCATTTTTTCTGCCGTATTTACCAATTAAAATACTTAGTAGATTTTGGTTGGTAATAAGTTTGAATTTCGTTGTAAAGTTTTAAAATATAATTAAGTTCGGAATATGTTGGTATTTTGTTAGTAGAATACTAACCAACTTAAGTTGTTAGTAAAATCTGTTGGCAATTTGGATTTTCTTTTGTAGTGGTTGAGGTTGTACAACCTAGTGGAAGACTAAGACAAGGTGATCCTTTATCCCCATATTTGTTCAAATTATGTGCTGAAGGACTTTCAAGGCTTTTGAACCACGCTGAGGAGCAAGGAGAGTTGTGTGGAATATGACTAAGAAGGGGAGGTCCTGCAACGAATCATCTTTTCTTTGTTGATCTTTTTATTTTGTTCAGTTAATACTCAAAGTACGATAAAAATTTTTGAAATTCTAAGTACTTTTGAACTTAGCTTAGGCCAAAGAGTTAATTTTGAAAAATCAACAATTTATTTTCAAAAATTTTATCGAGAAAGAAAAAGATAATATCATAGATGAGATAGGACAAATACATAGAGGAAATTTGGGGCTTCATCTAGGATTACCTGCGGTAGTTGGAAGATCAAAGACAAAAATGCTTGAGTTTATCAAAGAAGGAGTTAAAAGTAAGATAAAGGATTGGAAGAGTAGTTTTTTAAGCCCTGAAGGCAAAGAAGTCATTCTTAAGTTAGTACTTTCTTCTATTCCTACATATGCATTATGATGTTTTCAATTTCTAGATAACTTAGGAAAGGAAATTACTATCATTTTTTCTGATTTTTGGTGGAGGAAAAATGAGAGGAAAAGGAAAATGCACTACAAAAAAAGGCAGAAACTCTGTGAAGTAAAGTCCCAATGATTTTCGAGATCTTAAACAAGCCTTTTTGGCTAAACTTACGTGGAGAATTTTAACCCAGGAGGAATCTTTGCTTCATAGGATGCTAAAAAGTAAATATTTTCCTAATACTTCTTTTTTGAGTTCAGGATGTCCCTCAACAAGATCTTGGATTTGGAAAAGTTTCATGTGGGGACGAAATTCGTAGCAACAAGGAATTCGATGGAGGGTAGAAGACAGAGAAAACATTAAGGTTTGGAGTGATCCTTGGATTCCTAATTCGATTGGTTTCAAACGCCTACAAGGACATACACAAATTTAATCCACAGTTGAGGGTAAGCGATCTTATAGATCAACACCATCATATATTGAATATCCAAGATCTCCATCACAACTTTTGCCTTGATGATATCAACTCTATTTTGTCTATCCCGATACCTAGCACTCAAAAATCTGATAAAGTTATCTGCAATATACAAATTCTGGACGAGGTAAGTTTTGGATATCATCTAGCGAAAAAGCCTAGCTAATAGTACTGATCATAGAACTGAAAAACCTCAAGCCAACGGTCCATCGTTCCCAAAATCTTTTTGGACTTTCATATGATCACTTAAAATAAAAAACAAATACAAACATTTCCTTAGAAAATGCATTCTTAATGTTCTTCCTATTAGTGCAAATATTTCTAAGAGATTGCATCAAATTGTAATGTTTGTATGGTCTGTGGCTTGGAAACTGAAATGGTTGTTCATATGTTTTTCAGTTGCCCAAAAGCACATGGTATGGAAGTTGGCCCCATTAACTAGCCTAACGTAGAATATGTTATGAGTTTTGCAATATGGAGGAATAACTTATTTTGTAATACATATAATATTTTTTCTTCTCCTTTTATATATAGATAGATTGATCTCCTTGAATTGATGATAATATAATTGATTATGTAAAGGGAAAAGGCATAAATTGCTCCCTAAACTTGTACCCAAAAGTCATTTACATGCTTAAAGTATTATAACAACATATTACACACTTATTCTCGTTAAAAGTGTAACTAATACCGCCTTCTAACGTACAAAATCAGTCACACTTATTAGAGTTGTGTGCACGCGCCTGCCAGATCATGTGCAAGAATACACGTGTAATTTTTTAATTTTTTCACTTTTTTCCTAACCAATTTTGCCTTTATCTTCTCTCTTCATTTTTTCACTTTTTTCCTCACCATTTTACCTTTATCTTCTCTCTTCTTCCTTGCATGAATGACACCATTTTTATCTTTATTTTTTTTCTCTTCTTTCTAACCTGAATGACTACATTTTCAATCCTTTCTTCTCCATTTTCAATCATTTCTTCTCCATTCAATCCTTTCTTCTGATTTTAAAACATATCAAACAAACTATTGTGACAAATAAGATCGACGGAGTAACATATATAATTAGAAAATTTGTGAAGAAATGGAGAGCATGGATAGAAAATTAAGTCAAAGTTATTATACAATACGGTTTTGTCCCACTTTTCGTCGTCACTGACATCAATTTTGAACCCAAAACTTATATTTCTATGCTTCTTAAAGTATCTAAACACCTTTCTTTCTTTTGGGTTTTTTAAATATGGGTCAAAATGAACTTTATTTGGTAATGATTTATTTTAAAATTTCATTTTAGTTACTAGTGTTTTGATGGTAATGGATTGTGAAACTTGAAATAAATATTTTAGTTTGATATTGATCAATTTTATATTGTCGAGTCAATTTTGATTTTGCTATGCATAAATCATCATTGAATCCAAATTCTCGTTCTATCAATTTGCAGCGCTGTGTATAATTGATAATTTTGATAAGTCGGGGTGAGGAACAATAAACTTTTCTTGTTAATAAATATTTTGCAATTAAGGGTTTGACTCTTTAATGTTCTTTTGATGCTAATGGGTTGTGTAAATTTAGATTAGAAAATTATCTTTTTTGGTGAATCACTTTGCTGAATTAAGTATGAGTCAAGTTAGTTGAGAATTCTCAAACATAATAATATTGAGTGAGAAATTGTAGAGTTCACATAAGAAAAAAATGAAGAAGAAGTCTAAAAGAGAATGAGAGAAGATAAGCACGAAATCACGGGGGTGGGGGTCAAAAAAATAATATTTTTTTACTTTATTTTGACTCAAATGCGCCTAATTTACTTTTTAATTTTATTTTATTTCCATGTCAGTTCTGGAGTGATATTAGTTACATTTTTAACAAGAATAAATGTGTAATAGGTCGTTATAATACTTTAAACGTGTAAATGACTTTTGGAAACAAGTTTAGCTTGCAATTTATGTATTTTCCCTTATGTAAATGAACTTGAGTATGGAAAACTAGAGAGTGAAGATATTTTTGTAAAAGATATTAGAATTTGATTGAATTTTGGGAGATTGATAGAATATTAGACATAGAAGAATGATTTATCTAGCTTCATCTTTTTTGTCTTTTATTGTGATGGTTTTCATTTGTGGTTCATTTTTTCTCATTACTTCAAAAATCAGATATTAAATCTCCCAAAGATTTTTCCTTTAAATGTAGGGATCGGTCAAAAATAATTAATTACATTTTATGGTCAAATTTATGGAAAAAAATATGTTTTCTCTATTTTTAATTTGTCTGTTTAACTTTTATAGTCTATTTTAAATAGAGTATTGCTTTTCTTTTTCTGCAACTTTTTAATTTAGACTTTTCATATAAAATACTTAACATCGTATGATTAAAGGATATTCTAATAATAATTTAATTTAAGTTTCTTACTTTTTGTTCAAAAATAATTACAACAATTCATTTTCTAAGATGATAAAAAATATAAAAACTTATGTTTTTTAAAGAAAAAAAACAATACCTTCTTTGTATCATTTAATTTAAGTATCTTAATTTTCTTGTAGAAAACAATTGTGGTAATTCATTTGGGATGGTGCATACTCAGATATATCCTAGCACTTTCTATTTGTGGAATAGTATATAAGGCCTAACCTGTTAGGAAAAGAACAATTATTTCTCAACAGAGTAAAATATTTATTTTTGAATGTTTCTTTACTTTCATTTCCTTTTTAAATTTTAAAATGACATATTAAATTTAAATATTTATTTTTGAATGTTTCTTTACTTTTATTCCCTTTTTAAATTTTAAAATGACATATATTAAAGTTTTTTGCACGTTAACGTCATATTGATATCAGCGTTCATCCTTTTGTTCTCTCTTCAATATCATCACAGTATATTACAATATATGGATATAATCTGGTGATATCAAAAGTTGAAGGATTCTTTCTTCCTCCTTGGTATCATCAAAGTATACTATACTTTGATGATATCAATGAGTAATTGAATAATGTTTTTATTTGAAGTTTGTTACAATCCTTCGATACGATTATACTTTGGTGATATCAATGAGTAGTTGAATAATGTTTTCTTTGAGGTTTATTACAATCCTTCAATACGATTATTCAATCATCTATTATACCCTAATGATGTATCTACATAATGTCATATCATTGAGGATGTTTCAATTTCTCAACTTTATTTATAAAAAAAATAAAAAAAAAAATTTCTACTAATTTAGAGTTTCATAAATAATTAATTATTTTCTCTTTATTTTTTCTTATTTATTTCTTAAAAAGAAAAATTCAATCCTATATGATAATGATAATGGAAGAAATCAAGATCAAGCTTTGAAGAAGCTGGATAATGGAGTCTGAAATTTCAACTAAAAATTTTAGATCAACGTTTGGAAATATTAAAACATCCCAATTGTTTAAAAAATTCTGCAATTTTAAATCTCTATCTAAAAGAATTTTCTTACCTTCAAAACAAGAATTATTGTAAGAACAAAAATAAAAAATAGTTGAATCTAGATTTGTTGGGGTACTCCAAAAAGAGAACCCCCTCCAAAAATTGGCGTATGCCATTATAAGAGCAGCGCTCACACGGTATTCTTTAGTAAAAGGCGAAAGAATAATTCGCTTTGTGCTCACTGCATGGCTGCTTAAGTTTTGCAAAGGATATATGTGTTTCTTTTATATTACGACAAAGTTTATATTTACTTTTCATTTAACGATGTGGTACTCGCCTCACCCCTGTGATATCAATATGAACAAATCATCATGTTCCTTTGATGATTTTGAATTCATATGGTCACAATCTAATTGATGAAATGTTAGCATAGAATGTCTCGGGCCACTATCTTGAATTGTGCGCGAAGTCGGAATTTGTATTAAGGAAATTCCAAAATTAACACACGAAGAAAGCAAAAGAATTCAACTATAAAAATTATTTTAGCATAATGGAGTGTGAATGTGTGATTTTTTGGAGTGTGAAACTCGTAATTTAGCTGAAGGTCGAGTAGGAACCACTACAACAACAAAAAGTAAAAATACAAAAGAATACAAAAAATTTTACCGACAAAAACTTAAGTGGGCATTTATAAAAAGTACTTGTCACTAGCATAGTTACCTATGTTTTTAGGGCACAATTGCACTACTTTCAAGTGAAGAGTTGTATTATGTTTTTCACAAACTATAATCTCAATTAGCCGCGTCTGGGAGCAACTGATTAATTATCTATTCCTCATACAAAATCACTCTGCAAAACAAAAAATAAACCAATAAAAACATGTTCAATTTTTATAATTTAGCCCCAAGTTAGCTGAAAACTATGTATCAGTAACCAGATGCAACAAAAAATTGAAAAAGGATTGACAAAATTTTGTTTTAGAATTGGTAGGGGCCGCGCGAACGCAGGCCCCCACTGCAACAAATTATGACGTAGGCTCGGCCACTTGGACCGACCTTAGGCAGGCACCCCTCCAAAGTGCAATGGAGGTCACCAACCTAGGCCATGGGCCTTATTGATCACGCATTGACCCCGTCCAGGTAAGTATGTTTCCTGGAGCTCAGACCTTTTTTCTTATACCCATTTTAATCCCTTTATTCCTTTGTTTCAGCCGATGAGGGACTTATTATTACCCTTGATTATATTTTTTTTTTCATTTATAGCACTACAAAGACTGTATGACTAATTCATCTTTCTTTGCCTTTGTAAGTGGAACATATGGAAGTATCCATGGCAATGGGATTTGGCTCATGAGACAACCATTCAACCAAATGCAATTTCCTTTTGTTCTCTATTCTTGTCGTAAATGGAGACACTATTGCTAGAAAAATTTTGTTTAAAAGTAGCATATTCTTCTTTTGATTTTTCAATCTTTCATCTTTCTTCACCAAACAATCTTTTGCTTTATCTTGTTCGATTACTTATACATCACACACGCATCCGTCAACGTTTCTAAAGAGTACAATCAGCATAGGCTAAACCTGATTGCTTAACAGCCAGAACAAGATTTGGAGAAAAAAAAATGTTACCAGATACACCTGACCATTTTATTCCATACATGGAAGGCAAATTTTCAAACTTGATGAGTGACGAATCTTATTTCAACTGTCTATCACACTTTACAGTTTTAACTGAACTAAGAATAGTCACACACAATGACATGAATCTTACAATGATGTCAAGAAATAAAGTGGTCAGCAATATTAAGCTAATTTCATATTCATCTACAGCTCTGTCTGGACAACTAAGCTTCAATTGGTAACAAGTCACAATCACAAAACATCTATTGGACTCAGTTTTAGTGTTCTATTTGGATGTTGTATAATTTTAAAGAGACTAATGTAGCTACTATTACTCTGGCAACGCAAAGCTCCAGAATCGTCTAGTCCAAATGCAAGAAACCTCACCGAATGCTCACAGAGCATCAATTCTCAAAGAGAATTCATTGATTTCACCAAATAATATATAAGCATAGTAATTTTCCTCTATATATGTATTACTTAAAAAAAAAAAAAAAAAAAGGGTTTATCGTATGCAATGAATGAGCATTTCAGAGAACTTTTCAGGATGATGAGGCTTTCTTGGTTTGTTTAACTTTCTTCTGTTTTGACAAGTCTATTACTTTCTTTCACTAGAGCAAGAATAACAGAAATCAGTTGGGTTGTTAGGCCCTACAAACGAAATGAAAGAAAAATGTAAGGAAGTCTACAAACATGTCACAAAGAAGCAGTAAAAGTATATACTGCGTGCCACAAAAGAGCAGCGGGCACAGGGGTAATCAGCACCAACTGGCTTAAAAACGCATGAGAACATACTGGAACCAATATTAGAATTCTAATTAACCGTATAAAACGGATAAATTATTGTTTACAGTATTACAGAAACTGAAATGGAAAGGAATGCAGATTAAAGTCAAATAGAGTTTCAGAACCATCACAAGGCTAGAGGGTGGATCAGTTATCAGGTTAACGTCGTTTAAGTATGACTAGTCTCAACTGACAGCTAAAACTCCTAAGAACAGAGCTGAATTAAGATAAAGTAATACAGGCGTAAGCGTGAGGAGAAAGTAAAGGAAATTCAACTCTATTAAGGGGCACTTCAGAGAGAAAGAAAGTCAGAAAAGGGGAACGTTAGAACGCGAACCTGAAAAGTAGTTTTGGGTGCTTCATCAACTGCTAATGAAAGGGGTCAGGAACAGCAAATTAACAGTGTTGAAGGAGATATCAAGAGGGAGTAGTATATTTATTACCTTGCTCCAGTAAAGCTTCAAAGTCTCTGATCGTTTCTTCTGAAATCACACACATGGCAGAGCTCGTTGAATTAGGGATAGTACTGTTCTAATTCAGCCAATACCTTTACTTATTAATTCAATTTTGCTCGTACTTTCTCGAATAAATTTTTCATACGTCACCACATTACCATGAGTAAATACTTTCCTTCCTAAAGTGGACCAAAGTGACAGTATGTGCAAGTTAATTGACTTTAGGAGAATAAATTACATGCTTCCTCCTAAAACTCCTCTTGGTAGAAAGAAAAAACCAAGTGATTCCCCTCATCTTTTAAAGACAATAATATTTTAAATTTGTAGTTCAAATTCCTCTAAATATTCACCAATTATACAAAACTTGAAAGAGCATATTCTTGTCACCATCTATCCGTCAACTCTGGTTCAACTAATGTTTATGTTGTTAACATCATTATCATAGTGAGGGCAGCCAAATCCATAGTGCTATTGACAATCTACTCAGGCAATACAACATTGTCTTTTTCTTTTCCATATGGTAAATGGAGAGACTATTGACTATTTGCTAGAAAATTTTGTTTAAAAGTAGCATATTCTTCTTTTGATTTCAATCCTCTCTCTGTTTCATCTTTCTCATAAATGAACTATAGTTACATATGATCCTTGGCTCCTCAATACAATGGATAACATATGTAATTTCCAAAGGAATATGATGTTTTCTACAATGCCTCAATTACATGCAGATGTTTGGAAGACCAGCAATATACTCCAAAATGTCCCTAAACGGGGATGGATTAGACTAATAAACATGTCAATACTAATACAAGAAGACATGAAACTAAAGAGGAATCAAGATGGTCACACGACTATATAACAGTAAAATCTTGCCAGCTATAGTCATGAACTAAAGTCACATCTTTTATGAATCTTTTTAGGCACAGGAGCTAATCTTATGTTTATCTTAGAGCAATAAGTAGAAGAAAAATTACGATACTATAATATACTTATGTTCCCAACTCTATATAGAAAGTTGCTTATACTTGAGTAGTTCAAGTGACCATGATTATTTATTTGCATCGTGAGAAGGCAGATTCTGCTGATGTTGCAAAAGTAAACCATAAACTGCAACCCTCTAAAACAAATTATAGTAACTCATCTCTTCATGATCTATATGAAGTACTTTGGAGAAAGATGACCAATACACCACGACATGCTGAGTCAGGAGAAGATTAAACCAGGATCTAGTCCATAAACAGAGAAAACAGAAGAAACGGATCCAGTCCAGAAACTAACAGCTACAATGTACATGCCTCTTAAAAGAGAAAAGCAATCAAGAAGAATGTGTGTAAGGAAACAACATAAAGAAGATATCTTCATGTCAAGAAATTTTTCAAATTAAGCCGCTAACAACAAAAACTTACTTCTCAATACCAATTGCGGAAAAACTAATACCTACCAACCAAAAAAAAATCATTATCATCCAAAACTTGGACATCTCTTTCCCCAATAAAGTTTTCCCGTCCAATTTTCTCAACTATCTTCACAAATTCCTCTCTCTTTGCCTTTGTAAGTGGAACATAGGGAAGGCGAAAAACAGGCCTCACAACCCCAAGTTGAGCTAAAGCTGTATTCAGAGCAATGGGGTTTGGCTCATGAAACAACCATTCAACCAATGGCATTAGCTTTGAGTTCAAAACAGGGTTATTTCCTCCAAACATTAGTTCACGCATCAGACCAGGAACCAAGTTGCTGGTGACAGAAATAACTCCCGTAGCACCATGATGCCACCTTGAGTCATGGCATTCATCATCGTTCCCACTCCACACAACCAAACCATTACGTGTATACTGCTCCACTCTATCATTTCCTACACACTCTTTGACACCAGCAAGGTTAGGGCTCTTTGCTAATGCCTGGATGACATGAGGGGGAATGTCTTGACCAGTTCGTGATGGCACATTATAAATGATAGTAGGGCCCATAGGGAGCACACTGTCAAAGTGAGAAATCAAACCCTCTATGGAGGTCTTCCCATAGTAAGGATTAATATGAAGAGCTGCGTGCATACCTACAGCAAATCCTTGTTCTGTCGCATGGATTGCTTCCCTGGTTGAGTTGCTTCCTGTGTTTCCAATGACTTTAATTGATCCACCAAAACAATTGATGGTATGACCAATGAGCATGATGTGTTCATCCCAGCTCATCAATTGACCTTCACCTGTAGTGCCACCAACAATCACACCCTCGACACCATTTTCAATTTGCAAATTTACTAAGGCATCATAAGCCTCAAGATCGAATCTTCCATCTGGTAGATATGGGGTTTTGATTGCAGTAATCAATCGAAGTTTTTTTATGTCCTCGGCAAACGTCCTGCATAAGAGAAGGTTAATGAATTTATATTAACATTGTGGTTGCATGTATCTCCTGTAAATTTCCTTGATGCCGATATTCACCTATTAGCTGTTTGTGATAACTACAAGGAAAGCATGTATCATTGATTGTTACCTACAAGGAAATGTTTATCCATTTCCAATGCATATCATTGATTGTTGCTAATAGCTCATCAGAATAAGATGATAATGAATGTCCCATTTTGTTGACACAGCAATACCTAAGCATTCAATATACTAGATAGTTCCTAATACTGTTAATTCATGGAAGACTAACTGCATGAAATCTAAAATTGACCACATTAGAAGAATAGGAATAACATGTCAAACAGGCGAACGATTCATCAAATCACACACAAAAATAGATGACAACACTATGATCAAGGAACCACCATTGCCTTCTAATATCTTGGTCTGATTTATTTAATTGATAAAATTATTGGGTTTGGCTAACCTATCAGTTGCGAGGTGTCATAACCACTTGTATTTTTGGATCATGACAATTTGGTATTGGAGTAGGTAAAAGAGTTTTGACAGTTCAAAATCGCGTGATTAGGATATAACCAATCTATTCCATGGGTAACATAAAAGTCTACAATATCTAAGACCTTCAAATTCGGTTGAGTATCATATTCCATCGAAGTTACTAGACACACAGCACATGTCCAAACTCGCAGCAAATTATGTCGAAACATAAGAATAAGTAGAGCCTGAATCAAATAATATTGTAGTCGACCGATGACAAACCGGAATAATAAATGTGAGAAAAACATCTGAAGCTCTACCCTACTCGAAATGCATAACACTAGGCATGGTTGCCCTCAGACTTCACACGACCGGAATGGAATCCACCTCTGCCCGTATGAGAACCCCCTCTACCACTTTGTACACCTCCCCATATTGGAGGTTGTGCAGCCTTAGAAGTCAAAGCATGAGAACCACCACGTCTGTGTGGGGACAATCTCTCAAGGAATGTCCCGTGTCACCACACTCAAAACAACCCCTACGGGGCATAGGCTGATGCGAGAAACCTGAATGCCCTCAACAGCCTAAAGGTCAGGATGATGAGCATTGTGAAGTTTGTATTGAATTGGAAGTACTACGTCCTACATAATCAACCTCAGAGGATGACATGAATGGTTTGTTAGATAGAGGGTGATAAACCCTCCCTAAGTAACCTCGACTCCTAGGTGGAGCACCACCATAATCACCTGCCTGACATGCCCTCTTACCCTCACGCTAAATCTTTTTTAAATCCTAGGCAACATCTATCACTTTCTGAAATGGAACAGCGAAAGCGAAAACCTAATAAACTCCCATGCAAATCGAAATAATCACTCTTTCAACAGACCTTCTCACTTTCGATGGCAAGTATCATCAAAGTGTGCCTAAGCAAGGCATAAATTTAGTCTCGTACTCAATAACTGACATACCCTCCTACTCTAATCCCTTAAACCGCGTGGAACAAACTATGCTAGAACACCTTGGTAAAGTTAGCCCATGAAAGTGGAGGTGATCCAGCTAACCTACTATCGATATAATTCCTCCACCATTGATTGGCAAAGCCAATCATCTGAAATTTTGCATATCCATCACACTCAATTCACTAGTGTAGGTCAGAGGATAAGCTTCTAAACATCTTTTGCTTATCAATACCCATGGCATGTTTATTAGTCAAATGTGGTTTCCATTTCGACCTTGGTGGTGGTCGTGATGTTTATAGTCTAAGAGCGGTTGTGTCCAGTGTTATGATTTTCTGAGCAGGCCAGAAGCATAGGCTCATCTGTTGTTATCACGTGTATTATTCTAGTTTGTCATTGATCGGTTACAATACTATTTGACTAAGCTCTACATATTCTTATATGTCTACAAACTTTGCTTTGAGTCTGGATATGTTATGTGAGTTGCTTTATTTGCATGTACATGTTTCTACTCTTGTTGGGAATCCCATTGTGAGTGATATATCGATTGTGCGTATTTTGATGATATATGATACTCAAGCGAATTTGAAGATCTTAAATATGATAGACTTTGATGCTATCCTGGAATAGACTGGTTATTTCCTTCTCACGCCATTTTGAATTGCCATAACCCTTTACCTACTCTAATACGAAATAGTCATGACCCATAAACACAAGTTGTTATGACACCAATCTTGGATGGTATTTCATTTTTACTGCATTTCATTTTGTGAAAGACTTGGTGTTTATGATATTTTGTTTGTCACTTACTTTTTCAATTGGTTTATTAAATAGAAATGATAAAATTATTGGGATTGGCTTACCAATCAGTTGAAAACATAATTATCATCACGACTTGTGTTTTTGGATTGTGACAGCAGCATGTTTTACAAAGTTTGAAACTGCCAACTACAAATGTTTTATCTACTACAGTTAAGTCAATTTTGATGTTGAGTGTACTTATTTTCGTAGGTAAAATTGGTGAATATACTACATTATTTATTCTATCATCTCCAACAACCTATAGTTTTTCCTAGCCATTTCACCACTACACCAATAAAACAAAAGAATCAACTTGTCATATACTATTTTCTAGCATACCCAAACAAGAAACACAAGTAAGTAGCATTATCCAATAATGCATGGAACCAGTGTGCAGTTTCAAAAAATTGTTCATATCATAGATCACATTTAATCCCAAATCAACTCTGAAGGTGGATATTACCTATTTTTTACTTCATTACTTCGCATCGGGAGGTGGATACTTGGAATTACTGCTGCTCTCGGTGACTTCCATGTTGCATTTCTCCTGTTAGCGAACAATAATCAATTCACAGTACAGAAATTAAGAAGTTGATCATCATTTGATGATGTCGAGCAACTTACATACATACATACCTGTTTGTTGTTCCGGCACGTTCAACATAGAAATGGCCGCAACTTGTAATTGAGGATGACATTTCACTCTATCGGAAATGTGTAAACGGAGAGAGGAAAAAAGACGAGAGAGAAATAGAGGCGCAACACGTTTTTTTTTTAATAAAAAAATACACCGGAAAGAGGCTTAGGGTTTTCTGGCGGGATGATCAAAGGGTATTTCTGTCATTTAACTCAATCATGAAAGTCACCTCATGCACCTAGCCTTTGAATTTTCTCTCTTCCTAATTAGTTATGGGCCCTTTAGGAACACGCCTACCCATTGAGAATTTGTATTCATCTATCTTACTTACTTGCCATTATTAATAATTTATACATAATCACATCTTATCACTATTTTAGCTTTTAGCTTTAAAAAAAAAAAAATCTTATCACTATTTTAGCTTTTAGCTTTAAAAAAAAAAAAGTATGTTTATCATTATATTTTTATTTTGTGTTATTCGGAAGTGAGTTTTTTAAGTAATGAACATTAATTAATTTATATTAATTAATTAAATTGATCAATAAAACATTATTTAGTTTGAATTTATATTTTCAAAGCTAATGTTCCTACTATTCCTAATTAATTGTTCAATTTTGAATTGACACACCTATTAAGAAAAAAATTATCCGAATGATACACTTTTAATTATGAAGTAGATAAATTAAAAATTTAACATTTTTAAGAAAATCTAATTTTTCAAAGTAATAAATTGAGAATATAATAGAGAAAAAAATGTATCCTTCCTTTATTCGTCAAACAAGACATATAATTAGGAACAACCTAAAAAAAATACATAATTAATTAGAGACAAATAAAGTAACTCTCAACAATAAAATGGATGACAGTGATGCAAATTAGAAAAGTATTTACTATATGTGTAAGAATTTCTACTTGACATAAAAATTTAGAGCGAGAGATATTAGAAAGAAAGAGAAAATGGTCAAAAGCTTCCCAAATTTATATTTGATTTCTAATTACACACTTCAATTTTACGGGATTCCTATCACTCATTTGAATTGTTTAAAACTGTAATTATACTCTTAAAAAGTCACAACCACGTCTATCTTGACATTTAACATCACACGTTTGATAGGTGAAAATTGATTCTAAAATTTTTAAATTTTTTTATTATTATTTGTCACTTTCTCCTATACTCTTCCAATTTCTTCAAATTCCTAAACTAAATTCTTCCCTCATTTCTTTCAAATTCCTGCCAATTTATTCTAATTCCTAAACTAAACTCTTCCCCCAATTCTTTCAAATTCCTATTGAATTGTGAGAAATAACGATAAATATTGATAGCTAAAGCTTGTCAAGTAATATTCAAGTTCGTTCTTAAGAAATTTGTATGAAAACAAGTCTCCTAAGATTATGCCATCAATCAACGGTTTCTTCAGCGATCCAAACTAATGCCCTGTGAACTGTAAGTTTGAGACTTAGCAAATGCACCAGAATAATCTACCTTTATTCATAGGTTCCAATGCCTTTGTATAGGAAATACATGAAAGTTAAAGAAAAACGAAATACAGGATATGACTCGACTAACTCCACTACTGACAGAAAAATAGGAAATAGAAATTGACTTGTTCCAACCCTGAAGAATAGGTCTTTGTTGAAGTACACTAAAACTGAAGAAAAACTAACTCAACACTCCCTCCCTTGAACTGAACTCAATCAAGAGTTTCAATTCACAATTTTTATCCCAAATGCTTCTCTGATTCTTTGAAATGATGCCATCTTCAAAGGCTTTGTCATTATGTTCCGCCACCGCTTCCTCGCAAAGCAGTAGACCAATTTAACAACACCTTCATTTGCCAATTCTCTGAGAAAATTATATCGAACCCTTATGTGCTTTGACTTTTCGTGCATGACATTATTTTTTGACAACTTGATAGTGGATGTGTTGTCACAAAACAGAACCATCTCTTCATCTTGTTCATGCCCGATTTCTTTCAATATTCTTTTCATCCAGATGGCTTAATGTGCACATGTAGTCGCCTTTGCTACATACTCGCTTGATGGTTGTGAGTGACGATTGGTTGCTTCCTTGAGGACCATGCCACAGCTCCTCCACTCATTAAGAAAACATATCCTGAAGTGCTCCTACTGTCATCCACATCCCCCGCATAATCATTGTCGGTGTAGCCTAAGAGTTCACTTTTTCCTTCACGTTGATACCATATTCCAAATTCCAGAGTTCCCTTCACATATCTCATGATTCTTTTTGCAGTACCAAAGTGCAACTCAGTAGGATTTGCCATAAAACGACTAATAAGACTTACCACGAACATCAAGTCAGGTCGTGTGGCTGTGAGATACATTAAGCTGCCCACCATTTGCTTATATAGTGTTGAGTCGACCTTTACACCAGCTTCATCCCGGCCAACCTTCTGTCCAGGGACTATCGGATTGCAAACAAAGTTGTAATTCTGCATCCCAAACCTCTCGATCAGCTCAGAAACATATTTTCTTTGACATATAAAGATGCCATCAGCCTTCTGTATCACTTCAATGCCAAGAAAATATCTCATCTTCCCCAAATCAGTCATGTCGAATTCATCCTTCATGGAGCGCTTAAACTCATTCAACAACTCCTCATCATTACTAGTGAATAATAAATCATCAACATAAATGCTCACAATTATGATTTTACCTCCCTTTTGCTTGATGAATAATGTTTGTTCACTAGAGCTGCTTACAAAACCTTCCTTGACGATATAAGACTCAATGCGACTGAACCAAGCTCTAGGTGCTTGTTTTAGTCCGTAAAGGGCCTTATGTAGCTTATAAACCATGTCCTTCTTCCCTGCTACTTCATAACCTCAGGTCGCTCTACAAATACATCTTCCTTCACCACCATGTAAGAAAGCGGTTGACATCTAGCCGATAGATTCCCCATCCTCTTTGTCTTTGCTACAAAGAATGATCATCCTACTGTATCCATTCGAGCCACCTGGTGCGAATACCTCTGTAATCTACTCGTACTCTTGAGCATATCCTTTTACAACCAGGTAGAGCTTTGAACTTGTCTATCTCTCCCGCCATTTAATTTGGTCTTGTAAATCCACTTAACCCCAATAGCCTTGCCTCCAACGGGAAGTGTAGTTAGTGACCACGTGTGGTTCCGATTCGATGGATCAGATTTCAAAGATCCATCGCTTGTTTCCAACTCAGATGTCCGATGGCTTCTTGGCGGTTGGATCTGATATGATCATGAAAGCTAGAGTTTCAGTCTCGACTCTAGCCATGTTTACTTCTTCCTCTATATCTGATAGCCCTTCTCCTGTGGTATAATCTGCAGACCATATTTGGTAGTTTTCTCACCCTGCTAGTTGTTGTTATCGTTTCTCCAGTTGATGGATTATTTGGTGAAGGAACATCATCAGTGTATTCTTCTATTTCTTCCGCTTCCTCAACACTTTCATAATTGTTTTCCTACTCGAGTTCAATGCTTTCTTCACCAGAATAACCAACAGCTTCCCAATTCCACTTCTTATCTTCCTCAAATATCACATCTCGGCTAATGTGAATTCTTTTCTCCACTGGATCGAACATCTTAAAAGCCTTGGATTCACTGCTGAAACCTAATAGGACACACTTCACGCTTTTATCATCAAGCTTGCTTCTTTTAACATCTGGGATATGAACATAACCAATACATCCAAAAACCCTGAAGTGTTCGACTGATGGTTTTCTTCCACTCCATGCTTCTTCTGGGGTCATGTCTCTTACAATGAGTGTAGGAGATCTATTAAGAACATGATTCACCCATTGCACAAAGATCTGGCGAGAAAACTCTTGGTACATCCTTCTCTAACAAAGTCGCTCTCACCATGTTCATGATTGTACGGTTTTGCGTCAAAGAACGCCATTCTGGGGTGTGAAGGTCGTGGTCATTGTCGTTTGATTCCATGCTCTCTGAAATTCCTTGAACTCATTTGAGTTGTATTCTCCTCCTCTATCCGTTCTTAGACATTTGATGAATAATCCGGTTGCTTTTCCACAAATGCTTTGAATGTCTTGAATCGATGAAATGCTTTGATTTTTCTAGCACAAAATATATCCATGTTTTTCTTGAGAAATCGTCAATGAAACTTATCAAGTACCTTATTTGTTGTTTGATGGTGGATTGATCGGACCACGAGATCGAGTGAATAAGCTGCAATCTTTGATGGCTCTCCACTTGCTCGCCGGAAATGGAACACGATGGTGTTTCCCTTTGACACATGCCTCACAGGTGGTTTTCACATCTCCAATTTCAGGTAATCCCACAACCATCTCTTTACTGCATAATGTGTGAAGTCCCTTGTAGCTGAGATGCCCATATCGATGGTGCCACAACTCTGCCTCGTCTGAGATATCAACCTGCAAGCATTTCTCCTCTTTTGTTTTGTCATTTGATTCACCTAGCAAGATAAACATTCTATTAGCACTCATAACAGATTCTGCTATTTTTCCTCTCGAGGGATGAAAGATGCTGCATGTGTTCCGATCTGCTCCTTTGAATAGCACATCTAAACCCCTTTCTTGAAGTTGTCCAACACTCAGCAGGTTGTTCTTCAATTCCGAAATATAATACACATCGTTGATCACATAGTTTATTCCTTTAAGCATTATTTTTACCACTCCTTTCCCACCAACCATCAGTTTGTGATTGTTCTCAAGCTTAACATTATGTGTGAAGCTAGTGTCTAAACTTGAGAACATACCTCTTTCTCCACACATATGGTTTGAACATCCAGAGTCCACGAACCACACATCTCTTCTTCGAGCACCTTGAAGCTCCACATACGTCATGAGAAGAACTTCATCCTTTTTATCGATCTCTGGAAAATTTGCTCCACTATTCCCATTTGGACATTTATATTGGAAATGTCCAAGATTATGGCAGTTGTAACACTCGATTGTTGCTTTGTTGAATGAGCGTCCTCTGCCCCTGCCTCGGCCTCTGTATGATCCTCTGCCTCTGCCTCAAACATTTAGAGCATGATCATCTTCTTCATGACTGATCTTCTTAATTTTTTTTGATGTACAGACAGAGAGCTTTGCAGTTCGTCAATCGTCATCCTTTTTGTGTCTTTTGACTCCTCGATAGACACCACTACATATGTGAATTTGTCAGTCAGAGTTCGAAGTATTTTCTCAACAATCTTTGAATCTATCATGTCTTCTCCGTTGCTTCTCATCTTGTTGGAGACAGACATTACTCTTCCAAAGTAATCATCAATGCTCTCTTCATTCTTCATTTCAAGAACCTCAAAATCTCTTCTTAAGGTTTGGAGAAGAGATCGCTTCACCCTTTCGTTGCCTCCAAACTTTTTCTTCATCGAATCCCAAATGATCTTGGATGTTTTGCGATTCAAGATCTGTTCAAACACAACCCGATCAATTACAGAGCAGGTGGTGCTTCACTTGATGGTCCTTCATCTTGATCTCATCAAGACTCTTCTTCTCTTCTTTGTCATTTCAAATCCTTCTGGCTGGTTCGTCGTAACCCTCATCCACTAGACTCGCGGACCGCACTTGGCACGTAAGAGATTTTCCATCAGTTCACTCCAGTGGTCATAGTGACCATCAAATTGTGGAATCTTGGTGAGTGTTTTGTCGTCGCTCATTTTTCTTTCTCTTAGATCACTCTGTTTGCTTTGGCTCTGATACCAAATGTGAACTGTAAGTTTGAGACTTAGCAAATGCACCAGAATAATCTACCTTTATTCATAGGTTCCAATGCCTTTTTATAGGAAATATATGAAAGTTAAAGAAAAACGAAAATACAGGACATGACTCAACTAACTCCACTACTGACAGAAAAAATAGGAAATAGAAATTGACTTGTTCCAACCCTGAAGAATAGGTCTTTGTTGAAGTAAACTAAAACTGAAGAAAAACTAACTCAACATGCCCTAGTCAAGTTTAATATGGATTAACATAAATATTTTGTCTTATTTTCCATTGAATGAGATAGACATTAAATGCATTTTTCTGGCCTGCGATGGGCACAAAAGATACGAGTCCGAAGCCTAAAGGGAAAAAATGTCAAAAATTTAAAATCGTTGTTACGTCAGCGATTTTGGCGGCGAAATTTTTTATCCAGAAATAATCGCTGCATGGGCAGCGTTTTCGACAAATTTTTATTTTATAAAAAATATTATTCTTGTGACTTCAGCCTTTTCAAAAGCGTTTTTGGCAAATTTTTATTTTTTAAAAAATAAAATTGATGTGACTTCAGCCTTTCATTGAAATTTTTTTTAAAAAAATTTAGTATCACTGCCTAGGCAGTGATTTATGTTAGAATTTTTTTTTTGGAAAGTCACTGCCGAGGCAGCGTTTTCAGTGAAAGTTTTGTTTTTTTTTAAATCTTGGCAGCTATTTTTGCGAACTAATTTTTATTAAAATATTGCTGCCAATTGCTTTAAAATTTTTTGTATAAATGTTGGTGAATAATTAAAAAAATAGTTTTACTATTTTAGAAAAGTTGGCACAGATTTAATTTTTTTAAAAAAACAATTCCACCAAGCAGCAATTTTTTATAATAAAAAAATCACAAAAATCGATGCGAAGAAAAAAAATACACTAAAAAGGAAGGATTTTTTAATATATAAATGCTGCAATTGCAGTGATTTTAAATAAAATATAATAATTTGGATTTAAAAAAAAAAAACTAATTTAGTGAAATATTTACTAAAAATTATAATGCAATTTTTATATTGATCAAAATTAAAAAAGAAAATTACCAACATTTAATACGACTTTTTTTAAAAAAAAAAAGAATTGGCAACAATATTTTTAAAAAGAAAAATTTACTAAAAGCAATTTTTTTAATTAAAAAGATTTTTTTTATAAAAACGTTGATTTTAATTATTTTTAAAAAAAATTAACCAACATTAAATAATTTTAAAAAAAATTATTGGCAGTTATATTTTTTTTAAAAATAGTTTACGCTGCCAAGGAAGTGATCTTTAAGAAAAAGGAAAAACATATCCACACAAATCGTTGCCTTGCCAAAAAAAATTCCCACTAAAACCGTTGTCTCGCTGCCTACGCAGCGATTTTCTTTAAAAAAATTATATATGAATAAAATCGCTGATACGTCAGCTATTTTGACTCAACGACGTGAAAATAAAATCACTCCATCAGTAGCGATTTTACCGTTTTGGTTAAAAAGAAATTGATGTACTCTTTTGGAATTTTTAGTATTTTTTTTACCCTTAAGGCTTAGGACTCTAAAAGATACGGAAAGAAGCTTGAATAAATGTAACGCATAATGGTCTAGTGGAGCCTTGTACTTGTATCAGTTTGTATTTTGAATCCTTCTACTTAACTATTTGTCAACTGAGCCCTTAGGCTCGACGAAACTCAACATTTTAAACCCCCTTAGCTTTGTGTGAACTTCAAACGCTCAACAAAAGTGACACACCGTCATCCACGTCAGATTTTAAATGACACGTCATTAATCATTTATTTTTAAGAAAAAAAATTGTTTTCACTTCTTTCCTCCTTCATTCTTCTTTAACCATCATCTTCAATTTTCACTTCAAAAAAAGAAGAATGAAATTAAGAAAATTCCACAAATTTTTTAATTTTTGTATTATTTTATTCTTTTATTAATATTTTTAAAATTGAAATATAGTACTCACTCGCCTTAAGGAGTATGAAATTAGACACTTTCACCAACTCAGTCATCTTAAAGCCACATAAGCGTGGTCAATGGTCAGAAAGGTCCGATAAATTGTATTTTATTGAGTCTAAGGGTCCAGATGACAAAGAGATGAGTAGATGGGTTCAGAATATAAATTGCTACAAGTATAAGGGTCCACGAGACCATTCCACCTAATGTAATAAGAACCACAAGTTCTTCCATTTTGACCAAAAAATCAATTGATGTAAATCCAATTTAATTTTCTTCTTCTTTTCAAATCTGATCCAAATCTCTTTTTTGGTGATATAAATACATGTCATTCTATTTTCAATTGAATTGATTGGTTCTTAAAAAAATTGACATGGGGTTTAAAAGTTTGTGTGAAATCAACAATGGTGAATCTGATGAAAGGAATTTGGTTACTATGAAGAAGAAAGACAATAAATAAGAAAAAAAATACATTTATTTTTACATATATTTTTAAAAGAGATTAAAAATAAAGTTTTCATATTTATTTTTTGTACTCATTCTCTTTACTCTCTCAAAGAGAGTTAAATATACTCTCTTTGTCAGCTAAGTATTTAAGGAGGAATTAATTTCACTTTTATACAGTTCAGGAGTGATAAGATTTTCATAAAATAAAATATATAGTTAAAAAATGTCAATATAGATTAGAATTTTTTTTAACCATTTTCTCAAAATGAAAAGAACGAATATAAGAAAAGATTAGCATTATGTTTTAGGATCCATGTGATCATAGTATTATTTATATATAATTAAGGATATTTATGTTTTATCTAATCTTAAGTAATACATTAGTATAAATATATTTATGTTTTATCTAATCTTAAGTAATACATTAGTATAAATAGTATGGGATGAATATTATTTTCACTCTTGAATTAAGATTATTCATGAATGAATTTAATGTCTCGCAGTTCTTTGTTCAAATTAGGTTATTATAAAACTTTATTCATTAGTTTCTAATTGAGAAAATACATCAAATCGCCTTTGAATTGATAACATAATTTATTTTAACACTTAAGTTATATGGATACTTTTTATGTCTCTAATTATTTGTCCATATTTTTTTTCAGTTGTTTCTAATTACTTATACATTTTGATAAATCAACAAATGACAATTTTTTTTTTACCTATAATACTCTCAATCAATTACTTTGAAAAGATAAAACTTTTTGAAAATCTTAATTTTTAATTCATCCACTTCATAATTAATAGAGGTAAAATGATAAATATATATACTATGTCAATTAGTATTATTTTCTTAATAGGTCTGTCAATTCAAAAGTGAATAAGTAATTAGGGACAGGTGGAGTATTTAAATACTATCTTATTTCAAATGGGTGAAAATACATTAGACTCGACTTATATTTTAAATGGGTAAAAACGAGTTATCCAATAGATAATATAGATAAATATGGGGACTCATATAATAGGAGGGATATTGTTAAAAACTTCAAATTCAAAATCTTAACCCCACTCTTCACCTCCCATCACCCACCCTAAAAAAAAGTTTTTAATTTTTTCAATCCTTCTACCTAGGGGTGTCAAAAATGAACCCAAACATAGATAACCCGTCTAGAAGGGTTGGGTTCACGATAATTTGAATTGGGTTTAATCTCAACTCATTCAAGCTTAACCCATTTGAAGAGAATTGTCAATTGAGCCCAATTCAATCTTCATTTTCAACCCGTTCTAAAACCATTTATTAATATATGTTTCTATATTGAAGGTATGAATTATTATCTATTTAACATCTTTTAAGATTTATCTATCAATTTGTTATTTTTTTAACAAAAAATCTTGAGCGAAAATTCAAATTGTGATTATAAAAGTTAAATATCAATATGTTAAATTATTGAGATTAATCGAGGTCAAATTGGGTGGGTCAAGACCCAACCCATTTTTTAGACCATTTGAGCCCAAAATAAACTTAGGCGGGTCAAGACCCAACCCGCTTTATATTCAACCCATTGTAATATTTTCAATTTCAACCCAAACCGTCCAGTTGACACCCCTGCTTCTAACCCATGGTAGTTATCAACAAGAAAATAAATCAAATTATAACACCAAATCATAGCTCCGGCGAACACAAGCAATTGTCGATCTCACGTCATAAGAATCCATCCTTTATACCTTGTTTTGATTATTACTTGAATTTTATTGTACCGTATCGTTTAAATTCATTCTTAAGTAACGATGAAAATATTGATTATATGTTACCTTAATATTTTTTTCTTATTTTATCTTTATTTATTATTAAATAATTAAATTTTAAAAAATTATGTTATATGTTCTCAATTATCCGGATTACATTATATTAAATATTTAAAGAAATGAATTTAACTTAATTACATCTCACGTTAAGTGTTTGTTGAAATAATTATAATTAGTAAAAAGTAAAAGTATATGATCAACTGTGTGAGTGTAACCAATTAAGATCTAAATAACCATTAGAATATATAACATAATTTATTTATTTTTACGTATAATGGAATATACGTATTAATTAGGTTGTATTAAGACGAAAAAGAATTTCCAAAGAGATTTTTTTAAAAAACATACTTTAATGCCCTTTGTTTTTTTAAAAAAATAAACTTTTTGTATAAACACTTTAATTTAAACAGACAACATAATATGTAAAATTGCAGAGAATACATTTTCAAATCATACATACATATAAATACATTTGACAAGCAATCCCCTAACATGCAGACATGGTTAATATATTACCGAGTTAGGTAAATAAATTAATATTCATTATTTTTAACAAAACTTATATTTATTTTATAATTCCAAAATGTTTTCTATTATAATTTTAACTATGAAAATATATATACTTGCCATAAATTTTATCTAAAAACTGATAAAAATAAAATTATTGACTGTATTATTCTTCACATCAATCCATGCATGCAGTAATATCAATTGGATAAAAATAACAGCAACTTGGCAAAGGAAGATGAATATCATATTTCTATGACTAATTCTACTTTATTTGTTTGATAGTGATTGTTTTACTTTTTAAAATATTATTTGGTAAAAATAGTGAAAAAATGACTAAGTTTCAGAAAATTAATTAATTTTGTGATTTAAGAAAAATCAACTTTTCAAATTACAGAGTCGCCACTTGATTTTTGATAAAACCAAGAAAAAATTTAAAATTAATTTTCAAAAGATTTAAAACAGATAAAAATCAATTGAAAAATGTTCGAAGTTCGAATGTACATCCCAAGAAAGTGTTAGGCTCTCGGAATGCCCGCTAACTTGCGGTTGATCGGCGATTTGACTAAATGACTTTTAAAATAACTTTTCCAATTTTAACTAAATAAAGAGAAAATTCATTTTAATAAATATATTTATTTCATTTTATTCTTTATTTATCATTATTTCTAAAGGAAACACTTAGAGGAATTTAACCAGGAAATAAACTACATGTTGACAATAGTCAATAAAACAAACTAAGTAAGTAAAATAGTAGTAAAAAATTTATGATTAAATAAATATAGTAAGAAATGACTGTCCTTTAGAAATTAATAAAATTCCACCGAATGTTAGTCAATCCAACAAATAACAAATAAAAGAGGGAGAGGAGAGAGTATTTGAATTTGGGCTTAAACACCCAAATTCATTAAAGGGAAAATTTCATATATGGCAAACTTATTTGATTAAATAACATTATATGAGTATAGTTTACCTAATTACATTATATGGGTATAGTTTAGTTATTAAAGGTGTCTTTAATTTTGTATATAAATTTTATTTATTTATTTATACAATTCTATTTTAAAAAGTTGTTTGTAACTGAAGCATTAAATATGGTAACAATAAATCAAGATAATGCCACAATTTTAGGGAAACGTTCCTTTTTTAAGCTAAACGTTCAAATTTAAAAAAAAATTCATACAGCCATTGAAACGAAAAAATAATAATTATTTTTTTTGCTCTTTGTGAAACTGAAGTTCAGCAATTTTTTGCAATCGAATACTAATAAAAGTTTTTATTCGATGAAATATCTTGTTTGTTATTGCAATAACTATACAATGTTAAATTGGATTTAGAAATTGTGAATTGTTTTCGATCGTTGGATTTAAAAAAAAAATCAAAATATGATTTTGTTAAGCTGAATTTGTGTTCATTCGTTAGTGTGATGTGGTTTTTTTTTAAAAAAAATTCAAAATATGATTTTGTTAAGCTGAAATTTTGCAATATACAATTATATATTGTTCATGTAATTGTATATGTTATTCGCAGTATTTGTATATTTTGTAAACGACAATATTTAATAAGTGTTCATAATTGTATATATTCATAAATCATGTGTTTTATTTGTGCTAGAATTATATACTATTTTAAATGTAGTGTTTGTATATTAAAAAGAATAATAGTATAAAATTTCTATGTCATACGATTTATTTTTGAAAGAAGTATACACTATTGTAGATGCAGTGTTTGTATATTAAAAAGAATAAACATGAATATATTAGTTAAACATGATATTATATTCAATAATTTGTATATAACTACTACAATATACAAATTATACTCACATATGATATTTTCCCATTTATATAACTAAATCCAACTACAATATATGTACATGAATATATTAGTTAAACATGACATTATATTCAATAATTTGTATATAACTACTACAATATACAAATTATAATCACATATGATATTTTCCCATCTATATAACTAAATCCAATTACTTTGTGTACTAACTTCAATAATTTGTATATAACTAATAGAATATACAAATTCTAATCATATATTCCCGCATACAATACTTGAATATACTATATACAATTACTAAACATGGAATATACTATATACAATACTTAATTTAATATTTTTTGTACATTGACAACTAATTAACCAAAAAATTGTATCTAACATTGTGTTTTAAGACACTACCTCTTGATTATGAAGTTCTTCAGATCCGACTACTTCAGAAGCATTTTCCTCTGATTCAATGTTTACAACTTTCCTCTGATTCAATGTTTACAACTTTCCTCTTTCTTCTTCCTTGTACAATTTTAATGCCTCTAGCTTTGACATTTTTTATTACTTGTTGCACTGCCATAGGGTCGTTTTTTTTCTTTGATAATAAACAGAACACATATACAAATTTTAAATAAGTAAAAAAAAGGGTAAACAACTAAAATTAAGGAGTACTTACGAAATTGACTTCAACTTGGGGAGGGAACTTCGACTTGGGGAGGGAGAAATCTAATTTTGGATAACAATTTGAATTTCAAACAGCTAGCTGTCCAATTAAATGTAGGAGAAAACGTTAGAATGTTAAAAGGAGAGAGAAAATTGTTTGTGAAAAGGAGAGAGAAAATTGTTTTTTGTATAATTATATACAAAATTAGAAAATAAGGTTTTTATACAATTGGTTACATAATAGGTTGTGGACCCCATTAATTATAGCAAAAAAAAAAAACTATAATTATATAAGGTAAATAAATTAAACTATACCCCTGTGATATAATTAGTTATGAATGTTTGCCATTTCATATAATTTTCCCTTCATTAAATTGGGTCTTGGCCCACCTGTCCTATACTAAAATAATGGTCCAAAATAGGCCTTGCCCATTTCGGAACCGATTGGGCCTGCTGGATTTTCTAGGGCTTTTGGTCCCCTTTTAACAAATCAAAACCTGCATAAAAATTAGGAAAAATTACTAAAATACACTACTTTAATTTATGTAAAAATTAGGCAAATGACATACTGTAAATGATAAATTACACTTTATCCCTATAATATCAATATTTACCAAAAATCCCTTATTTTTAAGAATTCCGGATACTTTATAAAACAGAAATGATACTTAAATATAAATGACCGAATATTTTTTTTTTCTGTAACCGTTATAGCTAAAATCAAGGGTAACTGATTTCCCTTCACTTGATTTGTGTTAATCTTGTAACTAATTTACCGTGAAAATTGCTTCAAAAATTACTACATTAAATCATCATTTAATTTAATGATTTTCCTTCCCTTTATGTTAATTTTGAAACCAAATTACCGTGAAAACTGCTTCCAAAGTACTAAATTAAATCATCATTCAATTTAAAAATTTTAAAATAGTCATTCAAAATCAGGAAAAAAAAACACTATTCTGCTTAAAAAAAACTCTGAAAGGCCAATTCTGATTTTTCAAATATGAATATTTTCGACCCTCTTTTTTAGGGTTTCCAGTTCTTTAGATGTAGATGCATCTTTGTTTTTTGAAGAATTTTTCTTGCTAGAGCTTGATTTTTTTCATGACCATGATTTAACTATAAAGAACCCGGATCTACATAGAATTTGATTATGAAAATCAACAATACATTTTTTTGAACAATAATCATAGAAAATATAAAAAACGGAAAAAAATCAATGTGGATGATGATATACCATCACTAAAAATACAAAAAAAAAAAAAGAGAAAAAATTGAAAAATCGTAATAAGGATGATGATATACCTGATTTAGGACTCAAATTCAGAAGAGTATTGATAATAATCGTTAGAATAATTCGAATTTCAAATTTGATTCACAATTTTTAACTGAAATTAGTGGGAAAAAATTAGGAGAAGTTTTTGGTGGGAGGCGGAAATCTTGGGAAGTAGGGTAATTTTTGGGAAGGTGATTTTTTGGAGGAAAGGAGTCATGCACTGGGAAGGTAATTTCTACTTTACCTTGGTAAGATAAACTAACTTTTTAATATTTTAATGTATAAAATTTAATTAGTATCATTTGGGATAAAAAAAAAGGAATTTTTGTAATTTAATACATTAGTAGGGAATTAATGAAATTAAATCGGAAAAATTACTAAAATACACTACTTTAATTTATTTAATTTCATTAATTCCCTACTGATGTATTAAATTACAAAAATTCTTTTTTTTTTATCCTAAATGATACTAATTAAATTTTATACATTAAAATATTAAAAAGTTAGTTTACCTTACCAAAGTAAAGCAGAAAAACTTTAAAAAGTTAGTTTACCTTACCAAAGTAAAGCAGAAATTACCTTCCCAATGCATGACTCCTTTTCCCCAAAAAAATCACCTTCCCAAAAATTACCCTACTTCCCAAGATTTCCGCCTCCCACCAAAAACTTCTCCTAATTTTTTCCACTAATTTCCTCTAAAAATTAGGGCATTTGGGCCTATTTTGTTAGATTTTTGCTGACGGCCCCGGCTCATTCTTTCCTAAAAAAAGAAATTTGGGGTATACACTTCATGTATACTGCTGTATATGACGTATATCCGGTCCGTTTTGGACTTTTGAATCCTGTATATTGTTTGGATACGTATTCTCGCGATTCCACTTGTATTTTCCAGATTACTTCGGTGCATTTTATACCTGTACCGTTCTTATACCGTTTTATTAGTGTATATCGCTGCATAAATGGTGTATACCAATGTATACGGGCTATAACCTATGCACGTATTTATTCATTGTTCATGAATTTTACTTGAATTTGACATCCCTGCACATTTTTGGACCTGTATATTGGTGTATAAAATATGTATATAGCTTCTTCAACACCTGCAAATATGATTTCCATCAACACCTTTGGTGTGTTTCAACCTGTACGCCAGTTTTGAGGGGCGTCTACGACTCGAGGATAGAGGTTTGAGCCTTTACGGCTCAACAAGAGAATGCAACGGAAAGAAATCCATTATGGATACGGACGGGTTCATACAACAAAAACAACAAAAGGAGAAAATTTAGAAATCGTTTCAAACGTAGATGAGAAAGGAATAATTTAACTCATACAAGAAGTAAAAACTCGAAAGAAAGATGCAGCCAACGACAAATAACTCTTAAGATAAGCAAATAAAAACGAGCTGTCTTGATGAACAATACTAGCTAACAAAACTGTTATTATTTTCTTCATCCAAAGTGATATGCAAGGGCATGCATGATTACAAAACAAACAAACTATCCTAATCCCTTAAGATGCAGAATGCCTAAACTAACAAATGTAAGCTCAAATTAGGCAAATAATGCAGAGGAAAGTAAAGCCTACATTCTGTTTGAAAAGAGCAATGTCTTTATGTTTCAACTAATTCACAAGAGCAGTATATTCAAAGGAAGGCAAAATATATATCCACATTAGAGGGATGCAAGCAAGACAAATCACATCCATGTGCGGAATGCAAATGACAAGGTACCTTAGCTATAAGTAGAACTAAACCAAATGAAACAAAACAACGGCTACTGCTATATTTCTTAGCTATGAACAACAGACAACATATCGACTAGGCGATTTTGCTTGATAGCAAAGATAGCATATTACAGATTTGCAAGAGACTTTTCAGAGGAAGAAGAGAAAGCAAAAGAACAGAGAAGAACAAACTTGAACTCGACTGTTCCATAGCTCAAATCAACACGATAATGAACACAAGACAAAATCATTGAACCATATTAACTCGTAGGAGAAAATCACAACGTTTGCACTAATATCACATATTCACGCTAAATTGGAAACACAATACGACCAAAGTAAAAATCTGCATACAAGCAGTTCCAAATGAAACTTAAGCATAGTTGAAGCAGATCCATCATAACCCTTACAGCTAGTCAGTTTCACCATTCAAAAAAAATCGACAACCAAACAATCTGAAGTCGAAAAGAATAAGCAAAACAGTGACGAATCCAGAGAAACCAACAACACTCATCACATCGTACTCGACATTGAAGTAAGGCATAAGTAAAGAGGAAGCGTTACCTTTCTCCAAGCAGCGACTGAGACTGTACTAGCGAGGGAGACAACTTTCCACGACTACAATAGAAATCTGACAACTTCGACGAACTCCGGAAACAGTGAGGGAATAAGAATAGAACGAGGAAGGGATGGAACTTTAGACTGAAATGAAGCTGGTTCCAACGTTGGGAGCCTGAGCTTTCACTTCCAAATTTTATTTCTATAGGTTGTCTTCAACCTCTAGTATGTAAATTATCCCTCGAACTAGTGCCTTCACTTTCTTCAATTCTTTATGACTGTTTGTTTGTATTTTTTGTAACAGTGAGATAAACGCCAGAAAAAAATAATCCTGAACAGTGAGCAAATGGCAATATATAGCCATTTTTATGGGTGGGGAGAGCGGAGGAAATCACAAGAAAGGGCCAGGGTAAAATCACGATTCCACGTCCCCTTTTGAATTCGAAATCCTCTCTTCCCCATAAGGATAAGGACGCCAGCTAAAACGAGTACAAACCCTCAACAGAACAATCGACCGCAACCATTGAATTGCGAGTGAAGGACGATGGAGGAAGGGGTTTTCTCCACCTGGACCTGTCCTCCAACGTCCTCGTACGATTTGTAGAGGAGATGAACGCGCGCGAGGAGTGAAGGATAAGGACAGACACGCGCGAGGAGGGGCTACTAGGTTGTGAAATCGTTCTTGGAATTTTCTGTCTATGGCCGTTGGAGGAGATGAAGAAGGGGCCGGGTCATTGGAGAATTAAAAATGGGCTGGGAAAGGGAATAGAAGGGAGTGGGCTGTTGAAAATTTGAATAACATGGGCTGAATTTTAAGGAAAGAGTAGGCCCAAAATTGAATTAAGTTGGAAATTTAAGATGGGTTTATTTAACAAATAGCCATCTTGAGTTAAGATAATAAATTCGGCTAAACCTTAAATAAACAAATTAGTATTAATTAATCAGCGAGCTTCTTTAGTTTAGTAATATAATTATTTTAATTGTAAAATAGTGATTCCAAATATAACCATAATTTAAACTAAATTAGTTTAATAGAATACTTTACTAAAAAATTAAAATATTTTGACAAATAATCGTAAAATATACCAATTATATACATAATCATGTAAAATATATATGTTATATTATAAGAAAATGGCAAAAGTATCCAAAATAACGCAAAATTCATATATTATTATTTTTTCACAAAATTTATGATATTAATTATTTTAAATTGTTTGGAAATTTTAAGAAGCTCAAGAACTAATTTATACCGAAAAGGGTCGAAATTGGGTGTCAGCAATGATATGCATTATATTTTTGCAATACATGTATTCATGAAAGTCATCATGATATACGACGAACAGAAGATGAAAAATTTAAAAGATCTCGTATGAAATAATTGTACTTATACGTAATTTTTTTAGCTAAGTGAAATCAATATTACTTGGCTTTGTATGGTAAACTGAACCAATTTTCAAAAAAATCTTGCAATAGAATAATATTTCTCATTATATCTATTATTTGTTTACTTATCTAGAATGTTATGGCGGTGAAAGTTTGTTGTTTCATCTTTTTTTATTTATAATATTAATCGAGAAACAATGTCATAAATTGACTACTTCTAGATAGACGCCTTAATTTAATTTGTTAATTTTTGAAAATTCGTTCTAGACATAAATATAATTTTAAGTCGTGCGAGATACTTTTATAAAGTTAATTGACAATTTAAACTTGTTTAGTTATTTTAGTTCGTTACTCTCATCCATGAGTAATTAAAAAGAGAAAAAATGCTAAATGACTTGAAAAGTGTGGTTATGATTTGGCAGAATAGTAAAAAAACTATATTTTAATTAAGTTATATTAGTTCGTATCTCAATGCATTGTTTTATCTTTTTGTTTCCGCTACAACCTTGTATGATTCGTAGTACCCAACTTGAATAATCTCACTGGATATATTCCAGCAAGCGAATCTACTGAATTTTTTCGTAGAACTTACTTCTTCTGATACGGATAGATTTATTTGCTAAATCATCTCATGCAGGGTGAAATCCACAATTTTTAGAAGCATTAAAAACATAAGAGTGAGCTTATATCTTCACAATATCTTAGGAAACAGTTAAATATGATTAGTCAAAGTTATAATGTACAAACATAACAATTATTTAACTATATCATAAACACAAAAATTGTGAATCTAGAATCTGATACTGTTTTTGTCTCAATACCATACAACATGGTCATTTAGTTTGTTAGATAGAAAAAAGTACACCTTTCTTATGTTGCATGATAATAACCAGTGCACTAGAACGGGAAAAAAGATCTATTTCAATTGTTCAAGTCAATAATTTTAATACATATATAAAAAACAAAAACAATAACTTATTTCGCGAGAAATCATCTTTTTATGAATGTAATAAAGAGAAGGTGCTGCAGTTGGATTGAGATCCCGAGAGATATCATTTTCTATTTCTTTTCATTAATAGCGTATATTTGTAATTGAGATCCCGTTTGAATTGACTTAAAAAAGGTAACTTTTGTGTTGAAACTTATTTTTGAAATATGTAGTCATGTGTTTGGATAAAAGTGCTGCAGTTGAAAAATAAGTTACTGATGTGTTTGACAAATAAGTGTTGGTAAACATTTTTTTTGGCAAAATGTCTGAAATACCCTTAAAGTTGTTAACATGATAAAAAGTTGATTAATTTAAGGTTTTCATACTTAAAAAAAAATAAAACAAAGTTAATTTATATTTTACATCCATAAATAATAATATTTCTTATCATTCACATATTTATTTATCATCACAAATTATTATTATTACTATTATTATTATTATTATTATTATTATTATTATTATTATAATTATTATTATTATATCCCCAAACTTTCAAAAATGGTATGTCAATACATAGTTACGGTTCATCAAAACCCTTGTCGTCGAATAATCAGTACACATTTACCCCTCCCTCTAACGGAGCACTGATCGTGTACACGTGTCAGAATCCTAATAATAATAATAATAAAAGAATTAAGAGCAAAACATGTTCTTGGTCAACATAAAATGACTTTTAAGCTGAAAAAAAGCATCATTCACCTACCTTTTAGCTTTTGACTTAAAATAAGTCATTTTTTACTTAAAATAAGTTACTTTCATAATTATCAAACATAATAATTAGTCAAAAATTGACTTTTAAGCCAATTTGACCAGCTTTTAAGCCCATCCAAACAGGCTTTGAGTCTATCAAGTTGAATTGACCCATGAATTTTCGTAATTAAAATTAAATCATTCTACATATGCTAATAGATTTGTGTATTTCATGAATTCTTGGCCAATAAACCTATCAACATGGATACAAAAGAAGAAATAAACAATTTATTATTTAACAATGATCACAATTACAATAATTACTTGAGATATAAACTTCATCATTGTATAGTTCGTTGTCAATAAGATATGACAATCAAATAATGCATGACTTGAAATATAGCAAAAATAGTTATATTACACATATTTTAAAAGACTCACTAGTTTTTTTCACAATCTGCAATGAAATGCTGACAAAAATAACGGATGTCACTAGATTGAATTACCACCATATTCATTTTTCTTTTCTATTACTATTACAAATATTATGAAAATTACCTTTTCACAAACACTTATTAAAATGTTACACATTGGCCACTAACATTACCAATGAATCCCCATACCATACTTCTTTTTTGCCAGAATTAGAAAATATTATGAAATTAAAAAAAAGGTTCAATTTATTTTATTAAAAAATTTAATTTTCTTTATCACCCCAACCAGCCCACAACCCCTATCATCCCACTCACTCCTCTTTTACTAATCCTTAATGGCGCTGCCACTATCTTTAAAAAATGTAAAAAAAAATAATTTTAATTTATTAAAAGTAATTTTTTACCACTCACTTCTCTTCAGTCCCTTGTGAATTTCTATTATCTATTTAACTATCCACTTTAAAATGAGTAATATGAGTTGGACATTTTATTTATTTAAAATGAATAAGTTTGAATAGTTATCCATCCTTAAGTAGGTTGTATCAATTGTTTGATTTAATTATGATACTTTTCCACTATTTAAATCAAGATATTTCTCATGCTAGCGGATATTTAGTTGATTTAAAGGATTGAGGATCCGATTGGGCCGCTCTAGTATCTAAAGTATTTTTTGTAACTAACTTGTATGATTTATTATAGCACCCCAACTTGGATGAATTCACTGCATAAGTTTCATATAATAAATCTAGTGAATTTTTCTATAGAAACTTACCTCTTCTAATACAAATAAATCTATTTATTAGTTTGTCCAAATAATCAAAGGATCTTACTCATGTAGTGTGAAATTCACATAATTTTAGAAGTGAGTACAAGGTATAAGGTGCAAACATAACAATTTTTTAACCTATTTGAACAAAAATATTGTGAATCTAAAATCTAATATTCTTGTTGTCTCAATGTCATACATTATGGTTATTTCAGTTTGTGAGATAGAAATAATTAAATCTTTGTTGCATTGCATGATAACAATTAGTGCAACAAAATCGATAAAAAGAATCTACTTGAATTGTTCAAGTCAATATATATATATATATATATATATATATATATATAACCCATGATTTTTTCATACTTAACATTAAAACACTCTACATATGCAAATGAGTTTGTGTATTTCTCAAAATTTGGCGAGTAGGTGAGTCAATATAGATGCAAAATAAGAAATAAACAACTCAATATCTAACGATTATCACTATGATCAATATTACTTGGTATTCAAACGTAATTATTCTATTGTGCGTTGTGTCAACAAGATATGACAATGGAATCTGCATGACTTTTAGTATAACAAAAATAGCTATTTCACATAAACTTTTAAAAAAACTCACTAGCCTTTTCACAATCACCAATCAAATGATTTACAAAATTAACATCTATAATTGTTACTGATTGAAACCTCACTCATATTCATTTTTCTTCTCTGTCTCTATTAGAAATATTATGGATACTACCTTCTTACAAACACTTATTCGTATGTTACACATTGACAATGACAATATCAATGGATCCACATATTGTACTCTCTTTTGCAAGAACAAGACAATATTTGGATTTTATATTTTTTTTAAAAAATATGTATCTACCCAACCCCTAACCTGCCCCAACCCCCGTCAGCCCACTCTCACGCCTAAAAACATATATTTTTTATTGACCCCTGTCACATCCGAGCCTACATTTTGAACTGACCGACATTCGAGAATCAATGTTGGCCCGAAGCTAACCCTTGGCCTAGCTAAATTACTAGTGGAAAACTTACTCAATTTGAAGTAACTTTAAAAATTAAATTGTAACTCAAATGATAACTTATAATATTTTATAAATAAACATTCATCTAGCCAAAGTGATAACCCAAGTCTTAACATAACCTAATGAAAAATGAAAAGACTCATAAACTAAAGGGAAATTTTTCAAAATGTCAATATTTTAGCATTTAAAAGGGCTCATTAGCAACACTTTCAATATTTAGTAAAAATGTCATATTTTAGTTTGTTATATATCTTTTTTATTATTTATTTTTATTTAAAGAATATAATTATTTAATAACAAAAGGGAGAAAATTAAGGGAGAGAATATTTCAAAAAAAAGGTAAGCATCCTTAATTTTCTCATCAGTTACATTTTCAAATAAAATTTAATTTTTTTTCTCTCCAAAATTTTTACCTTTTTAAAATTATATTCATTCCACAATATATTCTATTTATATTTATTATGGTTTTTTATAATTTTTATTCATTCCAATAAATATGTCAAATTTATCTATATAGTCATTTAAGAAATGTATTTGCATTTTTATATATTTTTTCCCTATATAGTTATTTTATTCTTCGAAATTCTTGTATGTATTCATTTCAATATGTATTTTATTTGTATTTCTATTTATTCTAGTTTTTATTTTGAATTTTGTATAATAATATATAAAATACAAAAAAATAGTATGATGAAAAAGTGAATGAAATATAAAATTGAAAAGAAATAATTGAATATTTGGTGTACTCATTCTTAAATAAAATACATAACTAGTTGACATACCTTTAGAATAAATACAAATTAAAAAAAATGTCAAATTCAGAAACAATGCAACATAATTTTTGAATGAATACAACTATTAATTGTAAAAATGTATACTGACTAAAACAGTATTAAAATTCAATATATACTTCCAAATTTATGAATACAAAAAAACAATAAAACTATGAAATATAAAAATAAATACTAACTGTGGTACATTGACATAACTAAAAAAAAAAAACAGAATACAAAATAAATTAAATAAATGAAATACGATTCCAAATCTATGAATACAAAATACAATAAAACAATGAAATACAAAAATACATACTGACTAAAACAATAACAAAAACTCAATATACACTTCCAAATTTATGAATACAAAAAACATCAAAACTATGAAATATACACAATCAAACTCATATGATGTGTTACATTGACATAACTAACACAAAAAAAAAATAGAACACAAAATACAATAAATATATAAAATACAAAAATAAATACTAACTACAACATAATAAAAATTCCATATATACTTCGAAACGCATTGTAACATGAATTTTTTTGAATCTTAAAAATTACTAAACAAATTAAATTAAACATGCAAGACACAGAACATGCAAAAAAAAAAAAAAACTCTTCTCCAACAAATTGGTCTTCTTCAACTTCATGGTTATTAATTTGTGTGGGATTTTGCACATCGACATATTCAGGCATTTTTCCCCGTCGTATATCCTACTTAGATTTAGAAGCGGAACCTATATTGTTGTTTAATTCTTGAGTGAAAAAAAAATTAAATGATGGAAAATCGAAAGAACTTTGATTATTTTGTTCAATACCTCTAATAACTCTCTTGAAAACGTCCATTGAATAGAGTATTATGTAGTCTCAAATCCTAAAAAATGTTTTAAGAACAACAACAAAATAAAAAAAATTAATAAAATACTAAAATCAGTAAGTAAATAAATAAGGCATCTGGAAAAAAAAAATACCCAAATCAATGTTAATCTTCAAATCAAATTTTGCAACGAAATTAAATGAGAATAATAGAAAATATTAATATATTGAATCGAAAATCTGTTGAATTAATTTGGAAGAATGTTAGATAGAGAAATTGAAAAGAAGAATAAGAAAACAGAGAAAAATCTGGGAATTTGATTAGGAAGAAAATAAGAGAGAGAAATTAATAAGCTTAAGAAAAGAGAGAGAGAAATTAAAATCACATTAATATCTTTCCAATTACATAAATATAGGAAAATGTGTAATATATGAGAGAGAAAAAAAAGGTGTAAATAATGAGAGAGAAGATATTAATAATATCAAAACAACTATTTATTTTTAAAATTATGACATTTTTGACATGTTTACTAATATTATTAAAGTATGGATATTATCACTAAATATGTTAATTTTTTGGGAATTTTATCAAAACAGCAATATGTTAGTATTTTTGGTGACACAGTAACAATATTTCAATATTTAGTAATACTAGCATGTTTTAATTATTTTAGATTATGAATACCGTATTTTTTCTTTTAATATGATATGTATATTTATAAAAAAAAAATACAGAAAAGATGGAAATTAAAACATAAAAAAGGTAAGTAGCATTAATAATCCTTCAGTTACTTTTTAAAAGCTGTATTTTTGTCATATATTAATTTGAACGTTTTTTTTTCTTCACTGTTCTTCATTATTATGCACCAATTAGTAATCCAATACGGAAATTATGCACCAATGGTATTAGTAATCCCATACGGAAATCACTGTTCTTCATTATTATGCACCAATTGGTAAAGAAGCTTTATTATACAAATCGAATTCTGCCAATATAATCGAATACGAAAATTATTTTAAAGCGTAAATTTTCGAATCCCACAACAACAATTTATTCCTTTCGGTTTTATTCATACTTTGGAGATCAGGTATCTTTTTTAAATTTTTTAATATGAATACGTTAAATGTTTGTATGATTTGAATTTTTTCTTTAAGTTCATGGTATGTTGCGTTTATATCAATATAAAAAATCTGATTTTCATTTTTTTCCTGCAAATTTGCTGCTTTATGGGTGATTTTATTTTAAAAGTTGTAGTATTTTTTTTCTTCTGAAAATCGCTGATTTGTTAACAATTTGCTAACTAGTATTATATGTCTCCAAGTTAGATGTTAGCAAATTGCTATGTTGATTACTGATTTAATTCGTTTGCAAATTGATATGTTGTAATATAGAATTTGTTATTGTAGCCATGGGAAGCATTAGTTTACTGGTCATGCATTCTGGGAGGTGGAACAATGAAAATTGCTATGTTGATTACAGTACCGAAGCAATTGTGTTAAAAGAGCATGCGACATTTAGAGAACTAATGGATCTTGTTTCAAATCAAATTTGTGTTGACTTGAGCTTCAACATTGTGAAACTTAAATATAAGATAGAGGGTAGTACTTCACCTCTGGAAATACACAACGACATGGGCGTGAGAGTGTATGTGTCGTTGAAAAAAGATAACAAAGAATTGTCAAAGTATCCTATATGTGTATCCGTATTTGTGAATGACTGTCAATTAGTTGATAGAAATATGTTTGAAGATGGATTCGAAATGTGTGGGCCTGGTGGAATAGATATAGTTGATACAGAATCATTAGTGCTTAGTGTGCCGAACAATAGCGCTAACATGAATTGCGACATTATTACAAACGTCAAACATAAGGTAGTGTTGGAAGATCAAGTTTATAAGGACAAGGGAACTTTAAAGGCTGTGATGACGCAATACGCTATTGATCATAGATTCCAATGGAAAACGGACAGATCGAGTCAAACATGGTATGTGTATTTGAGTTGGATTCTCTTTTAATTTTTTTTTTCATTATGTTTTTTTACATTATATCAAATATTTATTTGTATTTTACCCAATTCTAATATGGTGTTATTCTAACAGTTTTACACTTGTTTGTGTCTCTGATAATTGTGGGTGGGTGTTGAAGTCGACAAGTATCAATAAATCTGGAATGTTCAGAATTAGAAAATTTGTAGATGATCACACGTGTCCATTGAAAGATAAGGTTTATGAACAACGTCAAGCAACAAGCAGTCTTATTGGAGGTATGATACAACCCAAGTTAGTTGATCATAAAAGGAAGTTAACGCCAAAGGATATACAACAAGATGTTAGCTTAGCTCTTGGAGTAAATGTATCATACTCAGTGGCGTGGAATGCTAAAGAAAAGGCTTTAGTTTCTTTAAGGGGTACCCCATCTGGTTCTTATGGTAAACTTTCGAGCTACTTATACGTATTGGACGCTACCTACCCTGGATCTCATATAAGGATGAAGAAAACCGATGAAAATCAATTTCTTTATCTTTTTATTTCGCTCTTCCCGTTCATAAAAGGTTTTGAGTTTTGTAAACCAATTGTCGTAGTTGATGGCAGCCACCTCAGGGGTACTTACAATGGAGTATTTGTTTCTGCAAGTACTGTTGATGGAGCAGGTATTGGCATGACAATATATACACTTTGTTTTGTTGATTATTATATTTATTCTATATGAAATAAAAACTTTATTAAATGTTTTGTGTGCAGGAAATATATTGCCGCTAGCATATGGAATTATTGATTCTGAAAATGATGCATCCTGGACTTGGTTTTTTGAACAGTTTAGAGAAGCGCATGGCGTTAAATATAACATGTGCGTTGTGTCTGATCGAAACGAAAGTACCATAAAGGCAGTTTCGAGGGTATTTGATGGAGTTCCTCATTATGCCTGTATTTGGCATTTGTGGAAAAATGTGAAAACACTATTTAAAAAGTCGCACAACAAACTGTCGGAAGTTTTTTATGGGATGGCAAAGGCATACAAACAATCTGAATTTGATGAACTGATGGAAAAGGTTGAACAAGTTGATGTTCGTGTAAAAAATTACTTGGAATCAGCAGGTTATGAAAAATGGTCTAGGGTATATGCAACAGTTTATCGAGGAATGGTTATGACATCAAACATAGCTGAGTGCATAAATGCTTGCCTATTTGAAGCAAGGGAATTACCGGTATACGATTTTCTTGAGGAAGTAAGACAGATGTTTGCAAGATGGAATTTGAAAAATCATACGTCTGCTTCACATACATTCACCACACTTTGTGGTAGACCACAAGAGATGCTTGTTGCTAATGAAGAAGCATCATTACGTATGAAGGTATGTTGTTACGATTTATATGTTCATCAAAATTATATGACATAAGTGTTTTATTTTTGTAGGTTGTGCCGTCAAATAACTATGTGTTTAGTGTTCATCACGAAGGTAGAACCTACATTGTTTGTTTGGAAAATAAAACTTGTACTTGCAAGAGGTTTCAAATAGATGAAATACCATGTTCGCATGCTTGGGCTGTTTTAAAGAAGAAACATTTTGATGTTGGGCCATATTGTTCCGACGTGTACAAGCCAAGTAACTTGTTGAATACATATAGCATTTCAATTCGTCCGTTGCCTGATCAAAACGAGTGGAATGTACCTGGGTATGTTAAGGACCAGATAGTGCAGCCTCCAAATCACAAAAAGCTCCCTGGAAGGCCATCCAAAAAGTATCGTGACAAGACGTATAGCGAGCTATATGGTAAGAAGAGAAAGAATTCTTGCAGTACGTGTGGGTTTAAAGGGCACAATAGGCGTTCATGTAGGAATGGACCGCGTATTGTATAGTTAATGATGTTTCATATTTTGAATATTTTTAGAGTTATGTTTCTTCCAGACTTCTAATGCCTTCTGGGTAAAAAAATAACATGGAATTATTTGTTCATGGTTGTATCTTTAAATGTAATCGCTTTACGTCTTCTGTCGAATAATATTATTTGTATTCGAAACCTGATTGGATATGAATGAATACAATTGTTGTATTCTCCTATTTTGAATTCGGCAAATAATTTTTTTGTGTATACGTTTTCTTTCGGGAAGTGTTCATTCATATCCATGTATTCAATATATATTATCTAATTTTTATGAGTGAACTTGTATGTGTCAAATACAAAACCTTTGCAGTTACTTGTATTCCAATTGAATTGTATTTAAAAAATAATAAAAATTATATTTTGTAACATTTAAACACGTCCTCAAAAGATATTAGTACCCAGGATACAAATACATTTAAATAGAAAACGAAAAAAAAAAATCTGTATTCATTTTTTATCTACAATGTTTGCGTAAAATTGTATGTTTAAAGAAAACAAAATCAGTTTAAAGCATACAATGTTTGAATACAATTTAACTTGTATTCAAGTTAAATTGAACGTTGTTGTTTATACCTCTAGTAATTACGATCAATCACCATTGCTTAAAAGACACTTGTTTTTTTGCCTACAATTCAAAAATCAAGAAGAAAAAATCTTTTAACAAGCTGCAGATTTAAAATCAAACAACAATGATTCTATATATATGAATTTTCATAATCTACCTAATCTTATAAATTGAAAGAAAATCACAAAAAATATACAAAAAATACAAAATCATAAATGTATATTAAAACAAAAATCACATAAATTGTCCATAAAGTGTTGATATACAAAATCATAACTTTAACAAAAAATGCAAAAAAATCGAAACCAAAATTTGAACTAACCTTGCCACCCCGAAATCTGCTTTTAATAATGAATCTAGCTCAAAAATCTTCTTAAATCCTTGATAATCAATTGCTTTTCATAATCTACCCAAACTTAAAAATTAAAAAAAAAAAAACAGAAGATATATACAACAAATACAAAATCATAAATGTATGATTTATATTAAAACAAAAATCACATATATTGTCCATAAATTCTTGATATACAAAATCAAGATTTGAACAAAAACGCTCAAAAAATCGAAACCGAAATTTAAACTAACCTTTCCACCACGAAATCTGCTTTTAATAATGAACCTATCTCTAAAATCTGCTTGAATCCTTGATAACAATGGCTTTGATTCTGGAAAATTTGAACAATGTCAGAACTTGAACAAATAAAGCTCAAAAATTCGAAATCGAAATATAAACAAACATTTTCACCACGAAAATTGCTTTAATAATAAACCTAACTCGAAAATATGCTTGAATCCTTGATAAAAATGGCTTTGATTATGGAAAATTTGAAGAAGGAACATGAAATTTTGGCTGAGAATTTAAAAATAAAAATCAATTTTTACCTTTCTTGGTCTTTACACGAGAAGTAAAATCATTAATTTCTTTTTTTTTTTCATTTAATGTTATTGGACCAAATTTTGGTCCAATCAATGTATTTCCATTTATATATTAATTTATTAATACTAAAATAATTTAAAATCTGAACATATACATATTTTATAAAAATACGTATAATAAATATAACATATTGCTATTTTGTCATTTTCATTAAAAATTTTAAAATGATGTTATTTTGATTAATTATGTTCTTAAATTTGTCTTAATTGCTAATTTTTCCTAATTTTTTTGACTAGTTAGCTAAGTTTTCCTAAACTAAAAATGCCTAACTATCAGTATTGAGCCCAAACTTAATAAACAGCCCAAACCGCCCATACTTATGTGGGTTGGGTTCCACATAATTCATATTTGAGTCAGTTTTCTGCCCAACCCAATGAAATCCGGTCTAAATTAATTCAGAGTTGAGCCCAATACATTCTCCACTTCAACCCACTTCTTTAAACCTAGATTCTAAAGTTAACCCGTTGGACGTTGGGCTCACTTCTTCACAGTAAGATCATAGCGAATTTTGAGTTCTTCTTTGATTATGGTTCCGACCATCTATCTTGCTTGGTGCAGTGAGAGTTCAAGTTGATTTTTCCAGGTTCAGATTATCTTCTTCCCAGATTCAAGCTTTCTCTCGCTTTTCCTTTTGGTTTAAACTTCTTCCCAGGTTCAAGCTCAATGAGTTAAATTGATTTTTTGTGACTTCTATGCTAATTAGAGGTTTGTATACTGTGTTATTCTTGTTAATTTGAATTGGGTTTTCGTTATTTCTTAATGGTATAGGTTTTAGTATTGGATTTCCGTTATTCCTTCTTGTGACTGCTTCTCTAGCTATGTCTATAAGAAATTTATCAATATTGTGTTGGAAGGCTGTCTGCTTCTGTATATATGTAGTGTATGCAAGTGACTATTTTGTGAAACTCATATTTCACAGCAAGCAGAAGAAAACCTAAGGTTATGCATTTTTGTTTCTCAAATGTCATGTGATTTGCAACAACAAATGCAACTGGCTAAACCACCAGTTGTTATAATGTCATATTTTCAAGTGAATAACAATAGCAACAACTTAGCATAGGAAAGCATATGAGATTTACCAAAAGTGAAAGAGTCATATCCCCGAACGAATGCTATTATTAGCAACTACTACTATTGGTCAATTGCTGTTTTTTCACATGCTAAAACATTCTAACTTTGTACTTAAAAAAAATAGACAGTGAAGTGATTGATCAACTATATTTTGGTAGATGTGCAGAATCATTAGAAATAGTTTCAAGAATTTCTATTTTAGAGCAGCAATTCTTTTGTATGGTTGTGTTCTTAGTTCAAACATGTTCTGAAATTGGCTCTTTTTTTGCATTACTACATTAGGCTCTTATATTGATTTTGTGTTTATTTTTTATAGGCTTTAATACTTTTTATGGATCATAATATTGAAGCATCCGTTGAAGAGGTTCAAGAGAGTGCCACAAGTTAATCAAAACATAGAAAACAAAGTTGTGAAGCATGAATTTTTTTTTGAGAAGATACCACGTGATATGAATGAAGATAACATATTACGAGCAAAATGTAAAACATGTCGACTTGTGTTGCTGGCTGACTCGACTTCAGGAACTTCAAATTTAAATCGACATCACTTGATACACCAAAAAAAGGCAAACAGTCAAGGTACGCCAGTAGATCATGAACAATATCGTGAAAAGATAGCTAGGGCTGTAGTTAGACATAATTATCCTTTTAACTTTGAAGCATGAAGGAATTAGGGATATTCATGTCTTCTTGAATCCTGCTGTTAAAACTCTTTCAAGAAATACCGCAAGAGCTGACGTGTGTAAGCTGTACGAGAGTCATAGAAAAACAATAAAGGATGAACTTGCAAGTATTTCTAGTAAAATATGTTTGACAACTGACTTATGGACTTCAATCACCTCTGATGGTTATATGGTGTAACGGCTCATTATGTTAATACAAATTGGATTTTGCAAAAGAGAATTTCGGTATTTCGTCATTGTTCTTCCTTCTCAAAGTGGTTCTGTTTTAGGTCCAAAATTGATCAATATGCTTACAGAATTGGGAATTAAGAAGAAAATATTTTTGATAACTCTAGATGATGCATGTTATAATGAAGACATTGTAGAGAGGTTGATCGATCATTTTACGTTGATGGATTCTCTTCTTTCTGATGGAAAGTATGCGCATATTCGATGTTCAAATCATATTTTAAATTGGTTGTTAAGGCAGGTTGGAAGACAATTGAAACTTCGATATGTAACATTAGGGAAAGCATCCGATATCTTAAAGGTTCAAAGGCAAGAAAAATAAAATTTGTAGAGTGTATTAAGAATTCCAGCTTGAAGTTGAATGGGAAGGTACGTCAAGATGCATTGACGAGATGGAATTCCACATTCTTGATGCTTAATAGTTCTATTCCCTATCTTCGTGCATTTTCTGATTTAAGGTACTTGATGCTGACTTTAGATGTTGTCCTTCAAAAGTTGACTGGGTTAAAGCTAAGGATTTCTAAGTTTTTGAAGCCTTTCTATGAAGTCATTACTTTGTTTTCACGAAATTACTATCCTACTGCCAATATATATTTTCATAAAATTTGGAAAATTCATATGATAATAATTGAAGAGAAACAAAGTGAGGATCCTAATATCAAGGAAATGACAATTGAAATGGAAGCTAAGTTTAAAAAATATTGGCAAGAAGACTATAGTCCGATTGCTTCAATGGCGGTAGTCCTTGACCCTCGATACAAGTTAAAACTTGTAAAATTTTGCTTCACCAAACTTGATCCACCCACTTGTATTGAAAAAGTCAAAGATGTTGAGGATAATATGCATGCATTATTCAAAGAGTACTTGAAAAATTCAATTATTGATGTTGATATGATGGAAAGTAGTAGTAGTAGAGGTGATGTTGAAATGATGGATGATATGGAGGAGTATGATATTTTTGAATGCCAATCAGAACAAGGTTCAGAAAAGACACAACCAAATTTATACTTAGAAGAGCTCGTGTTGGTTCACAAAGGAAATTAAGATTTGGATGTACTTAAATTTTGGAGAGATAATAGAATTGAATATCCAAAACTTTCATTGATGCCACGTGATTTGCTAAGTATTCCTATCACCACTGTTGCATATGAGTCTGCATTTAGCATTGGGGTCGTGTTATTGGTAGATATCAAAGTTCAATATTACCTAAGAATGCAGAAGCAAAGTTGTGTTCACGAGATTGAATTAATGGTCATCATAAAAAATCTTATCAACTGTTTAATGAAACACTTTCTGTGTTTTGATAATTTGTCTCTCACATATATATTTGTAGCATCTATTGACTCTGAAGAGGAAGATGACATTGCCATAGACGTGGAGAAAATTGTGACTAAATATTTAAATAGTTTGGTGATATGTGCATCCTACAAGTATATGCTTAATTTATTCCTTCTTGTGACTGCTTCTCTAGCTATGTCTGAGAAATTTATCATATTTGTGTTAGATGGTTGGCTGCTTCTGTTTGTATGTAGCGTATGCAGGTGTTCATTTTATTTATGTATGGAGTGTGTCTATAGTGTATGCAGGTGGCTATTTTGTGTATATATCCATGTGACATGCCTAATGTCCAATTCCACTATCCATTTATCCTCTTTGATCTCTGAGATCTTTGTCAACAATATCTCATTCTGATGAAGTACTTGAGAGTTTTTGTTTTGTAATTCAAAGCATGTTGTCTGCAACTCACCATGCTTGACACAGACAGTCTGTATCTCCACCTCAAGTATGGCATTTAGTTGAGTACTACTGCTCATTTCTGACTGTAATTTCTTTGGCATCTCTAGTAGGCAATAATTTTCTTTCTGCACTTTAACCAGTTTCTCAATCAATAAATGTTGCTTATCATACTCGTACATTCTGAGTGCACGTTTCAGATCATCAACACTGCCCAAAATGTAATGCAGGAACAAGAATAGATTTTTCTCCATTGAGAATTTGTAACTTGTGATTTTCAATTAATGGAAAGAAAGGTTGAGCTCTCTAGCTTCTGTCTGTGAATAACTTTTAAGATCTTTCTCTATAAGAGTTGAACTGATTCATGACTTTGGAGTTTTGATTCTTGATGATCTAACTTCAGGACTTTTCAGTACTTCAGCATTGCAAATCATTTACATGCTTAAAACCATGGTTGTTACTCGTGATCGAACGATAATTCAAGTACAACAGAAGCATTATCAATATTCTTACAAAAAAGGGAAATGTTAATGAAAGAAACATCTTGTATGAGTTATAGAGTTCATTTTTTGTCATAGTCAACAGAAGCATTACATATCACTTTTTAAGTACCCTTTTGAAAGATTCTTGATTGTGATGCACCATTATGTTACATTAATTGTGCATTTTGATATTAATGTGCCGCACACTGCGTGTGTCGCGCCCCATTTTCGCAGAAAACGGTTTTTGTGCACGACCTAACAACTCTTTTGGGATTTCGAATTTGAGGATTCGCCACTTAACGAATTAAGGCGCGTTAGGGCGCCTATCTAACCTAACTAAGTCTAGCTAAGGTCAGTGAGCCAGAGATTAGGGTAAGGGTTCAAATTACCTCGAGGGGAAGGTGTTAGGCATCCCTCGAGGTCCACAAGTGTGGTCCCGGCCGTATCTCATGCAATCTATGTGGGGGTTACAATTAGCAATCAAGGTCACTTCATTAATTTATTTAATCTTGCTAAGTGATATAAAACAATTAATACTATTTTATTATTTTTTCATTTATTCGAGCATGCAAGGCTAGGTGATAGTAATAAATAAACAATCAAGTTTTATTTTTATTTAAGCACATGAGACTAAGTTATAAACAAAATTTGCAAATGTTAAGCAATTTAATATGTGCGAAAGTAAAGTTTTGAAAATTGAGCAAATTTTGAATATGAAATTTTTATTTAAAAAAAATGTTTGTTTCTTTATAGGGATGATGTCACAATATTGTTGATCGCGCTCCTCCACCATAGAAACAATTTTGATTTGAGGTCGGTTTAAAAAAAACAAGAGTTTATTTTTTGAAAAAATGATTTAAAAGATTTAGTTTGCATATAGGCACATAAACATTTACATATAGATACACATAATTCCTTTTGAAATTCAAGGGTAGATGGTACTTTCGAGGATGTGTCGATTTAATTTAAAAATTAGAACTAGACCTAATAGTTCCTTTGATTTTCCCACTAACGACAGGTTAGGAGATAGTGCTTATAATTTATTTCAAAATAAATAATGTCATAATCAATCCAAAATTTTAAAGGAAGATTGAATAATAACTTTTAAGAAAATTATGTTGCAAAACTTTGTAAGTAAGAAAAAAAAACTAATAGAATAATAAAGTGGTAAATTTATTAAATGCAAAGATTTTACTATGAAATATATTTAAAAGCCAAGTAATTTGTTAAATGCATGAAATGATTCTAATTTAGTATCACTATTATTTTTTTTAAAAAATAACATATTGCATCATGAATGCGGAAATCTTCAAGAAGACAAATAGGATTACTAATTAAATAATATTAATTAATTTTATGGGAGGGCACAAATATGCACAAACAAATTTTATTTTTTATGGATATGTCAAAAGTTATTTATAAGCCTATAGACATGATTTCTAGGTGTTCAAAAAAAAAAAGAGTAACACATATATGCATGATTTTGTAAATCCAAATGATATGAACAGTTTAATCCTTGGGCATGGTTTCTACGTGACAAGATAATGCTAAAAAAAGTTATAACATGTTTGAAACACCTAATCAGCCTACTAAATTATTACGATTTGATTTTAACATTCAAAAATTAATGGAGTCTAGTTATTTTTTTTTCTTTTAGACTTGTTAACAAAAGCGTCAAGCAAATTGAAAATTGGTTAGATTATAACACCTACAAACAATAATTCTAGGTGATTAAAGATAAGCCTATAGGCATGATTTCTAACTTTTTTTTAAATTTTTTACAATGAACAAGTAGGCATGTAAATCCTCCTCCCCTAGACGATCCCCAAATAAATTTATATATATGATCTTTAGAGTTACAAATGTTACAACATTCGAATAAATAAAATAAGAAAGAAAAAATGTAGATTCAAATAAGCAAATAAATCTTTCTTCATGGTTAATCTTCAACTTGAACTTCAAGTTTGAAACCTGTCAAAGCAATCAAATAACTACACAAGTAATCACATTTATTAGTCAAGGTGAGACATTATGCAATTGTTTAACAACTTATACATAACAAAGGAATAGAACAATGAGCTCACACAAATGTATGAATACAAAATATAACTTAAATGTTAATTTCGAATACTAACCGGTTAAGTAGATTAGGAATGGTAGCAATGAAAAAAAAACCAAGTTGATCCAACCTTTACTCGAACAAAAGCAAAATAGCAAAGTAGCGAAGAAGAGCACTTGAATGTTTACCGAAATCTTAATGTATTTAGAATAGCAAGAGAGCAATGAGAGAATGAAGAGTGATGAGAGAACTTGTGATTGAGAGTGAATGAGTGTATGAGTTCATGTGTACCACTGTGAGTAATGTCTAAACAGGTGTAAGGAGTGAAAAAATAATGATACAAACGGTCACTTTATATAGTAGAGAAGAGGGTATATAATATAAGGAAAGAAACATTTAGGATCAAATAAATATATTTTTTTCTTATTCAAAAGAAGCACTAAATCAGTAATATTATAATTATCTAATAACTTTACCAAAATATAATAAGTAAGAATCAATTCAATTTTAACTAAGGTAACTACAATCAATTAGCATAAATAAATCATAAGCAAATTTACCGTAATAAGAGAAATACGTGAAACATATATGGTAAAAGAGCCAATTTGAGCATTGATTATGTACCACTTGCACCAAAAATGCAGATTAAATAGATTCATATTAAAACATAATTATATGCGAAATCAGTAATCAGTGAAATCCTCACATAGGATAAAATTGATTGCGAGAATATATTTTTATAATTCAAAAAAGCCAAAAATATTTTAGGAAAGATAAATCTGTTAAAATCAAGATTTATGGGAATGGCATCACATCAAGGCAAATCACAATAGAATCGAAATTATTATAACTTATGTACTAAACCAACACTCTTCACTTTGAACACAGGTAGGTCATCATCGAAGCAGAAGAGCACGGATTTTGAACAATACATTATCTAAGAATATGAGCAAACACGTAATAATACAACTCGAAAAAGGAAGTAGACAAGCATGCATAAACAAGATAAAATATTGCTCAACTTTTCATTGTTAAGAAACAGAACAAAGAAGTACTAGATTAAACTTACCTTCAGCGGATCTATTCATTTCTAAAAAAAAAACACGAAATTCAAAATATATAAAGAAGAGTCATTGTCGTAGCTCGTCGTGGAGCTGCTATTTGTTGTGTTGTTCGTCTGACCGGAGCTGCTGACTATTTCTCAGGCGACTGCTGCTCGTTGTTGCAGGTGTTAGAGCTGCTGGTCGCTTGTCCGGTGGTCGCCTGGAGTTGCTGCTATTGATGGCTGCTGCCTGGCAGCCCTGCAAAAAAAAAGGAGAGGAAAGAAAAAAGACGGAGAAGAGGAGGAGAGAAAGAGGGAAAAGGGGAAGGAAGAGAGGAGCGAGAAGGAGAGGAGAGACCAGAGAGCGGGCAGAGAAAGGAGGAGCGGGGAAGGAGGAGAGAAAACGATGAGAAGAGAGGGAGAGGAGAAGAAGGAGGCGGCTGGAGAGAGGGGAGGAAGAGAATGACGGGAGAACGGGGTTTAGGCGGGGAAGAGGAACGCCAGTGGGCTTGGGTCAGTGGCAGGCTCTTGCTCTCCATTGTTTGTTAGTCTTCCTTCTCTTTGCTGCACAGTGCGGAAGGAGAGATGGGAAGAAAAGAGAGGAGGGGGGAAACGAAGAAGAGGGAAGGAGAAGAAGAGGGAGAGAGGGCAGGAAGGGAGAGAGAAGAGCAGCGGCTGCTTGGGTTCCCGTCCGGCTGTCTCCCTCGCCGGAAAAATGGAGGAGGGGGAGAGAGAAGGGAGAGGGGCGGCGGCTGGAGAGGAAGAAGAGAGGAAGAGAATGAGTGAATTTTAGGTTTTAGGGTCTTTTGGTGTTGAAGAAAGAGAATGGGAGATTTAATCACAACCGTTGGTTTGATAAGAGATGAAGGGCTATGATTCGATTAATAAAATAGATGGGTGAGATTAAGACATGAGATGTCTTGAGTCAGATTGGATTGAATATGGAATGGCTACAATTGCAATTAAAATGGCTAGAATTGAAATGAAAGAGGGGCTATAATTGTAATAAAAATTTAATTAGAGTAGCTAGAATTGAAAGAAATTATAATAAAATAGGCTAGAATTTAAATAATTTTAAGGAAAGTTAGGAATTACTATTTAATTAAAATACTACATATGTTAAATATTTTTTGTATAATTGAAAATCATTCAAGTTATAAAACATTTGAAATAATTTTAAAATGTTTTAGTAATATTTATGATAATTTTATAAAGTAAAACATACTAAAATATATAATTTTCAAGCAAAGTCGACTAAAAATTCTAAAATTTAAAAAATATGTATTTAATCGAATAGTATTCCTAATAATGGTCAAAGGTCGGTCAAAATTGGGTGTCAACAGTGTGCGACTGTGCGTTGTGTGACATTGATATGTTAGTTTCCTCAATGTATGTATAGTTCATGAACTACTTTTGGTTGTTATAGATTTTGTTGTCACTGGTTCAATTGAAAAGGAGTGTGTTGATATATTGCCAAGAATTGATAATATTGATACATTGAAAAGGAGTGTGCCGGATCAAAGGATTGTTCTTGACCATTTAGTGAGTTCAGCTGTGTTCTTCACTGTGTCCAGCCTTGCCATGGTGAAATTGTTCCAGTTGCATAATTTGATATATTTTATTTGGAAGTTTTATAATTGTCACATATACAAACAAATGTAGTATTGTTCTGTGGTTTCCACTTAATATCCTATAATATTGCTCCTTATATCGTGTTATTATTACTACTTAATATCGTGTTGTATTACTTTTTAATATCGTGTTGTATTATTTTTTTAATATCGTGTTGTATTTGTACTTACTACTTAGTATTGTGTTGTATTATTAAGCGGGTCATATTGGGCAGGTCATAACCCAACCTGTATTTTAGGCCAAAGTAAATTTGGGTGGGTTATAACCCAACCCTCTTTTTAATGCAGCCCATTTTAACATTTGCAATTTCAGCGCAATCAGCCCATTTGACACCCCTACTTGAAGCCTCTATTAATTGAAATGGACGTTGAAAAAAAGACACACGACATCCTAATATAACTAGAATGATAAAGCAAATAAAAAGAGTCCTCAAGAAGCAAGGAGACTCACCAACAACTCTGAAACTCAACTGGATCAACGAAGCGTTGGATGTTAATCCCGATTTCTTATATATGTATCATAAAAGATCCAGGAAAACTGACGTTAGTACATGAAATGTACAAGCATGTAAGGGAAATTCTAAAACAAACATAATCTTGAAATGGAACTGAAGAAAACTTACTTCGTCTCAACTCAACTCAACTCATTTCAATATAAGCTAGTGCTAGAAATGCAATACAAAGAAATGCTTTAAAACATGTAGATAACAACTCAATGTATTGAAAAACACAACAATAACTTAGTTTATATATGAAAAAACAAGTAAGTTTGTGTGATATTCTCTAATCGACAACCATCACTCTGAGCTACGTGATGATACATTGTCTTACCTCACACTGCTAGGTCCGTTCTATACTTTCTCGGGGTATAGAACCTACTACTAAGTGGATCCACTAGTCTATGCTAAAAAGCACTAAAGAATCATCTAAAAAGTATGACCGTTTTTTATCAATGTTGGCTACATGGTTTATGGAGACCTTGAGTTATTTGAACTCGTCCCCATATCAGTGCTCAATACTACTCCTAAAATGTAACTAGCTCAAATATTTAAAAACATAACTCTTTTTGTGGTTTGAGATTATTACTTAAATATATCTCTTAAAAGAGATGATATTCAAAAACTAGTTCAAAAGCTCTTTTGGAAATTAGTGTTTCCTCTCTTATTTAAATGTCAAAACATTTACTCTTGGAAATACTTAGTTCCATATATCCTGCAATGAACGTAGTTTTACTCTTTCTCAAACTCAATGCTCAAGTCTTAAAATAAGTAAACAACTGTAAAAGACTCGAAAAACTCTTTAGGTTTGACTCTTAACTTTACCTTCATGTTATGGATAATCGTGTGATGTTTAGACGTACCTTAGAGTGTAGAAAATAACTAAAAAACATAGGTACAATTCAAGAGAACTCAAACGAAAAGAAGAGGGTAGAGGATCTGGGGACCATGTGTACTGAGTGGCGCATGATGCCTGACCTTGAACTGCAGAGCCTAGGTTGGGGCACACTGAGTGGCATGGAGCCCCAGTGCCCATCATACAGACCTTGATGTGAGACGCACTGAGTAGCGCGACGCCCCACCCCTTTCCCCAAAAAATTGGACAAATTTTCTTACTTGTTTTTCGATCCTTATTCGTCTAGAATCGAACGATTTCTTCCTCAATAACTTAGATCCGAATACCCAATCATAGTGTACAATAATCTAATAAAAACACCTTAAAGTTCATGCGGCTATCTCAAGAATTCATCAAAACCTCAACAATCAATATTATGAAGGAAACTTCAACGAAAGACATCAAGAGCTCAAATCTTTTACTTTCATGACCAAAATTACACGGAATAAATTATAATTTGCGCGTAGATGTATGAACCCAATGCTATGTGAACTCGAATTCCTCTTAGGGATCAATCTATTAGTGAAATCCGCAACAAAAACCTCAAGAATTCAACGAATGCTTAACTTTTTCTCCTCTTCTTCAACTTTTCTCAAAACCCTAGAGTAAATTTGGATTTTTAAAATTGAACCAATTCAGTTTAGAACCTTAGATATTACCAAATTTCGTTTTAAGTTGATTGGATAAGGAAAAGATCAAAATATCCCTCTTAAATTCGGATAACTTTCCTTAATTGACATGCAAATTTTCAATTGATCATATCTCCATCATACAAGCTTGAAAATTAACAAAATCGGTGACCTTGGGAAGATAATTTCAAGACCTTTATTTGATATCCGACGGCCACCTAACTCATACTGTACCGAAAGTTATGGTCGTTTGAGGTTGACCTTTACTCATAACTTAGGCTTAACTTGCAAAATTTCAGATTTTGATCTTTTCAAATTAGTTCTTTCTATTTTAGATATTTCTAAAGTGGGATGTTACAGCCCCCCCCCCCCCTCCCCCCACCCAACAGCCCCACCACTATCCCAAAAAAAAATTTAAAATTATTTCAATAAATAAGATTTTTAAATTTGTAAAAGTATTTTTTATCACCACCCCTTCTTAAAAAAACTAATTGTTTTTCAAGGAATTTTTTAGATTTTTCCCTTCCCTCAACCCCTTACCCCGACTATCTACACAAAAAAAATAAAAAAAAATAATGCTTGTCCTTTTGTGAGTGAAACTCTTTTATTATTTAACTATCTACTTTTAAATAAATAATATGAATTTTATTCATTTTAAATGAGTTGAATATCCTACCTATTTAGAATGGATAAATTTGAATAAATACCCATATTACCTATTCTACCGCCATTATGTAGTAGCTATCAATTGTTTGATTTGATTGTGATCCTAATCGATTATTTAAATCAAAATGTTTACTTAAATTATGCACGTAGTTTTTTAAAAAATTGAATAACAAAAATTTATTGCAAAATTTGTTCTTTTAATCATATCACGAGTGTTTGTTGGAGGAGGGGGAGGGGATAGAGACTATTTATCACCAATTCTTTTCTCTACAAATCACTCCTTTCCAACTAGTCATTTGTACACTTAGTTACATGCACACATATTTTTTAAACTCTATTTATAAATTTTCCGTAATAAATTGCACTAGGGCTGGGTTCCTTCATCTTCGAAGGTGTTAAGGTGCTTTTGTTTGAATTAATTTTATGAATCAATTTTGATCAATGTACCATAATCTCCATATTTGGTAATTAATATATTATTTAAGAATATTCTTTAAAAGTATTAATCGATCAAAGAGTGGATCAGACTTCAAATTTTAATAGAGAAAAAAATGTTAGATGACTTCTTCTCTTCTGACTGAACTAGGACAAAGTTATTTAAAACTTCATTCGTTCGCTTTTACTTGTCACATTTAGTTTTGTCACGATCCAAAAGGAGTCGTGAGTGACACCACACTTAACCTCCTAAATGGGCGAACCAACCAATTTAACCTAACTTACAAAATACAAGCATAACGTGGAAACTCAAAATCTTATTGAATATCATTTCCCAAAATCTGAAAGTCATCACACCAACGACATGTATTCTCAACTTACTAAGTCTAACAGTATTTAAGAAACCAAAATAAGTAAAAAGATTGTTCATGTCCGAAATTTCAAGGACATCAAGACGTGAAAGAGAGAATCCAACACGAGCTAGAAATAATAGTTCACCCTGAACTCTGATGTGCTGGAGACTGGCTAGAGCTGAGGGCAATTTGAAGTCATTGATACACTCGCTGCATTTCATAAAAGGAAAACAAAGAAAAACACAAGTAGGGCTCAGCACGGGGCAACATGTACTGAGTAGGTATCATTGACCAACCCAAAATAGAAACTAATATTCAATGAATAATAGTATGAACTCAACTAAAACACTTAACAGGTGAAAAGCAAATTAAAAACAACATGAACAAGTGTCAACAACATTAAAGTAAGTACATAATAAGTCAACGATATCAAGATCACGCATGAGGACTCATGCCTCCAAACCAAACCATTTTGGGAGTTGAGTTCTTTGATATTGAGTACTATCCATTAATTCAACAGGTTTTTTCTTTAATATTACTGTGTCAGAACCTGACACTCCAATCCAATAATACCGTGTCGAAATGTGACACTCCATTCCAAGAATACCGTGTCAAAACATGACACTCCGATCCAAAAATACTGTGTCGAAACGTGACACTCCGATCCAAAAATACAGTGTCGAAACGTGACACTCCGATCCAATAATATCATTAATTTATCATTTAATATCACCACTTTTCCATTCGTTAATAATATTTTATCAAGCCTTCTTTATTCAAGGCATCACTTTGATAGAGATGGTTCAAGATTATAAATTTCATGGTCTTAGGATTTTAGACCAATCACAAAACACACAACCAAGCCACACAATCAAACAATCAAGTACATGAAAAACTACACAATATCATTTAATGCATATCAATCACTATCAAATAACATAAACCATAACTTACCTCCACCGAAGAACCGAAGTAAAGCAAGCTACTTCTCCAATACTTTTTGCTTTCCTCACTGCCTCCGAACATTGTCTATCTATCAAGTATATATGCATATTTTATAAGTTAACCAGTCTATTAACGCTCAGATTATTATAATAATTTTTCTAAATTTTGATGTCAACCAATATGTTAACTCTCGTATTTCTCAAATTTCTAACCTAGGGTTAAGTTTTAATTTCTTAAATTACCATAACTTTAATGAAATTCAAATAATATAATACCTTAATATTTAATTATTTATATTAATATAACAAAAATCAATCGTGATATAATAACTTAAGGATAATAATAAATACTTAAAATTGAAGCCACTGGTTACGAACCAGTGGCAACACTTCTGAAACAAAAACAGTAATATGTCCTAATATTGGGACAATCGATTCACATATAAATATATACATAAAAATCACTTTTCATCATTAGACCTTCCTCACTTTTTCTTTAAATAATAATTTCCACACTTATAACTTTATCACTTTTTAAAATAATAAAATAATATTAACGATAATCAATATCCATCAAACCATCCATTGTTTATAAAATAAAATTGAAAATTGAATGAAGTTTCTACCTTAATATTTTTTACGATCTTTGTTTATGGCGTTAAGAACCTAAATCAAGAGTTGTGAGTAATTCGTGATATAACCTAATAATATTACCCTACTTATTATATATGATTAATTATAAATATGATAAAAGTGATCCATTACTAATTTTAATGTTATTTTTTTTGACCATCAACTAAATAAATTATAAAAACTATCCATAAGTTTCATAATTGTCTAATAGTTCAAAATATCCATTTTAAAATTTATGAAAAAAATTAAAATAGTTCTAGTTCTCAAAACAACGTAACGAGTCGTTACATTGACATAATCATTTTGTCTTTGTTTATAACTTTTGGCCTTCAATTTTTTGCAGCTTTTTAATCTTTCAAAAATTCTCTGACAATTTTATCCCTTGGCTTACATTGTGCTTATGTGAAATGAATGACACTTTATGTCTATTTGTTTTTATTTAGATTAAGACCTCTAAATATAAATACATGTTTGGATATAAAAATTTACATTAAGAGTTTGATGTCTAGATCTCAATACACATTTAAATATTAAGATGTGGTCTTCAAATCTGAACATTGAATGATTATTGTTTGTCTTTGATATCTGAATGGACATATGAAATCAAATATCATATTAATAAAAATTTTATAAAAAATTCTTTTCAACAAAAAATGTTACTTTTTTCAATCAAAAAGTATCATAATAATCAAGCTTAACATGAAAAAATCACGAATAAAAAGTATTTTATAGGCACAATATAATATCAAAAAGTTCAATAAGTATGATATATACTAGTTGAAAAATAATACTCCCCCGTTTAAAAAAGAATGACCTAGTTTGACTTGGAACAACGTTTAAGAAAAGAAAAAAGACTTTTTAATTTTGTGGTTCTAAACTAAAGTTATGTCAAATGTACCAAAATACCCTTTAATCTTGTGGCCTTAAACATGCCGCGTGAAAAGTTAAAGTTAAAAATTTGTAAAAAAGGAAAGAAGTCATTCTTTTTTAAACAAACTAAAATGGAAATGAGGTCATTCTTTTTAAAACGAAGAAAGTATATAAGGTATCACATTATCAACACCTAATATATATTTTGACTGATTAGAAAAATTAAAGAATTCTTCTCTTTCTTTCATTAACCTTATCCAATTTATAACTTGTGGACCTCTACTATCATTAATGCCTTTTTTTTTTTGTAGCTGATACTTTCACAAATACTAACACATATAATATATAATGACTCTTCCCATCTGAGTCGATCTAATTTTTCCATATATTCTTAAAATGTAGGTGCACTGTTTTTTAATCAATAACTCAATAATCTGGAGGGAACGAGAAGAAACTTTCCCTCCATAATAAAGTATTTTGATCACATCTCACCAAATAAAAGATACAAAACACTAATCACTTTCTTTCTCAAATATAATTTTTCTATACTAGAACTTCTCCACTCTACATGTAATGAATATATCATTTTTTTTTTTGTTTTCCTTTTCTTTTATAACAACACACTCTAGTCTAAATGTAATTAATACATCAATTTTTTCAATTCTCTTTCTTATTTTTGCTATTTAAATTTGTGCAACTACATGTCTTGCCAATTTTTTCAAGGTATAAGAAAAAGGGAAAAGAAAAGTTACTTAGCAGTGAATCTTGTTTTCATACATATACATCATCAACATAGATATTGTATCTTTATAGAGATATTCAAATTGTGCACATCTATGCATAGCACTTTTCCCAGGTCATGATTTGTTGAAAAATTCTGTAAACATACAAATATTATTTGTTAGAGAACAAAAATAAAATCATCAAAAAACGATTTATAGTACTTTTATTCAAAACCTAACAAAATAGTGATAGTTTACTCCATAATTCAAACTATATCATAATATTTATAATATTACAAAAGGAAAAATGTTAATATGTCTATACTAAGATATCTTTGATATTTTCTAATGCTATAATTTTTTGTACTGATTATATATATTTCAAATCAAGAATTGAAAATATAAATGTTGATAAAGGAATTACCAACCAAGAAGGTAATATCTTACTTCTGTGAAATTCTCTTAATTCTACAAAATACTCAATTAAATAAGATTAGCTTATGTTTTATTTATTCCTCGTATTTTGATACTTATCATCTAAAAATTGTTATTGTAGCTCACAACGTAAATGATCAAGAATACTCCACAAGAACTCATAATGTTTATAACATCAACAAAAAAATTATCTTTGAGATTGGTATGAAATTTGTCTCAGAAGAGTATTCATGCTATGCATACAATTCATATGTCGTGGCAAAAGGTTTTGAAATTCGAAAAGGTCCAAAAACTCATAACAGAAATAACGAAATGACAAGGTGTGTATTTTTTTGTTCTTGTCAAGGAAAATTTGATAAGCTTTCTCCTTTTTAAGAAAGGAAGCGACAAAGATTAGAATATAGATGTGGTTGTTTGGCTCGTATAAAGTTTAAAATTTCAAATGGCATATGGGAAGTCTGTAAATTTAGTGATGAGCACAGTCATCCCATGATTGAAGACAATTTAAGGCATTTCATACAGTCTGGACGAAAGCTCACAAGTTCTACTAAAATTAGTCTTGGTTCTATGCTTGATGCTGGAATTCGCACAAAAAAGGTTGTTCGATACCTTCAATATGAAGCAGGTGGGATTGAAAATGCAGGATTTATTGAGCAAGATGCACATAAATTCGTACAAGCACATAAGAGAAACATGATAAGTAGTGGGGATGCTCAAACTTTGATAAATAATTTTAGGCATTTGCATTCAGAGAACTCAAAATTCTTTTGTTCTTTTCAAGTTGATGAAGATGGTAGATTATGCAACTTCTTTTGGAGGGATAGTATATCCAGATTGCATTATCAGTACTTTGGAGATGTAATGAATTTTGACACTACATACCGCACAAATAGACATAACATGATTTGTGCTCCATTTGTTGGTGTCAATAATCATTGGAAAAATGTTTTTTTTGGATGTGCCTTCTTGTGTAATGAAACAAAAGACTCTTTTGTTATTGTTTCAAACATTTTTGAAGGGAATGGAAGGAAAAGCACCAAAAATAATTTTTACAGATCAAGATCATGCCATGGCGGCTGCCATTAGACAATTTTTTCCCAACACATGTCATCGATTGTGTGAATGTCATATTGATAGAAATGCTCAAAAGAATATACCTCGAGTATATTAAAAATAGGGATTTCGAAACTATTTTGATACTCTCTTATGGAGATGCAAGTCAGAATCAGAATTTGAGGTGATATGACAAAATATGATATGTGATTGGAACTGTGCAGATAATTCTTGGCTTCAAAAGTTATATGATTTAAGAAAGAAATGGTGTCATGCATTTTGTCGTTTCATTTTCTCTGCGGATATAAATCTGAAGAATTGACCAAAATAAGTCATTTTATAAATCAATTCACCAAAATAGTATGTTTTTAATTTTGTTTACAAAACTAGTATAAACGTGGTTCACAGTAACGTTTTATGCTTTATTTTATTTTAAAAAATTTAATGAAAAAAAAACTAAAAGTTCACGGAGCAACCAGAAATAAAACGTTATTGACAATAACGTTTTATACTTCGTTATCTAGAATCATGTTTTAGAGCTAAAACGTTACTTAAAGTAACGTTTTTATATTTTAATACGTTTTATCCAGTCACGGACTCTGCAATTAAAGAATCGAATCCTGTATTTTACAGATTATAAAACGTAACTGACAATCACGTTTATTATATAAAACGTAACTGTCAATCACGTTTTATGTTTATTTAATCACGGGGCACCGGATTAAGAATAAAATCCTGCTACATTGGAATCTTACAGATCATAAAACGTTATCGCTGATCACATTTCTGCACTAAATCGTGACTATCAATTACGACACTATGTTAAAGTTAATTTTTTCTTTTTTTTACTGACGACAAATGGTTATAAAATGAACCTTGTTGAAACAAATGTTCTAAACGCTCCAACAATATTCATTCAAAATTTTGTTTGTGTAGCCCAATTTTGAAACAATATTTACAAAGGTATGAATTAAATAAGTCAAGTCAATGTATCATATTGTGTTATTATTTTTACCATAGCTTTCAAATATTTTTCTAATTTATTACTTAGAAAGATGACTTATTTTTATGTGTAGGAATAAAAATGGCAAATTTTGAACATAATGTGATGGTTGCTTTGTACTGGGGTGGCGAAATAATTCGAAATGAGCGGATGCAGTATCTTGAATGTGCTAGAATGATTATTAACATGTATACTTCAATGAAGTATGTTGAATTGGTTAAATTATTGCATGAGAAAATGGGTACAACTAGTGAAAATATTCAAATGGATATTTCGAGAAAATATCCTTGTTCGATTCAAGGTAACCATACAAGGTTCATTGAGTTTAAAATTGATGATGATCAATCTTTGCTACAATTTTTTGTTATACCTCAAAACTTTGCGGATAAGATTGACATAAATGTTTTGGATATGTATGTAAAGACCAAATCAACAAATCAAAATGATATATTTCAAATTAGTGGTCAACATGGTTATCACATGAATTTATTGTCTCAAAATTATGGATTTGCCACGGTTAGTCAACCTCATTATGCAGAGCCGATTGCTCAACCACCATTTAAACAATTGTTAATGCATGACCAAGGATCATTTGGCGAAGGTTCAAGTAGCCAAAGACATGTTGACAATAGTTCGAGAAAATATGAGGGCAGGTAAAACAACAAATTTATGTTTTAATGAATTTTAATATAATTAGTTGATAACACAATTTTACTCATTATAAATATACATATATAGATAGATAGTGATATTTTTTGTGATTAATTACCTTAACTTTTTTAAGGAATAACCTTATGGAGAATAAATTACTGATTTTAAATCAAGCTTCTATGTATCATAATTTTCTAAAATTTAATTGAACTTCTTTTTCCACAGAGAAAATGAGAACAATGTTGATCCATATAGTGATGTAAATGCTGAAATTAGTGAAGAAAGTTCGGAGGAAGATGAACCTTCAAAAGATGATGGTGAAAGTGAATCAGATGAAGATATCAATAATGCTAAAGATTTTTCTCAAAATGACATTGGTATAAATATTCCTAATCAATTTGAAAAGGATGTGTCTGAAGTGCAAAATGATGTACCCTATTTTAGAACATTAGATAACGAGGAAGACATTTTCATGTCTACATGTGAATCTGAGATGGAGTATTGTTCCGTCTGGTCTAAAGATGACACAAAAGATTTGAAAAAGGTATGTTTTTTAATAATAAAGAAAAATTAAAACGAGCTGTGACAATTTGGAGTTTAAAAAAAATAAAGAATTCAAGGTGGTGACATCAAACAAGAGTTTATGGGTTGCAAGATGCAAGTTTCATACTTCATTGGGTTGCTTGTGGTTTCTCCGAGGACGAAAAGTTGGAGATAACCTTTGGAAAATAGGAAAATATATTGAAAATCATAGATGTGAGACTGAGGGGCTTTCTAGAGGTCATGCCAATCTAAATACCAATTTAATTGCATCTTTGATTCTTAATCAAATTGAAAAAATCCCAAGGTTTTGGTGGTAGATGTCATTTCCAAGGTTCACGAAAAATTTGGTCATCAAATAACATACAGAAAAGCGTGGCTTGGGCGTCAACACATATTTGAATTGGTGTATGGTGACTTTAAGAAATCATTTAGTGACCTACCCAAATTTTTTGCAGCTTTTCAACACTTTAACCATGGAACAATTGTGGAATGGAAACACGAAGAGTCTATGAGTTCATTAGAGGTAAAAAAAATTTAAATATGTATTTTGGGCTTTCAAGTCATGCATTGATGGATTTCAAACATGTCGCCCTGTTATTTCAGTAGATGGAACTCATATGTATGGAAAATATGAGATTAAATTATTGATTGCTGTTGGAATTGATGGAAATGATAATATTCTTCCTCTAGCGTTTGCTATTGTAAACAAAGAATCGAAAGAAGCATGGAAATGGTTTTTTAAGAATTTGAGTGCACATGTCATAAAAGATAGAGAAGATATTTGTGTTATATCTGATAGGGCAAAAGGAATATTGACAAGTTTGCAGGAGTTGCGGCGATTTCAGGAGCCTCGAGTCTTCCATCTATATTGTATAAGGCATCTTAAGAGTAATTTTCAATCTCGATTTCCAAACAAGGATCTTAATAGGCTGATGTGGAGGGCTGCTTCAACCCATCAAGTAAGAAAATTTGAGTCCTTGATTTGGCAAATTAGAGAAGAAAATGAAGATGCATATGAATATCTCATGGAAATCCCCTTGGAGAAATGGACGGTTAGCCATGATGGTGGTAAAAGATGGGGAGTGTTGACCACAAATCTTTCAGAGTCGTTCAATGGAGTGTTGAAAAAAGCACGTGGCTTTCCGGTCACTTCTATGGTCAGACTTTCATTAGAGCAAACTGTTGAAAGATACACTCGTAGGTCTAAAAAAGCGTAACAACTCCTCGAACAAGATGAATTGTGGACCAAAAGGTTCAAAATGAAGTGGGAGAAGAACTATGAAAGTTCAAAAAGGCACTTTGTTTTTGATTGGAATATACCCACAGGGGTATTTGAGGTTAGATCTATTCAAGTTGATGGTACTGGTGGTAATCCTCATTGTGTTTCACTGAATGAAAGAAAATGTGATTGTGGAAAATGGGTTAATTTACATTTCCCATGTTCACATGTCATGAAGGTTACTGATAGAATGGGGAGCTAGCTAGAAACTTTGTTAGCGAACATTTCACTGTAGAGAATTATGTGGCAACATATTCTGGGTCCTTTTCACCGGTTGGCCATAAGGCGTATTGGCCATCTCCTAATTTTAGAATGGAAAGTAATGAATTCTATCGTCGTCTCAATCGATCAAGGAACAATAGAATACCCAATGAGATGGATCGTGGTGCTGCTGTATATGAGCGAGCTTGTGGATTATGTAGACAAACCGGACATGATAGGCGTCGATGTCCAGATCGTAATTAAAATTAAGTGGACAATTGTTGATTCCAAATGTGGGTCAATGTCTAGTTTTGATAATTTTCTTTCAGTTAGCTACTGTAATGTAATTCAAATAATAATTAATTTTTGCCTTTTGTTGTATAGTCTGGAGCTTATTCAGTTCGTTACATTATTGTGTTGCATTGTTTCAATATATATATATATATATATATATATATATATATATATATATATATATATATATATATATATAAATATACATACATACATCAAATGCAAATCTTCAAATAATACTAGTGGAGAAGGAGTTTGTCAACGCTCTAATGCAATCTATGTTATGAACTAAGATAGTACTCACAGACAATTAAATATTAGTGTACACTGGTTAATTAAGAAGCAATTGATAGACAATATTAGTGTCCATGCTGCTATTGACAGAACGTGGATCAGAACAACCAGAAAATAGACTAGAATTTGCGGCGTCATTGCTAGAGAAACTACCATGTGATCAACTTCACAAATTAAAATCAAGAAGACACATTTTAGCTATCTGATGCATTTACACTTGAATGAGGGATTGTTCCATTTTAGCTAACTCACTCTCTACATTTTCAAAATGAGACTTTTCAACTGGCAATTGGGGTGGGGTGAGGCGGGGCAGGGCAAACTCTTAACGCGGTAGGATAAGGCAGGGCGGGTCAAAGTACTTCTTCAGAGAACAAAAATGGGTTGTTCAACTTCTTTTTCCAAACAAGATGCCAAACAATAAAACATAATTAGTTGACAACAAGATGCACTTGAACAATTTTAATTAACCCTCTATATGTGCAAGCAACTGTGTTAATGAATTAGTGCGAGCTAACTTTTCCACATTTGTGATGCATCATGCTTCAGCTACAACTAATATATATAAAAAATATGTTTGTGACATTTTTCGTGCCATTTTTCTGGTTAAAGGATAACGAACAATTCTGGCTTATACATTGAAATTTAAGAAGCTCATCTACCTCAATCTAGCATCTATTGAAGATGAAACAATATATATCCCGGCTATTCCTTCACTGTCATCTACAGTGAGTTAAAAGAATGGCAGGATTCAACTTTAAAATTGATAGTATCTGCAAATCACTGCACTAAAATTTACAGAACAAAACACTGCACCAAATTTATAGAACAAAACACTGCACTAAATTTACAAAACAAAACACTGCACTAAATTTTACAATTACAAGGATGAAACATATATACATGTTTCAATTATCAGAAAAACATTACAAAACTTAAAAAACCCAGCAAAGGAGAAACATTTACGGCATAAAAACATTTACACAGCTTGCAGAAATACAACTGAACTTCTAGAGTTAGAATGTCTCATAGTTGATCTCAAAATCAAGCTTCAACGATCAGTGCCATAACAAACTAGAGTTATGTCGACAAAAAAAAAGTTTGGCCTTGCTTTGCTCAAAGTTCAAACAGGAACAGCAGAACTGAATCCTGAATAAAGAGGATGGAAATATAATTACACTCGACCCCAACTAGTACTTGATTTGATTGAACAAAATTCTAATCAACACAACTGGAACTAATACTTCCCAGAAAGCTCACAAATAACAGCTGCAACATCACATCTTTTTAACATAAATCAATACAATAAACAACAATAACAACAATAAAGCATGAAATTCACTGCAAATTAAAGCTAAATTACATAAGCTAAATAGAAAACACAACTTTACCACTGCCCCAAAAGCTAGGCATCAAATTAAACTAAATTAACAGGAGTTAAAGCAAATTACCACTCGCGATGTGTCCACAAATTCAATACAACAACATACCGAATGTAATCCACCACAGTCTGGGGCGGTTCACAGAATCATCCTTTGCCTTTTTTCTTTGTCAACACAGAAACTTTTGTTTTGTTCTTTTGGCCGTGCTGATTAAGATAATGACTCCCTAAAAGTAGGAACAACTTTTCAGTTATTCAACTAAAAAGAAACACTTATTCAAAGAATAATGTGAAGATTTTAACATACCAGTCCTACAAAGCTTAGGAATGATTGTACGCTTTTTCTTCACTGATGGTTCACCACCTTGACTTGCACCTTGATTCGCATCCTCCAACTCATCACCATCCACAAAGTTTGGGGCGTTGTAAAAATGTTGAGGTTGATTACTACCAAATACATTTTCAAGTGATGAAAGACTTGGGTTCCTTGATATTTGTGGAGTCTGTGGTGTCGTGTACGTCACACTCTCAATGTTTGTTGGTTCATAATTCGAAACTTCTTGGAAATCTTGTGTGGTTTGATCATCTTCACTCATTTCAATAGGTGCTCGACCTCTCTCAATAGCACGTACCTTCCTACCCGCAACACCACCTTTTCCTCGCCGACGAATATGAGGATGCAAATGGTCAGACATTAGCTCCTCTCTTCTATAATCTGCTTGAACATGAGTCCTATCTGCCTCTTGCACATATGCCAAACAATTAGATCCTTCATCCCGCACCATCGCACGAAACCCGTAAAATTCCTCCAGTGATGGATTTTCACCGAGAGATATTGCTTTATTAACCATCAAATGAATATGATGCACCTGTCCAAAATAACAAAACTTGCCTCAAAATTCAAAATTAACCCATTCTAGATATAGTTCGAAAGAAATCATTTATGCTCCAAAAATTAATAAGCTAATATCAAACTTACCATTGTTTCGTATGTCGTCGCATTAGGCACGTAACCTTTTTGTTGTTGAGGACTCGAAATAGGATTACCAATGATAAAACGAGTAATACGTCTAAACCAAATAAGGTAGGGATCATCATACCGAAGTGATCCATGAAGGATTGGTGCATTCCATACATATTGATCAATATGGTTCCAAAAATGCAACCATTGTGCATGCTCTAACTACCAATTTGTGTTTGATCTTCCTCGACGATCATGGTTAAAATGTGTAGCGTCAAATGCAAATGAAGATGGTATCGCTTGTACCAATCCTAATTGCCTCATAACTCGATCGGGTAAATGAACCTCAACAACATCCCAACAATAAATTGGAACTCCAGCACGCCATATGTCTCTTCCAACGCGACAATATTCGGGAAGACTCTCAATTATGTCAGAAGAATATGGTTCCCAAATAAACTATAAAAAAAGTACTCAGAATTACAATATATACGAAAGTTAAGAGAAAATTAGTACAAAATCTTACCTGATCTTCTGTCATGGAATCCAACGCATCCTTGAAAACTCTTAACACGTGTTTGGTAGTGTCGGTCCAACTAAAATGTGCATACCATCTAGCAGCATATGGACCCCTTGGTAAACCAACAGGGAAAATATTCCTTGTATCTCTTTTTGCTACAATATGAGGCGTAAGGAGGGTAACTCTCTCCCATGCCCAAATCTGGACATAATAGATAATTATAAACTAGATAAAATTTCAATAAATAAGTGTAATTATTGAGTATACCTGAAGTAGTGGTAGGAATCCAGCAATCTCATTTTGGCTACTTTGGGAGGCTTTACAAAGAAAACGATACAAATATGCTAGGGCTGCACTACCCCATTGTAAGACCTCTTTGTAGTGATATCCTCCAAAGATAGGCAAGTACATAAGCTTTAAAAGACCACGGATGTATGCGCCAATAGTAAACCAGCAATCAACCAAAACATATAACACCTAGCTTTCTCATTGACCATATCCTGTGTTGCCAAGTCGGGTAATCGTGGTTGAAGTTGCAAGTGTGCATTAAGCGCAGAAACCTTGAGACTACTATGTTTAAAGTCTTGAGGTTGTGGACTAAAACCTAATAATCTTTGACAAATATTTTGCCAATCCACTACAGACCTCTGTGGCTCATACCCAACTACCGCATTACCTTTCACGGGTAAGCCATATAATATCTCCACGTCCTGTAAAGTGATCGTACTCTCACCCGTCCTAAAGTGGAATGTATGAGTCTCAGGCCGTCATCTCTCAACTAGTGCGGTGATTAAGCTACGATCAATAACAGGCCTATGAGACCTATAAACACCATATAATCCAGATAGTTTAATCACATGTAGGACTCGTGGATGAATGGGATGTTCATTTACTAGGTTCCAAAACTTCCCATCACATTTTCTTGTGTTCAAAATCATATTATCATTCCCTATCCATATATCTTGTGACCTATGAGTGAGCTGTCCAGTTAATACAGACGGATCAAGTGGACCGAGATCCAATTGGTATGCATTATTAGCAGCCATAAAATAAATACCTATACAGAAGTAAGAATACAACGTAACTTAGAAGCTTTTCTCAATCTACGAGTGCAAGAGTTGTTAAATATATAGTGGTTGTAAATTATGTTTACATGACAGAAACAATCAAAAGCACAACAGTTTACTGCTTTCACTTACCAAAGATTTGGTAAGAGTGGCAGGGGTTAACCTACATCAACATTAAAATCTGAATTTTGACCAAAATAAGTTTCTATAAATCAATTCACCAAAGGAAAATAACAAATTCATCAACTATAAGATAAACTAAATCAATGTATGACAAAATTACATGAATCACAAAAAGAACTCTTCTTTATCAAAGTTTTTTTTACCTTTTTAAAGCAGATCTGTTGCAGCCGTTTTCAAAGTTTTGAAAATTTCACCTCCACTCTTCAGATACAGCATTCATCAACTCCATTGTGCCTTTGGAGCGAGATTTGATGCTAGTTCTCTTTATCCCTTGTAACTTGAAGGTAGGTTTGGAGAATGAAGTGGGTTTTCTTCCCCAATTTGTCGTTTTGGTCTCAGCCGAGTGCCGGCGAGTTTGGGGAAATATGGGTTGCAATCGAGTGCGATAATACAGAGAAGAGAGAGAAAGAGGAGAAGGGGCTAATTCCTGTTTTACGCTTCAATGGAAAAAAGAGCTTCTTCCCCAATTTTATATAACTAAATTGGGGGTTTTGGTTTAATAAATTATATATGCTTAAAACGTTAATTCCCAATAACGTATTAGAATTAAAACGTAATTTCCAGTTACGTATTATTATTAAATTATATATGCTTAAAACGTTATTCCCAATAACGTATTAGAGTGTAATTTCCAGTTACGTATTATTATTAAATTATATATGCTTAAAACGTTATTCCCAATAACATATTAGAGTTAAAACGTAATTTCCAGTTACGTATTATTATTTAACGTCGTTAGCAGACCGTCCCTTTTCTCATTAAATTTTTTAAAATAAAATAATTTTTTTTAAAAATAAATAAAGTATAAAACGTTACTGTAAACTACGTTTATACTAGTTTTGTAAACAAAATTAAAAACATACTATTTTGGTGAATTGATTTATAGAATGGCTTATTTTGGTCAAAAATTCATATAAATCTACTCAAAGAAGTGAATGCACAAATAGGGTCTTCACAGAAATGGCATGCAAGACAATGAGTATAACTGAATTTGTAAAGCATTATGAGCAACGAACAACTGAAATGCGTGACACGGAAGCAATTGAAGATTACAAATGTTGAGGAAAGCCAAAACTTTTCATAGAAGACTGTGAGATCTTAAAACATGCTGGTAATGTGTACTCAAGAAGAATTTTTACAACGTTTCAACATGAATTTTTGCAAGGGACAACCAAAAAAGTGATCTACCTGAAAACGGTAGGGACTTCTATTAAATATACAATTTTAAAGGGTGAGAATAATCAAATTGAAATTGTCCAGTTTAATTCTCATGATAATTCTATCTCTTGTACCTGACAACCATGGGTTGTCTATGTTTTCATGCACTAAGAGTTTTATTCTTTGATTTAAATTTTTCTCATATTCCTGAGAAATATATTTTGAAAAGATGAACTAAAAATGTCAAGCATGAGTGTGGATTTGAAGAGTACACAGAAAAAAAAGAGACGTTGAAGTCGTCCATGGCAATTCGCTTAAATGGATTGATAAAAGAGTCGTTTACTATGATGAATTTAGCAGCAAATGATGTGGACTCCGAGGAAATTGCCAGAAAATATTTGTATCTAGCAAAGGTTGAGATTATTAAGCATCAAGGTGCATTGTATGTTCAAAATCATGAGAACAATAAGAGTAAGTTCAACTCCATTAGTGATTCTGTTACATGGTGTAAAGATCAAATTTTGGATCCAATTAAGAAAAAAGACAAAGGAAATGGATATGGAAGAATGAAATCAAAAAATGAGCAAAGAAAAAAAAGAGCATCACAGAGAACATTGAAAAACAGAACAGAATATCCACATGAATACCAGTCTTTGAACACCATGCCAGGGACTTTTGCTTCACAATCAGCTTCAATACCACAGGAATTCACGATACTAAATTTTCTTGTGATACTCTTTTCATCAAATTAAACATCATTATTTTGTTACTTGATTTATCTACTAATTTGATCCCTTTTTTTAAAAAAAAGTAGTTGATCTACTAATTTTAATTATTTTCTGTCAAATTTACACATGCAGTTACATGGTGTTTGCATTTTAAGTCAAGATCCAAACAATTCACAAGAAAATGTTGATACCAGTGGGAAGAGAATTCAATAGAACACCTAAGAACAATAGATTTTATTTTTGAAAATTATATTTGTAATTTAGTATTTAATATGTGTAGCAGGTGATTTTTGGTATCTTGATAATAGAAATGACATATAAAAAGATTCTCTTCCAACAACTTATACATTTGTTTCAAATATCAATTACTTATTTACTGATAATCTCTTTAACATACTCTCTTAAGACTGAAAATTATTATGCTAAGAAAAATCATACCTGAAAAATATGGCCAAAGGAAAAATTGCAGACGAAGTTTGAGCAAAATTTAGAGGGAAGAATCAAAATCAATATCAACTTCTCAAGCTCTTAAGCATCATCACCATAGCAACTTTCTTTTTTTAGACATTAACAAGATCCCCAACATTGAAACATCAATTTTCAAGAAAATCGCAAAAATTTTCAAGAAAATTGCACGTTTAATTTAACTAGTTGACATGCAGATTTTTAGTAAAATAAATTTGCTAGAAAATAACGTAAATGTTCAAGAAGAAGAAGAAAATTTAGAAAAGAGGAATATAATTCGTTGGAATGTGTGGCAGTTGAGCCCAACAATGCAGTTCAATCCAAATAAAAAAATTAATGTACTTAATTGAATATGGCATGGACCCCACATTTTCTTTTTAATTTTTAATTAAAATTTATATTCTCTCTCCTCTTATTTCTTTGGTAGACTTTAAAGGACAAATTGATCCCATATATCCACGTGTTAAAAAATGAATAGACCCTTGTACAACTTTTTGTTGGTTGTACCTCTCTCAAAATAAAAATTTTCTTCTTGTTTGACTCTCAAATTTTAGAAATATGGTTATTTTTGTAATGTTTCAAAATACTATTTTTAAAATAAATAAATTTTTAAATGTATACACTTTTATGGATTTTTTAATCAAATAAATGAGGCTTAACATAAGTGAAAATATTGATAATATTATTAAATATTTATCAAATAATTTAATTTGTAACTTTTTAGTCTAGCTAAAAGAAAACGTATCATATAAATAAAAATAGAAAAAATTATTGTAAATCATTTTTGTGGATTAGTGGATGACCATAACTCCTTGGTTAATTCCATTCTTAATGAGTAGTAATGTTATTGATAATGTGGTCAAATGGATGACCATAACTCCTAGGTTAATTTCATCCTTTATTGGTAATAATGTTGTTGATAAGGTGGTCAAATGGATGAGCATAACTCCTAACTTTATTTCCTCCATAATGGGTAGTAATTCTCAAGGTTTAATGTAATGTTTATGACACCCTTTGGTATTCCTCAATGTAATCCTATAAATAGTGGTGTTGAAAATAATGTTGATACACTTGAAAAAAAGAAAGAAAGAAAGCTTATATTGTTCCTCTATTGTCTTATATTCTTCTTCTCTTCTTCTTTTGCTCTTAAGTTTTACAATACGTTATCAGCACGAAGTTTGAAGGTTGAACAACATTTCTTGTGAGGTATCCATTTATAATCTAATGTTAAAATTATCAATATTATTTATTAATGTTTAATGAAAAGACTTTATCTAGCAAGTTTACTAAATGTTATTTTTGTTACTTGTGAGGCATAATATTAATTTAGGTTGTATGCTAATTTTACTTTGATGAAAAAAAGAAGGTTTTGCTACTTATTTACTCATTGTCTATCTTACTCTAATTTAATTATTTTCTATGATAGTTATCATGTCGAATTTATCAAAACTTGAGTTTGTGGCACTTGACATTTCTAAAAATAATTACTTTTCATGGGTACTCGACGCTGAAATTCACCTTGACGCTAGAGGTCTTGGTGCCACTATTACAAATGGTAATATAGCGTTGAGTCAAGATAAAGCAAAGACAATGATTTTCCTTCGTCATCATCTGAATGAAGGATTAAAGGTTGAATACCTTACAGTGAAAGATCCACTTGAATTGTGGACTAGTTTGAAGTAAAGATATGACCACCTTAAAACAACGGTATTGCCAATGGCTCGTTATGAATGAATTCACTTACGGTTATACAATTTTAAAACTATGTGTGAATATAATTATGTTGTATACAAAATTACTTTCCAGTTGAAATTGTATGGGGAAGATACAAACGATGAGGACATATTAGAAAAAACTCTCACAACTTTTCATGCCTCAAATTTGGTATTACAGCAGCAATACCGTGAAAGGGGATTTAAAAAGTATTCTGAGTTGATCTCATGCCTTCTTGTGGCTGAGCAACACAATACTCTTTTATTGAAAAATCATGAGGCCCGTCCTATGGGAACTGCTCCGTTACCGAAAGAAAATGAGGTTGAAGCACATGACCAGTCTGAAAGAAGACAAAATAAAAATAAAGGTCAAAATAATGTGCATGAACGTGACAATGGCAGAGGACGATATAATAATCGTCGTGGTGGTGGTCGCCACAAAAGGGAGAACAATATGGGTTCTCAAAGCAATTCTTAAAGATGCAATTATCATCGTTGTGGCATGAAAGGGCATTGAAAGAATGAATGTCGAGCAGCTGAGCATTTTGTTAGGCTTTATCAAGATTCTTTGAAAAAAAAAGGAAATAAAAATGGTGCATCTTCTTCTTATGCTCGGGTGGAGTCACACTTGACTTGTAAAAATGATGCTGAGGCAGGGCCTTCACAAAAATATGATGACAATATTGAAGCAAATTTAACTTTAAAAGATGATGATTTTGATGACCTTGATTATATTGCTAATTTGAAAGTTGAAGACTTCTTTGGAGATAAAACTAATGTTCGATCATATGTTGTTTTAATTATGTGCTTTTAATTGTTATATTTTTTCTTATGTTGTTTTTATATTCAGAAAAATAAGTAATTTTATTTTCTTGAAAAGTTGTTGATTTTTCATATTTCTTATGATGTACTTTTATTTTATGAAGATAAATAAAATTTCCCAATCTTCAATTGGTTCAAGATGAGAAATGGAAAAATGTGTCTTCTTGATAGTTCCACAACTCACACTTTTTTAAAAAATAGGAAATATTTCTCTAATTTGATTATGAAAAAGTCTTATGTTAATAAAATATCTGGTAGTGCAAAATAAATTGAGGGCTCTGGAAGAGCGGCCTTACTACTACCTGGGGGAACGCTATTAAATATTGAAAATGCATTATATTGTAGTAAGTCTCAAAGAAACTTATTAAGTTTCAAGGTTAATCGCCAAAATGGCTATCATGTCAATGAAGTAAAGGTTAAATACCTTTATATTACTACAATAAAATTGGGGCAAAAATATGCGCATGAAAAATTACCCGCATTTTCTTTTGAATTGTACCATACAAATATTAGTATGGTCAAATCACATGTCATAGTAAATAAAGGGTTTACTAATCCTAATGATTTTATCATTTGGCATGACCGCTTGGGTCATCCCGGATATAATATGATACACAAAATTATTGAGAATTCACATGGGCATACTTTGAAGAATCAGAAAATTCTTCAATCAAAGAAATTCTCTTGTGCTGCTTGTTCTCAAGGAAAGTTGGTTATCAAACCATCAGCAGCTAAGGTTGAGATAGAATCCCCTGCATTTCTGGAACGTATACAGGGTGATATATGTGGGTCAACTCACCGTCTATGTGGGTCATTTAAATATCATATGATCTTGATAGATGCATCAACAAGATGGTCACATATGTGCTTATAATCAACTCGCAATATGGCTTTTGCGAGGTTGTTCGCTCAAATAATAAGATTAGAAGCACAATTTTCAGATTGTGCAATTAAGACAATTCACTTGATAATGCTGGTGATTTTACTTCGCAGGCTTTAATGATTATTGTTTGTCCACGGGGATAACAATTGAACATCCAGTTGCTCATGTTCATACTCAAAATGATCTAGTAAAATCTTTGATTAAGCGTTTCCAATTGATAGCTAGACCATTGTTAATGAGGACAAAGTTACCTGTTTCAATATGGGGACATGCTATTTTGCATGTAGCAGCATTGGTGCAAATAAGGTCAACTAGTTATCATGAATTCTCTCCATTATAGTTGGCTTTTCGTCATGAGTCAAATATATTCCATCTTAGAATTTTTGAGTGGTATACGTTCCAATTGCCCCACCGCTATGCACAAAGATGGGTCCCCAACAAAAGGTTGAGAGTGTATGTTGAGTATGAATCTCCTTCTATTATTAAATATTTGAAACCTATGATAGGAGACATATTTACGGCAAGGTTTGCTGATTGTCATTTTGATTAATCAGTATACCCAACACTAGGGGGAGAACATAAACAGTTGGAAAAAGAGATAGATTGGAATTCATTATCTCTATCTCATTTGGATCCTCGAACAAATCACTGTGATCAAGAGATTAAAAATATGATTTATTTGCAATTTGTTGCAAATCAACTTCCAGCCAGATGCATTTACTAACCTTCCAAGGGTTACTAAATCTTATGTTCCAGCTGCAAATATTCCAGTTCGAGTTGATGTCCCAATAGGACAAGTTGTTAAAGAAAATGAGTCTAAACCACGTTTAAAAAGTGGTAGGCCAATTGATTCAAAGAATAAAAAATCTCAAAAAAAGAAAAGGAAAAAATGATCATGAAGATCATATCGTGGAGGAAATTGCTCAAGAAGAACTCCGGGACAGAACAAATGACAAGACCACTGAGAAGGTCCAAACAATTGAAAATAATGAGAACGGAGAAATCTCAATAAGTTATGTCTCAACGAGAAAAAGGTGGAATTGAAATAATATTGTGGTGGACAATATTTTTGCCTATAATGTTGCCGTTGAAATAATGCAACAAGGTGAGGATTTTGAACCAAAATCTTTTAATGAATGCAGACAGAGAAATGATTGGCCAAAATGGAAGGAGGCAATTCAAGCAGAATTAACTTCACTTAAAAAACGTGATGTTTTTGGACCAACAGTCCGAACATCTAAAGGTGTCAAGTCAGTGGGGTACAAATGGATTTTTGTGCGAAAACGAAAAGAAAAAGGTGAAGTCGTATGATATAAAGCACGACTTGTGGCATAAGAATTTTCGCAAAGCCCTGGTATTGATTATATGGAGACACATTCTCCTGTAGTGGATGCAATTACCTTCAGGTATCTAATAAATCTAGCAGTTCATGAAAATCTTGAAATGCGTCTAATGGATGTTGTCACAACCTATTTCTATGCCTCATTGGACCACAATTTTTTTATGAAAGTTTCTGAAGCATTCAATGTGCTTGAAGCATATAAAAATTCGCAAGAAAGTTGTTCGATAAGGCTTCAAAAATCCTTGTACGGATTAAAACAACTCAGGACGGATGTGGTACAATCGTCTTAGCCAGTTTTTGCTAAAGGAAGAGTACAAAAATGACCCTATTTGTCCTTGTCTTTTTTTAAAAAGGTCTGGATTTGATTTTATTATAATAGCTATGTATGTTGATGATTTAAATATCATTGGCACTCCTAATGAGCTTTCAAAAGTTGTTGAGTGTTTAACAAAGAATTTGAAATGAAAGATCTTGGTAAGACAAAATTTTGTCTTGGCCTACAGATTGAGCATTTGAAAAAATAGAATATTTGTCCATCAATCACCATACACTGAAAAGGTTTTAAAGCGATTTTACATGGATAAATCACTTTTATTGAGTGCCGCTATGATTGTGAGATCGCTTGGCATACGTAAGGATCCATTTCAACCTCTAGAAAATGATGAAGAGCTTCTTGGTGATGAAACTCCATATCTTAGTGCTATTGGAGCACTAATGTATCTTGCTAATAATACTCGACCAGATATTTATTTTGCAGTAAGTTTATTGGCAAGATTCATCTCGGCCCCTACAAAGAGACATTGGAATGGAGTCAAACATGTATTCAAATATCTTCAAGGAACCATTGATATGAGATTTATTTTATTCTAATGAATCCAAGTAAGAATTGATTGGTTATGTAGATGCTGGATATTTGTCTGATCCACATAAAACTCGATCTCAGACAGGTTATTTATTTACATATGAAGGCATAATTATATCTTGGCGTTCAATGAAGCAAACATTAGCTGCTACTTCTTCAAATCATGCAGAAATAATAGTCATCCATGAAGCAAGTCGGGAGTGTGTTTGGTTGAGATCAATAACTCAACATATTCAATAAATGTGTGATTTTCCTTTGAAAAAGGATATTCCAACTACATTGTACGAAGACAATTCTGCATGTATAGCTCAGCTAAAGGGAGGATACATTAAAGGAGATAGAACAAAACACATTTCATCAAAATTCTTTTTCACTCATGATCTTGAGAAGAAAGGTGAAATAAATGTTCAACAAATTCGCCCAGTTGATAATTTGACGGATCTGTTCACTAAAGCATTACCAACCTCAACCTCAACATTTGAAAAGTTGGTATCTAAGATTGGAATGCGTCGTCTCCAAGAAATTAAATGATGTTTGCAACAGGGAGAGTAAACAATACGCTGCACTCTTTTTCCCTTGGTATAGGTTTTATTCCAATGGGTTTTCCTGGCAAGATTTCTAACGAGGCTGCAAATAAAGCGTATAACAAGATATGTGTACTTTTTTTTCCTTCACTAAATTTTTTTTCCACAGGATTTTTTCTTAGTAAGGTTTTAACGAGGTATATTATTATCAATGGTCATCCAAGGGGGAGTGTTGTGAATCATTTTTGTGGGTTAATGGATGACCATAACTCCTTGGTTAATTCCCTTCTTTATGAGTAGTAATGTTATTGATAATGTGATCAAATGGATGACCATAATTCCTAGGTTAATTTCATCCTTTATTGGTAGTAATATTGTTGAAAAGGTGGTCAAATGGATGAGCATAACTCCTTCTTTTATTTCCTCCGTAATAGGTAGTAATTCTCAAGGTTTAATGTAATGTTTATCACCCTTTGGTATTCCTCAATGTAATCCTATAAATAGTGATGTTGAAAATAATGTTGATACACTTGACAGAAAGAAAGAAAGAAAGCTTATATTGTTCCTCTGTTATCTTATATTCTTCTTCTCTTCTACTTTTGCTCTTAAGTTTTACAATAAAAAATACTTATTAGATAATCTTGCTTTCCGAAAGTTTAGTAAATACTTCAACTTGTGCTCATTTATTATTTTGATAGGTGGAAAAACGTATATAGAAGTAACTACTTCTTTATCAACCTGAAAAAGAAGCTTTCTCCAATGAAGATCAGGGGCGGTTCACCGTGATTAGGGACCTAAAGCGAAATTTTAATTTAAGGATAAAATATAAACAAATTTTATATTCATTTTTATTCAAAATTTATTTTTCTTACACTATTTAGTTAAAAAATTATTAGTATTTTAATAAATTTTTTTCAATTATTAGTTTTAGGTAAATTTTATCAACTCAACATTGAAAAACATCATTTTAGTGAGGTAATTATTATATTAATTGTTAACGTAATTCTATAAGTAATAAGTTGACAAATTAAAAAAAGATAAGAGTTAGAACCATAGAATTTGACACAAGAAGTTGATGATTTGATATACCTCATTTTAATATGCTTGTAGTAATCCTTGAAACCAAAAGTAAAAAAGAAATAAAAAAGAATTCGTAATTCACTTTGTTCAACACTTGTCACTATTAATTCATGTTTTTAACAAAGTACAAAAGACATTAAAATGGGTAAAATAATATATTTTAAAAATTATACCTTTTATCATAAATAATTATTTTTTATATAAAAATTTTAACACTATATTTATTTTTGATAAGAATTAGGAGCCCCGAAATTTGGAGCCTTTAAGGCAAAAGCCTTATTTTACCAATCAAGAAAAGGATAGACAAACATGCACAATAGACAAATACTCAGGCTATTTATTAAGCTGATGCAATGTCAAAAAATTGTCACAATCCAAATCATCAAATTGTGTGGAGAGTGATACATATGTACTCGATTTTAATTTCATAGCAGATTCTTATGATCTATTCCCGTCTTGTAAAAAAAATATATTTGAAATAAACATGATAAATCAAAATGTAAAAAAAAAAAAAATCATTCTTATTGCCAAATTCTTTTTGACACCTGTAAAAAAAACTAGTCTGGACAATTAACAAAACTATTACATTGAATGAAAGTAGAAAATATAGAAACCCAACTTTCATTTGAAGACAGAGTAGGTAGAAATTGATAATGAATATTCATCATCCTCATATGCATTTCGAATAACCTGAAACATATCTCCACCCAATAAAAAGATGCAAGAAAAATACACCATAGAATTCATATCCTGCATTTTGCAGCCCATTTTTATATTTTGAGTGTCTTGAAAAGGTCCTATCAAAAAAATTAAAGTGATATATTATCATTTTTATAAAAAAAAACATACAAACGCCGTCTGTGGGGATCGAACCCACGACCACGTGGTTAAAAGCCACGCGCTCTACCACTGAGCTAAGACGGCTTATATATTATGCTAAAGTTTTTTATTATATATTTCTAGCCTTTCACATAGCTCATTATTTTAGAAGAAGCTTTTACTATGCGTCCTTTTTCGAATTCAAATTTTACATATCAATATAACAATAAAAAAAAAAAATTCTCTTTCAAGCCTACATAGCATTTATTCTTTTTAAAAAAATGTTTGATTATTGTATTGTAGAAAATTTAGCTCCAACTATCTACTAAAATTAGAAAAATATCATCAATCTTGACACCAAAGTCTCAGCTAGCTATATTGATGATAGAAAAGAAGTAAAAAATTTACTTACTCTATGCTTCCATTCTCACCTAAAGTGGATAAAAATAGATCATTGTACTTTTATTCTCACCCAATCTAATGATTTAAATTTGTACTACTTCAAATTATGATATTTTTATGATTTATTTATTTGAAGTATTTATCTTATGAAATTTGTATTATTATTTTTTGTTAACTTTTTATGTGATCACTCATATTATATTTTATGTTATTTTCTTAAACAATATCTTAGATGGTTATATTTCGGTAGACTAAAGATACATTAAAGTATAGGTTAGTTATATGTTTATATGAATACTTTAACGAAAAAATTGAAATCCAAAAAAGACCCAAGGTTGAAAATTTTGAGTTTTATTAGTTTGATTGGTTTATAGATTTTAAAATTTGACAATAATTTGATATTTGAAAAATTCGACCCAATCTAGTCATGTTCACCCCTTCCTTTTCCTTTATTACATGTATTTGAGCTAGCGTTTGATCATAATTTTTTACATATTTTTAAGAAACTAAATTTTATTGATGTTTTGAATTGAAGTTTTAACATGTATTTGATCATAATTTTTAGAAACATATTTCATTTTTTAAGAATATATATATATATATATATATATATATATATATATATATATATATATATATATAAAAGAGAATCCTAGGCCTGTCTACGTGGCCCTACCACAAGCAATAACATCCTTTTAAATTTATTCATTTTTAAAACTAGCCTTCCTCTTTCATGAAAAGATTTTATGAAAAGTTGCGATTTTAATGAAGAGTTGTAACTTTTATCAAAAATTATGACTTTAATGAAGAGTTGCGACTTTTATCAGAAGTTGTGACTTTTATAGAAGGTTGCGACTTTAATGAAGAGTCGTGACTTAATGAAAAGTTGCGACTTTTATGAAAGGTTGTGAACTTTTCAAAGGGTTATAACCTTTCCAAATAGTTGTAATCTTCTTCTATTACTTGCGCAAAATTGAATATTCGTCTACTTTGCTCGTGTTAAGTGACTTACTAACACTATTATTTTTACAATAAGTTGGTGAATAAAATCGTTCCATCGTGAAAGGATCTAATTCTTTAAACCTCTTGTATTGGAGGGGGTGGTTTTCTTAAAGGAAACATTGTGCATTAAGTGGACTAAGATTTTTCCTTTATATCTCATTCTATTTTTACATATCTTGATATGTTCTTTTACACTCATTATTTTATGCTTATGATATTAATTGTTGTTTTTGAGTACATATTTTAAACTTTGTGGATTATGTTATCGCGAAGTTATTGTATCTAGTTAGATTGAATTTATACACATATAATACTTATATTCATTGTGCAGAAAATAATTATTATACTCAGTTCCAAAAATTCATGTATTGATATTCTATATTAAATTCTATAACTTAAAAGTACTATATATAGACTTACATATTATCTAAGATATGAAGTTTTTCACTTATCAATTGAAGAAATTCATTATGCAAGTTCTAAAATTATAAATGCTTTCATGTTCAAGTATAATTTATTTTTTTAATTATGTTAACAAATTTTGAATTTTCTCCTAAGACATATTTCACAATTGTATAATCTAAACTTAAATGTTTCTTTTTATTACGAAATGACTTTCTTATGTTCTTCTTTATTTTCCTTTTAATGTTGATTAAAGAAACAATGATTTATTATTTCGTGAATAATTAATTCATTAAGGTTCTTGAGTTATGTGATAAAGACAAACGATTAAAGTCATGTTGGATTATTGCTAATATTTTTTAAGAACATATCTTTCCATTATTTTAAATGTATGGATATTAGAAAAAAATATTTACAAGTTCAAATACAGTTACAATTTATGACCTATATATATATATATATATATATATATATATATATATATATATATATATATATATATATATATATATATATATATATATATATATATATATATAAATTTGACACAAAATTATATAATGAACTAAATAGTACATTATTGAAACATAGTCACTGTGAAATATGTCCACACCAAAACAAATTTTGAAAACTTACATAAATATACTATAATAACAAAATATTACCATTTATAGTAATAATATTTCTTTTTCACTTGATCACTTTTAATTCATTTATAATACAAATTTAATTCATATTACAAAGAACAATTTTTTATTCACATATAATACAAATTTTAATGATAAATAATTCATTTATCACACATTTTAATTCACTTATATTACAATGTGTCAAACTTTTACCAAACAAACGTAATATATTTTTAAAAACAATTATAATTCATATATGTTGCAAATAATTCACTTTTAATACATATGACAGATTTAACATACTATTGCTATAAATGGTAATAAATAAAAAATATTATTAAAATCAGTAATTATTTATTAAAATCTATCGATTTATATAATTTTTCCAACAAATTACTACTAAAATAATTAGTCCCAACATTTCATGTCACGAAATACAACATAACAAAATGAAAATAATGGTTATCTCAATTATATATTTTATAGGGAGAAGGGTCAAGTATGCCCCTAAACTATTTGAAAAGGTTTAGATATACCCTCCGTTTAAAGTTTGGTCCATTTATACCCTCGCCGTCCAACTTTTGGTCTACATATGCCCTTTTGGGCGTTAGTTGGCCAACTCAGAATATCCAACTTATTTTACTTTTATTTAAATGCCAAATGGATTTTCCACGTTATTTTTATGTATTATCACTTGACATTTATATTCAAGGGAAAAAGGTCAAATATGCCCCTAAACTATTCGAAAGGTCTAGATATACCCCCGTTTAAAGTTTGGTCAATTTATACCCTCGCGTTCAAACTTTTGGTCTACATATGCCCTTATGGGTGTTAGTTGGTCAATTCGAAATATCCAACTCATTTTACTTTTCTTTAAATGCCAAATGGATTTTTCACATCATTTTTGTATATTATTACTTGACATTTATATTAAAATAGAAAGGGGTCTTTTATGCCCCTAACTATCCGACCTAATTTTAAAACACATATACGACCCGTCTTTTAAATAATCTATACAACCCGACCCTTTTTTGTAAATACTCTATATGGATCGGATTAGGGCATAATTGAACCATTTAAATGACGAATACTATCGTGCTCTAATTGGAACCGCCGAGGAATCAATGGCACGACAACTAAAGGAAAAGGAAGTCGAGGTTTGAAAAGTGTTTTGGTGCAACGCAGAGCTGGAGTTGCAAACCTAGCAGGCAAGGGCTAGAGCAGAGGAGTTCACCGCAACAACGTTACAGACACAACTGCAAGCTGCAGCAGGCGATAATGACGTAAATAACAAAATAATTCACACATATATGAGTCGGATTAGGGGCATAATTGAACCATTTAAAAGACGGTCGTATATGTGTTTTAAAATTGGGTCGGATAGTTCGGGCATAAGTGACCCCTTTCTCTTTTAATATAAATGTCAGGTGATAATATATATAAATGATGTGAAATCCCATTTGGCATTCAAAGAAAATTAAAATGAGTTGGATATTTCGAGTTGACCAACTAACACCCATAAGGGCATATGTAGACCAAAAGTTGGACGCGAGGGTATAAATTGACCAAACTTTAAACGGGGGTATATCTAGACCTTTCAAATAGTTTAGGGGCATATTTACCCTTTTCCATGTCAAGTGATAATACATAAAAATGACGTGGAAAATCCATTTGGCATTTAAATAAAAGTAAAATGAGTTGGATATTTCGAGTTGGTCAACTAACGTCCAAAAGGGCATATTTAGACCAAAAGTTGGACGGCGAGGGTATAAATGGACCAAACTTTAAACGGAGGATATATCTAAACATTTTCAAATAGTTTAGGGGCATATTTGACCCTTCTCCCTATTTTATAAGCCGTTAAATCATTTAAGTTAAAAGAAAATTCAATCATATGAACAAATATATTGTAAATGTTGTGGTTAGGCAAGTAAGTCACAATCAAAAAAAATTACTTGATAGTTATATAGTATCTAATTTCAAGATCACGTTTAAATAAGGAGAAATATTAGAATATGTATCCCATCCTCACCTTATTAAATTATATAATATATTATTTCACACATCAAATGAAATTCATGTAAATATTTACCATAGTTAAAGTCAATCATTTTGGACAGAAAAAAAAGACAATCACGTGATGAAGTAAATCACGGATATGTAAGAAATTTAAAATAAAGACAGACAACAAATCAAGAAGGGCCATGTGATGGATGAAGTTCCCCATAAGCTATGAAACTTATTGATAAATTTAACTAATTCAACTAAAAAATTGTTAGCTTATTTTGTACTTTTGAATTAATCACATAGCTAAATGAAATTAGTATGAAATTTTTTAATTTCTAGTAGTATATATTATATGTATATATAACACATAGGCCTAAACTCTTTTACTCCACACTAGTTTTAGCAATATTATTACAACACTATGGGGAGATTAACTTCATTAGGTTCACCTATTATTTTAACTCTCTTAGTATGTCTTCAAGTTGGAATTGTTTGTGGTGCTACCAATGAAAAGAAATTGGTGACAGTGTTGAGTATTGATGGAGGTGGAATTAGAGGCATTATTCCTGGAACCCTTCTTGCCTTTCTTGAATCCAAACTTCAGGTATCTACTTTTTTAGGGTTGTTGCTATTCTATCAATTTTCATAATGGTGTTACTCGAAGTTTAAGCAAGAAAGACAGATTTACTAATATAAACATGAGATTAGCTATAGACTTTATCGATAATCCAAAGTTAAGGTCACTAGTAACTGAATTTTCTTGTAATCTGTTGTTAATTCAAGTTAAATGGTATTAGTATTAGATTTTTGTTATTTAACTATGAAATTTTGTGCGTTACTAATTTCTTTGTTTTCTTGTAGTGATTCTTGAATATGGTCTAAGTAAGTCATAAATTTTTGTGGGGTTATAAAAAATAAAGCTAGTAAGGATGAATTGAGAATGTTATTCGAATTGTTTTTAAATATTACATAGTTTATGTCTTATTTTCATTTTTAGTTTGTTTATAAAAGTCACTTTATTTGAATTTAGTAAAATTTTAATTTCAACATACTATGTGATATGTTTAAGACCACAATTAAAATCTAAAGAACGTTATGGTACATTTCAATAGATAGACTATATTGGTTGTATAATTTTTCTTACATTATCATTGTATATAAGTAAAATTTATAATCTAATATTTGATCCTCAATATATAACATATATATATGTATATATATTTGATTATGGTAGGAGCTTGATGGACCTAATGCAAGAATAGCAGATTACTTTGATGTGGTTGCTGGAACAAGCACAGGTGGACTAATAACTACTATGCTAACTGCTCCAAATAGGGATAATCGTCCTTTATATGCAGCAAAAGATATTTCTACCTTCTACATGGAGCATGGCCCACACATCTTTCCTCAAACCCGGTAAATTATTTTAATGTCGAGTCTTAACGAGTTCAACTGAACAAATTATTTTCATCTTATGTCACTTGTATATTATACAACATGTGCAAGAGAATTTTAAAAATATATAACTATAAAGTATATCATATTCATTTTTGTTAATGTTAACTTTAAACTCTGAATTCATCTACACTTCTAATGATGAACATATTCATGAGAAATAAGTTCCCTTTATTATAATTATATACTCTCTATGTTCTTATCTATATTTCGTTCTTACTAAAAATATATACTCCTTAATATTTGTTATTTTACAAAATTAACACATAAATGACATTATTTCATACCCTTGAGAGTTATTAGCCTTGGAAATATGAATTTGATCAATATAGAAAAATTAAGTAATAAATGGTCAACTTAATTAATCAAAATAAATTAATTTGTGTTCATTAATTGAAACTTGAGCTCAAGAGAACATTAAAATAAGGGCACACTGAACTTATGTAATTTCTTAAGAAATATGTGAAATCTAAAATAGTCTCATGTAAATAGAAATGAAGAAAGTATGTCATATACCAGTGTAGGATGTCAAATTGGCATGTCATTGATTCGTACAAAAGTTACTTTGACTGAAATGACTCAAAAGCGAGCTCAACCCCGTCAATTTTTACAAAGTTTTAATTTCTTTGTTTGTTCTTTAATAGAATTTTAAGTACCTAATATAACTAATTTTTTCACATATTATAATTAACATACAAATAAAATAAATATTTTATTATTTTGACAAGATTCTCATGATTCGGTTTGGAAAACATATCAATGGATCGATTGAACACAATAATAATGTAAGTTCGATAAATCATATTTTTATGGACTAATTTTAGTGTACACATGCAGGCGTAGAAACTTCGTGAATAATGTGGCACATTTGTTTGGTGGACCAAAGTATGATGGAGAGTACTTGAGATTACTGGTTGATTCCATATTAGGGAACCTTACTATAAAGCAGATGTTAACTCATACAGTAATTCCAGCTTTCGATATCAAGCGTCTTCAACCCATTATCTTCACTACTGTTGATGTATACACATTCTAATCTATACATTTTCGGTATTTATAAACTACATTACTCAACGATATTGAACTGTAATTATTCTTATATTTTTTTTACGCCGCGAACATGATGGTTATTGTTATTGAAAAATTGTTTATAGGGCAGAGCAAATGGGTTAAAGGATGCCTTGTTGTCAGATATATGTCTGAGTACCTCTGCAGCCCCAACTTATTTCCCAGTACACTATTTTGAGACTAGGGATGCTGCAGGGAGAATCCACACATTTGATCTTATTGATGGAGGTGTAGCTGCTAATAATCCTGTGAGTAACTTGTCATCTATCATTTGGTACGAGGAATAAGGGATAAGTGATTTCGAGATTAATTCCTTAACTTTTTATGCAGAATGGTTATTGAATGACTAAAGTAGAATTTTTTTTATTGGCAGACTCTAATGGCAATCACACACATTTCAAAAGAAATAATGATGGGAAGTTTAAAGTATGAAGAGATGGAAAGAATGGACAGCAAGAAAATGTTGGTATTATCATTAGGGACAGGTATTGGGAAGCACCAAGGGAAGTATAATGCAGCATCAGCTACAAAGTGGGGCTTGCTTGGTTGGGTATACAACAATGGTGACACTCCAATAATAGATGTTTATAGTGATGCAAGTGCTGATATGGTGGACATACATGTTTCAACCATGTTTCAAACCCTTCATAATGAAAAAAATTACCTCAGAATTCAGGTAACAAGGCTAGACTTTACTAAGATTATCCGACAACAATAATATACTCTGTGTGATTCCACATGTGAGATCTAGGGAGGGTGAGTATACATATATCTTACATATATGTTGGTTGGGGTAGAGATACTATTTCTGATAAACCCTCGGCTCAAAAGAATGGGCTTTAGAACAGATAAGATGAAAACATTGGAGACAACAACAAACTGACACACTTGGGGACGAATATTATAACTGAATAAGTATAATTATTAAGAAAATAAAAGTGTATACTCTTTCAAATGTTGACAGGATGATAATTTGATTGGGGATGCTGCATCAATGGATATAGCAACCACAGAAAACATGGAGACACTTGTGCAAATTGGTAACAATCTATTGAAGAAGCCAGTGTCTAGAGTCAACTTGGAGACAGGCCAATATGAACCAGTTCATGGGGAGGGCACCAATGAAGAAGCTCTTATCCGTTTTGCTAACTTGCTTTCACATGAAAAGAAACTAAGAAGTTAGACTACATTGATTTGGGAAAATTCCATATCAAAAATTGGTGAGATTTGTTCTAATTTTTTACTATTAAGTTCCTAAATTGAAGGCTATTTGATTTAATGAAAAGTGACAATCAATCTCATTATCAATGAATCCATTTCCAAGTCATAGTTGCAAAGCCCGGACTTAGACGCAAAAGTCTCGGAATGATTGTTCTTGATTCCTTCTTGTAGGATTTGCACTGTCCCCTTGTTAGTTGCTATGGTTTTTATGCTATTTTCTTCTCCCTTGCATTTGGATTGCTGCACTTGAGCTGAGGGTCTTTCAGAGATTGAACAATCTTTGTACCTCCACATGGTAATTCTAAGATTTGTGCACACTCTACCCTCCTCAGACCCCACTTGTGGAAATTCACAGGTATGTTGAAGGTATTGTGTAAGGCAACAATAGTGATGTTCCAATCGATATAGTATTCCATTCTATTGTAAGAAAACATATTTTGTTCTCTATACTTCAAAGAGGTATATGGTTTTCAAACTTCCCAGCAAATATAAATTAGAATAATCTACAGCGATAGCCTATGGATGTTGTTGACTGGTTTGAACTCTCCCCATTGTCTTACAATTCTTCTGATGTTCCAATCACCTAGTTTATTCCCTGAGCCCCAAAGTAGTTCCAAATATACTTAGCAGTTTCCCCTTCACAGAACACATGGGAAATAGTGTCTCTAGAGCAACAAGAGCATCTAGATGCCATTTGATTTCAAAGCTTAGCAATCACCTCCTCTAGAGGAATTTTATGTCTACCGGACACAGCCTCTCTACCTAACCTCTGAGGTAGAAGTAAGGTTCACGAACACTCTACCCTCCTTAGACCCCACTGTGTCGGACAATACTGGGTATGTTGCTGTAACAGCCTCTACATCAGGAATTAGAATTTGAATGGAATTGGATTTTGCCATACCTTGCTCAACAATAGATAACATTAAAACAGATAGACTTAGGTTTAAGAGTGGTTTTAGGAGGGTTAATAGTAGTGAGAGTATAAGTGGGAATTCATTGTAGAATGCTTTTGATCAGAACAACCCCCACACCCCTCGCAATAAGATAACATCCTTCCTTGCCTACTTTAGTAGTAGCCATGTTGTGAAAGTATGAGAGTTTCTTCCTTCCCACGCAAATTGGGCATCCAAGATATGTACGGAAGGGAAGCTTTTCTCTATGTAACTTGTACAATCTCTCACCCTGTTAATCCTATAGGCACTGGCTTTGGGATCACTGAGAAAGAAGCTTTTGTTGGAGTTGATTCTTCATCTGAACATTTCATGATAGCAAACTAGATCTCCTATGTAATCATTCCCACCGACAAGATCATGCATGCAAGTTTTTAATCCTTTCAGTGTCATTGATAAAGATACACAGTGATAGACACAAATTTTGAAGAACTCATTTGATCCAAGAAATAACACCATCATATCAATCCCAACCATACTTGCATTTTTATGAAAATTGTCTATAAATTAGACTTAAATAGCCCTCCATGCTCCATAGTCGAAGCTCAACATTGCAGACTGACAATCATAGCATAATTTCACTACTGCAAGAGCGCTGCAACTTTTAAACTTTTTGCATCCACAATATAAGTGTTTGAGAAGAGGATTAAGACAATAAATGTCTATGTCCAATATGAACAAAGATGGAAACATGTAATTATATATATTCAAAATAAGACAAGATAAATTTAATGCATAATCAAATAAAGTATGCCCATTGGAATTTGATATTTTTTTCTATAGAAATGGAGTGCGTCTACGTGACAAAGCCTAGAAAATTGCACGTAATGTAATTGCACCAAACAATAATATAGCACATATCTAGGTTTAGAATGCATCAATAAAAGGCAGAAAAACATTTGTTTGTTCAGAAATATGCAACAAATATTACAACAAGGTGTCTAGAAATTCGCTTACTGTGGTGTATGTTATTTGTGGATATAGCTGTGTCCCTTCCAAACCACCAGAAGACTCGATGCTGAAGTATGTCTGATCTCCTTTAACAAATGCAGAGTATATGAAAACCAACTCCATATTCTCAGGATATGGGGTATCTCGGATTTTCTTCAAGAGCTCATCTTCAGTGATGTAAATCGTTTTTAGCGTCTTCTCAATTTTTCCTTCCCAAATCCCTACCAGCTCATTCATTGAATACACATTTCCCTTTGGCCTCATGTATACCACTTTGTTCAGAGTCCGTGCATCGTCCACTGTATTTATGACAAAGGAAGCAACATCATTTTCGTTCATAAAGACAGCTTTAGCAGTTCCATCACCGAATATGCTGACTTCATCTCTGGGAGGGGCTTTCCGACCTGGTTGAGCAAGTGACGGTAGGAGAATACTTGTAAATAAGTTACAACAGACATAGGTGTAAGGAATGCCTTCAGCTTCAATAATACGCCTAATCTCGGATTTTCTCGAGTAGAAGTTGTGGTCCAAATCAGAAACTTGAGTTCTGTCAGGGTCTGCCCCAAACTCTGAAGGGAGGAACCTTTTAATGCAACCAGCACGCTTTATAGCAGAAATCAGAATCTTTTGTTCGTGGACTTGCTTAGATGAAACAGCACAAATCACGATCTCAACTTGCTTGAGTGCTTCAAGCAGGATATCTTCATCTTGCAATGAACCCTTGATTACTGTGAGGCCCGCTTCGGTAAGGGTATGAATCTTTTGGGATTTATGAGTGTCAGAGAATGCTGAATCTCTAACAAGTCCGAATGTGGGATGAGAGGAATTGAGACTGGCCTTTGCTAGTTCAAAACCCAAACGGCCTGTTACTCCGATTATCAGTATTTTACTCTTATTTGATTCCATTTGCCTCCGTTAGCCGTCTCCGGTAAGCTGAGGTTTGAAGACTCCCGAAGCAGAAAAAGTTGGAATGTGATTACTGTACACAGAGAACAGTTAGTATTCTAATGATACTTCCAACAGCCATAGTTACTGATTATTCATAGGCTACTCATTATACGATTTCCAAAGAAGAAACAACATCAAGATTGACAGAAGTAGTAATATGCAAGTACTCGTGTCTCGATTATCTTAATATCGAGTTTTTCCAACATAATAGGTGAACAATGACCAACATTGTAGGTAAAATTAGAGGTGGCGAAATCAGATATGAAAAAATAACTATCCAATCCATACAGGTTTGAAACTTGATCCACACATTTATAAGCTCAACTTGTTCCGCCTATTTGACACTTCCCAAGTCATTGTTGAGACTAACAGTTTGATCACCCATTCGTTCATTTGGTGTTTCTAAGATTTTTAAAACACAGCATTAACGAGGCTTACTAAGTAATAGAGGTTAAACAGAAATCAATTTAGGAATATTTGATTTCTGACATTACAGAATTGAAGAAATGGGAAGCAGAATACCTTCAAAACCTGCTTAGATTTAGGAAATTATACACGTCTTTTTGTTTCCTTTGAAGCTACTCCATCTGGGTCGGAATCGGAATCGGAATCGGAATCGGAATATGTTTAACAGCAAAAATGTGTTCAAGAGCTAGGTTTCCTTGGAGAAGACGACTCACACAAGGGAAAACCTATGAACAAAATGACCAAAATGGTCCTGTTTGGAAGGCCACACTATAATTGGATTTGATTTAATTGATGTAATTACACTATCTATTTTATTTGGTTAATCATGTAATTACTTTATAAGTAGATAATTGAGCGTAATTGGCAGGAATTAGGGGTGACATAAATATCGAAAAATCAAACCAAATCAAATTAAGTTGATTATTTAATTCTTCGATTTTTCAATTTAAAATAGGCGTTATTTTTTCAAAAGTTTAATTTTTCGGTTCGTATTGAGTGTAAGTGTCTCGAAACTTCAGTACACTTTATATATATATTACTACTATATAGAAGAGTGAAGTGTAGGACGACCAAGGGTAAACATATAATTTCACGCTAACAAAAATCTATGAAGAAAGATAATAAATTATTCTAAAATGATTTTTCTATATATGAAGTAAATAATGATTCTAGGGCAAAAATGTAATTTCGCACTAATAAAAATCTACCAAGAATGATAACAAAAAAATCAAATAGTTCTAGAAACATTTAAGTTATTGTTATCACCATTAACTTATTTCGTTATTACTTCACTTTCTTTTTCTTTTCTTTTATGAGTTATTGTAATATTCATTATGCTTATGAAAAAAAAACAACTTTTTATATAAAAATATCATGAATTAACTATTTCAATCTTTATTTTGGCTCTAATTAATATACTTGAAAATAAATTAATGTGATAAAGTTAATAATATATATTAGGTTGAAATTAAAGAAAAGATGTTAAAAAGTAACTTTACAAATAAAAATGAATAAGATGATATATTTGTATTAAAGATGAACAAGAAAAAAAAAGTATTTTCATTCTAACAAAAATCTATCAAAAATAAATAATTTTAGAAACATCTTTTTATATATGAAGTGAATGATGATCAAAGGTAAAAACATAACTTCATGCAAGCAAAAATCTACCAAGAATTGAAAGAATATTGATTGTATTGAAGTGTTAACCTAATAAGCGAATAAATGGGAGATATATATAGGGGATATAGGAAGGAGTACTAATCCTAATAGGACTAGGATTAAGGAGTACTAATCCTAATAGGACTAGGATTAGTACACAGTAAATACTAATATTATTTAATACTATTTATTTAATACTATCTCATTATTATCCCCTCGTCGAAATGAGCGAGCGGAACTAAGCTTGAAGGAGGTAATCGTCTTTGTCGGCTCGGAGAGGCTTGGTGAGAATATCAGTAGGTTGTTCTTCAGTGGGTACAAACTGCACAGTCATGGTGTCGGCCTGAACTTCATCGCGAACAAAGAGACAATCGGTAGCAACATGCTTCATTCTGGTGTGTAGGACGGAATTCTTGGCCACACAGATGGTTGATTTGTTGTCACAATAAAGAGCAGGAACAGTGTGAGTGGTGCGGAGTTTGCGAAGAATATATGTGACCCACATGGTCTCAGCAGCAAGAAGAGCAAGGGCGCGATATTCAGCTTCAGTCGAGGACCGAGAGACCTTGGGTTGTTTTTTTGTACACCAGGAGATCAGGTTCGGCCCCAAAAATGAGAAATCTGATGTAGATTTTTGTCATTTTTATCATTCGCCCAATCAACTGAGAAACCCCAAGCTCCAAGTCCGGATCGAATGAGTAAACCACGACCAAGAGTGCCAAAAATGTACACGAGAATGCGTTTTAGACAATGGTAATCATGTTCACTTGGTTGATGCATGACCGAGCAACTTCGGTTGACAAAGAAACTAGATGTCGATCGGGTAATGGCCGATAATCGTAGAGCCCCAACGAGGTCGCGAAAGTGGGTGATATCGGCAAAGGGGGTGTCGACTCCATTCGTAGACGAAGAGACTGCCATCGGTGTTGGTTGACTGGTGCATTTTTCCAGTCCAGCTTTCTGCAACAGATCTCGAGCATATTTTGAGTGATGAAGAAACAAGCCGCTGCCAGTCCGAGAAACCACCATTCCCAGAAAATAATGTAACGGGCCAAGGTCCTTCATTTTGAAGGTAGTAGGCATAGCTCGAGTGACATCATGAATGAGAGCTGCAGTAGAGCCTGTAATAATAACATCATCTACATAGACAAGAAGAATGACTGTACCGTGTGCTGAATGTCGAGTAAACAGACTCGTGTCGTGTACGCAACACGTGAAGCCGAGTCCCTGGAGGAACGTTTTCAGACGTGTGTACCAAGCACGTGGGGCTTGCTTGTGCCCATCTGAGAGACTCGGAGTTTGCAAACATGTTGAGGGAAGCGGGGATCAACATAGCCGGTGGTTGCGTCATGTAGATAGTTTCATCAAGCATGCCATGAAGAAAAGCATTGGAAACATCCAAGCGATTGATGAGTCAATTGTTGCGCCGCGGCGTGTGTGATGCGGAGAGAATGGTTTCCTGCCGAATAACAGGACTGAATGTCTCGGAGTAATCAAGCCCATACTCCTGATTGTAGCCTTTAGCAACCAAACGAGCCTTGTACCTGGAAATACTGCCATCTGCATTGTGTTTAATTTTGCACACCCATTTACAGCCCACTAGGTGCCGCCCATGGGGCTTAGGTACAAGAACCCAAGTTTTCTGATCAGTCAAAGCCTTAAAGTCGTCATGCATAGCATGACGCCAATAAGCATTTTTTGAGGAAACAGAGTAGGTTGTTTGTTCACTATCGGGAAGGGGTGTATTTGGTAATATGGTAGCCTGAAAGGTTTTGGGTTTAAAGATACCGACTTTGCCACGGGTTAACATGGGATGAGTATTGGTGGGTGGCACGGGCGGTGGTGATTCGGGGGTGGCCGGAAAGGACCCAAAACGGATCGGGCTGGAGATGTTGTGGGTATGGGGTGGTTCGGGTTGGTTGTTAGTGTGGGTGGTGGTTGCGGGTGTATTGTGGGTGACGGTCGAAGGGGTGATGAGGGGTGGTTGGGTAGTGGGTGGAGGTGTGGGGGAAGGTGGTGAGGGACCCTGTGAGTATGTTGGAAAAAGAGGAATGACGCCAATGAATGATGTATTTGTGGAGGAGGAAATAGACTCGTAGGAAAACTCATTTTCGACAAATTTGACATGACGAGATATGTAGACTTTATGAGTTTGTGGGTCAAGACAGCGATAACCCTTGGAGGTAGGATGATAGCCCAAAAAAATACAAGGACGGGATCGGGGTTGTAATTTATGAGTAATATGAGGGCGTAGCCAAGGGTAGGCACGACACCCAAAGACGCAGAGGTTGGTATAATTGGGAAGTTCTTGGTAAAGGAGTTGATAAGGTGATTTGTTGGAGAGGGTGTGACTGGGCATTCTGTTAATGAGGTAGTTTGCGGTGGCTAGAGCTTCTACCCAGAAGGAGACAGGGAGATGAGATTGATGTAGAAGAGTAACCACCGTTTCAATGAGATGGCGATGCTTACGCTCAGCCACCCCATTCTGTTAGGGAGTGTATGGACAGGAGGTTTGATGTATAATTCCCATGGATTGCAGAAACTGGCCAAAGATGTTATTTACATATTCCTTTCCATTGTCACTTCGAAAAAGTTTAACATGAGAATTGAATTGTGTTTTGACCATTTTTTCAAAAGTGACAAAGGTGGTGTATGCCTGTGATTTGTATTTTAGTGGGTACAACCAAGTGTATTTTGTAAAATCATCCACAAAACAAATATCATAGCGAAAACCAACAAATGAAGGAACAGCAGTAGGACCCCATAGGTCAGAATGAATAAGTTGAAAAGGTGCAGTTGTACGCTTCTCAAATAAAGGAAAAGGTAATTTATGAGATTTAGCAATTGACCAGGAATCACAATTGTTTACATGAATGGAAGAAAAAAGTAATTGAGACATTAAAGAATTTATTATTTGAGTAGACGGGTGACCAGGCATTTACTGCCACAATGCATCGTGGCCATCACCGAAAGAGCCACCGAGCCACATGAATGCTTTACTGGCGGGGTGAGCGAACTTGTGCCAGGAAGAACGTACAGAACATGATCACAGGGGCCCTAAAAAATCACCCTCTTGATAGTATTGTCTAGGATCTGAAAATCATTATAGGTGAACAAGAGTGAGCAATTATTGTCTTTTGTGAATTGGTGAACTAAAAGGAGATTGGTTTTAATACAAGGGACGTGAGTAAGGTTACCTAGGTGAAAGATAGCGGTGGGGGTTTTAATGGTACCCGTGCCAGTGTGAGAAATATTTAGGGACTCACCGTTGCCAACAGTAATACCATTGGAGCCATGATATGGATTTGGAGCGTTAAGCTTGGATAGATCAGATTTGACAAGTTGGACGATCCCGCTCGTAGTGCTCGCCCGCCGGCCGGAAGATGATCGCCGCCGCTGGCGAGTGCAGCCGTTGTTGTTGTCGCTGTCGGCCGCCGACCGTCAGACGGCAGACGATCGCCGCCGACCGCCGCGCTCGCGGCCTCGCCGCCTGCCAGAGCCACCGCGCTCCCATGCGCCGCCGCCACCACGCCGCGATAGTTCCGCTGCGGTGAGGGCGGTGACCGCTCCATAACAACGGCTTCGGAGAAGAAGTTTGCTCTCGGATCCACGTTGATTTCTTCACTTTTAGCCACGAGAGAGAGTAGCCAGGTCAACGGGCATTGGGTGATGCAAATCGCTGTTTAATGGAGGAGTGGCGATGGGAGCGAACGACGCATTACGACGCGAGATCTTTTTCGAGAATGATTTCGTTCACGTTGTCGAGGGCTGTGATGATGGTGGAGACCTCGTCTAAATACTCGGCCATAGTTTTCGTGCCTTTGGTAATTGTGTGGAGACAATCACGCAATTGAAAAATATGAGAGTGGGAAATTGATGCATAGCGTGTTGCGGTCATCCCATGGTCAAGCAAGCGATTGTGTAGGATCGGACGTGTTTCTAAACCGTGGGAGAGATGACCGCAATCAAACATGATCGGATTTGGCCATCCACTGCTTTCCAGGCGGCATGGGCCGGATTGGTTTTTTCTGATTTGTCCGTGGCGGTGATGACTGCCGGCGGCGGTTTTGTGCTTCCATCGACGTATTTGAGAAGGTAATTGGCCTCAAGGGCTGTAAGAACGGTGATTTTCCATGTAGGGTAATTTATGTCTGATAATTTTTCGGGAATCAGGGCATGAAGATGCCTGAGAAGGAGTTTAACGCTAGAAGGAAGTGAATCGAGAGGATCCACCTCGGTTGTCGTGGCTGCCGTCGCCCAAGAGAAGAAAGGGAATACAGGGGAGATATATATAGGGGATATAGGAAGGAGTACTAATCCTAATAGGACTAGGATTAAGGAGTACTAATCCTAATAGGATTAGGACTAGTACTTAGTAAATACTAATATTATTTAATATTATTTATTTAATACTATCTGTTATTAAGAATAATAATAAGAAATTTACATAGTTCTAGAAACATCTTTAGTTATTATTATCAATATTACCTCATTTTTGTTATTTCTTCATTTTTATGAATTATTGTGATATGTATTTATTATATGAAGATAAATAACTAATGATTGCGCTTAGCTCTTTATAATTATATATCAAGTATAATATTAGGTGGAAACAATCAAAATTGTATATATAAATTTTGTGTATTAAAATATTTTTTAATTTCGTGATCTTAAATATGCTACATAAAAAAATTAAAATTCAAAAGTGGTTTTCTTTTTGAAATAAAATAAAAAATAAGTTCATATATTAAAAATGAAATGTGTGCGCGAGTACGTGCGTGCGTGCGAGTGCGTGCGTGTTATTATTGAAATGAGCTTTCATATATTATTTTTTTAAAAAAATCGTTTGGCTTCCTTCTATTAATTTGTGCATATATGTAGAGTTTTAAAGATTTGAACATTTTAATATAAAAATATAATGATTTGAAAATTTTAATTCTTCTTTTTAATTTCTAATTTGTTACATATTTGAAAATTACATAAAAAGAAGCTTGAAAACGCAATGTAACAATTTAAGATATTTTTAGAAAAATATAGTTAAAAACATAATGAAATTTGGTTGACTCCCTTATTTTTATCGAAACAAAAAATGTTGCATATATTGTTTGAAAATAATGTAAGAACTAAAAAGTACTATTAATCATAGTAAAATAACAACTAAAAATACCTGAGAATCATATAAAAAATTCTGTTTACTTTCTTAAATCACTTGTATCACATAAAATAAAAAAATGGACTAACATATATTATTCAAAAATAACATAAAAGTTACATAAATTAAGAATTTAAAATATATTTTTATTAAACACATATAAATTTTGTTTACTTTTTCAAATTTCATTTATGTCACATAAATTGAAAGAAAAAAAACTAACGTATGTTGGGCCTACGCTGGCGAGACATGATATCTATTATATATATATATATATATATATATATATATATCTATATATATATACTGAGTAGGATTGTACAAGATTAAAACTTTAACGAATTTATTGAAAAAGTCAGCTATATTGAGATAAACACTTTATCGAAATATCCAATTTATCGAAACATCCCTATATTTTGGATCAGAGCCTTAGATCTAAAAGACCTTATATAAAAAAATATTATTATTTTAGAAAAACATTTGCTTACCATAGAACTTTATTTTACAAAAGACAACATTTAAAAATAGTTAAAATATATAAAGAATCTTTAGAAAACCATCTATTTACTTTAAAACTAAGATTATCTTTAACATATACATATAAATATTCTTTTAAAACGCTTAGACAAACTATTAGACAATCTCAAAGACAAATTAGTGAAGAATTAAATCAAGTAGAGTTTGAAATAAAAGAAGTAAGAGAAAGAATTAAAATAATTAAAAATAATCATTATTACTATGATTCTGTAGGATAATATATGAGAAGACCATAAAAAAATACAAGAGAATATAAAAAGGTTAAAAGAAAATTACAAGATTTATATGTAAAAGCAGATACATTATTAAAAGATCTAAAAACTGCAAGCTTTAAAAAAGAAATAACTAATAAATTAGATTATATATTTTTCTTAGCTAAAATATTAGAACAAAAATTAATAAGACACCTTATATCTAGAAATTTTCAAATTAAAAACATCCTATGAGAAATCTTTCATTTGCTAAAAGAATAAGATTTGAATATTGAATATTATATAGAGATATAGAAGAAAAGAAAAGATTACAAAGAGCAGAAAAAACAATAAAAGCATTCATTAATTCTTGATTATCTAGTTCTTGTTCAATATTTTTTCCTTTTTCTGGGAATTACAAGGAATTAGTCATGTTATAGATAATTACAATAAAAGAATAGAAATTTTTTATGAATATTATTACCCAACTACTTTAGGATAAAATAACAATAGTAACAATAGCTTCATTAAAAGCATAGAATACTTAGACTTACAAATCAATATAGAAAAAAGATTTCAAAGATTAAAATCAGACAATATAATTAAGTGTAACTTTGAGAACGGAAATCATTGCTTACATACAGAAGACGCTCAGTATAATACTTTAATAGATTTAATAATCAATCTCAGTGAAAAAAATAAAAGAATCAAACAACAAAATTATAAAAATATTAAGTGAACAAGAAGAAACGCAAAATAAACAAAAACAACTCTTTAGTAAGATAAAAAATAATTTAGATTACCTCAAGGAACAAGGAGTAGATTTAAGTAAAAAACTAAACGAGTTAAAAAATAAATCTAAAGAAGAAGTTAGTAATACATTAATAATAAAAATACAAGAAATAAAGACAAAATTAGCATCAATAAAAGAAATAGTTCTTTCATGATAGATTTAGTAGAGTCAGAGACACATAGAGAAGCGATAAAATTAATAAAAAAAAAGAATAGCCCTTCCATCAGATTATAAAGATTTTAGTCCATCTTCAAAATCAGATCAAATTATTATACAACAGAACAATATAATAATATCACTTTTATTACAACTACATAATAAGATAGATAAAAACTTTAAAGAAAAAGTAGAAGGTAAAAATATAAACACAAATGGAATAGAAGAATTAATAGAAAAGTTAAATAAAATAGAAATTACTCCTCAAAAAGAAAAAATAATTAAAAAACAGAAAAAATGGATATTTTTTCAACTAGACCAAGAGATAAAAGACAAGAAAGACCAAGACCAAGTTACACCCAGAATATGATAAACAATAATTTTTTGTCAAGAATATTAAATAGAAAGACAAAAGAAGAAAATAATCCACAATTAGAAGAAATAATAGATACAGATAAAGATATACAAATCTTCCAACAAAATCAATTAAATTTATTGAATCCAAAAGTTTTATATAATACAAATTCAAAATCTCAACTATATAGATATTATAGAGAAGAACAATTATCAGTATTAGGAAAAAAATTTGTATCTCTACTACTCATAAACTCTGAATCTGTAAAAGAAATAAAACATGTTAAAAAAGACTTAATGCATATAGGATTAATAGTTATAGGAATTAAATGATTAACTAGAAAAAACTTAAGAACAAAGACATTAATTACAATATATGATAATAGATGGTCAGACATAAAAAAGGCAATTATAGAATTAACAGAAGTAGATATGATTAATAATGGAGGAATTTTCTACATAAGTCCAGATTTTATGATGAATTTAAATGAATTTGGAACCCAAATAAGAATAGGAATACAAACTAAAGGATATGAAGAAATGCATAGTGGAAAGAATTTATTAATGTGTGTAGGATTTTTAGTAAAAATGACAGATAATAGTAGATTTAAATTACAAATAAAAGACGTAGTAGAAGTAATGAGAAATAAAAGGATAAAATTAATAAAACCTATAAAAATAAATCCTGAAGAATATGCAGGATTAGAATGGAAATTAGGAGATTTTAAAGAAAACGAAGCATTAATATCAGATGCTCATTTAATATATACAAATTCTAAAGGAGAACCTTCAATTAGATTTACAGATACAATTACGAAGCTCAAAAAGACTTTGAAGAAGAAAGTGTTGTATAAGAAATGCCTTTAGAAGGAATGAATATAGGAATAATATTAGAAGAAGATTTTGCAGTAGATTTGGCTATAGAAAAAGCTAAAGAAATAAGTAAAAACAATAAGAATAGATTATTTACATGCAAATGATGTAAATTAAAAGACTTAAATTTAGAACAAACAATATCTCATTTTAAAATATGTGAACAAAGAACCGATAATAAAGGTTATAGATTAGAAAAAAGTTTACAAGATAAATTAGAAAAAGGTAATAATATAATGACAGAAATACAAGATAATGATAGTGAAATATCTGAGTTAGAATTTATACTAAGTCAAAAAGAATTAATGGAAACAACAAGTTCTAGTAGTCCATTCCAAAGAACAAATGAACAAGGATATACTGCAGATAATAGCACAGGAAATATACCACGTAGAAGAGTATATAGACAAGGAGATACTCCAATAACAGAAGTCAAACCTATGGGAAAAAGAATGCATATAGAAGAACCAATAATGCTCCAAGAAGGAGGAAGTAAAGGAAAATTTTTAAATATAGCGGCACATGATCCACAAAGATGAAATTCAGTAATAGACTTATGGAAAGCAATAGTAGTAGCAGATTTTATAAAAAATTATACAGAAACTGATGCTGAAACAATGTATAAATACTTAAAAACATTCCTAGGAGAATCAACCAAAGCTCTATGAGAAGCTTATAAAGTAGAAATCCCATCAGAATTTCAGTATTTAGTATCATTAGGACCAAACCCATATAATTTTACAAATAAAATACATACATTAAGAACAGGAGAAGACCCAAATAGTGGATTAGTAGCCTTACAACAAAATGCAGCAATAAAACTAGAACAATTAAGTATAAGTAATTGGTATTATATAAAGAAATTTTTAAATGATTATTTCTATTATTGTACAATTAGTGGAAATGCCTTTGACCAAGATTTAGGTAAAAAATTATTTAACAAACTAGCAGGAGCTTTAGGAAGAGAAATAGAAGAAAGATGGATTAAAAGAGAAGGAGTAGCACAAACCCTCAAGCAAAGTGGTCAATAGGACATAGAATACAACATATAATGGAAATATTACAAGAAAAATGTACTAATTTACAAATACAAAAATAATTAAAGCAAAATGAAATGAATTTCCGTAAAGATATAATATATATACAACCCAAAATTATGATAAAAAACAATATAAAAAGAAAAAGTATAAGAAATATAACCCACAGAACAATAAGAGATATAATAAAAAAGAATATTTTCTATAAAATTTTCAGCAAGGAAATCATATTTGAATAGGGATAGACATGTTAGAAAATATAGAACAGATAGAAATTATAAAAATAAGTTAGAATGTTTTACATGTGGAAGTATAGAACATCTAGCAAATACTTGTCCTAAAAGATATAATGCTAATGCTCAATTAGTAGAAGAATTTAACGAAGCATTATTAAATGTAGATGAATATATGTCAGATAATGAAAACATCTACTCTATAGTAAGTATTGATATAGATGAGAATAACAAAGAAGAAGATTCTTCCAATTCAGAAGGAGAAGAATTAAATAATGAAATAGGAATAGAAAATTTAAATATAAATGACTTAAAATTTAATTTTATGAATATAATAGAATGTGAACATAATACAGGATTAGACAGCAATCCATGTAATTGGTGTAAATGGTATCCAAGTAAATATAAAAGAGCTAAATGTAATAAATATTTTATAGAAGGATGTATAAGTTGTATAGAAACACAATTAGGAATAATAACTCAGAAAAGAAAAGAGGTACATACAAATGAACCTCTAATAAATTTAAAAGTATTAGTATTAGAAGCAAAAGTTAAAGAATTAGAAGAAAGAATAGTAAGATTAGAAAAAGGAAAAAAATGTTGAACAAAAACTACCACTAGATAATCAAGAATTAATGAATGAAGAATCTAATACTTTGTAATAAAGATAAAAATATAAATACTGTTAAAATATTAGCAAAACTTCAAATTGGAAAATATGAAATAGAGACTTTAGCATTAATAGATTCAGGATGTACCAAAAGTATTTTATATAAAAAAATTGTACCTCCAGAATTAATAAAAACTTTAGAAAAATCACTTGCAGCTATGCAAATGGACGGAACACATAATATATATAGATACTACATAGATAAAGCACAAATAAATTTTTTTAAATACTTGTTCAAAATTCTATAAACCTACCTATAAGATGGATAAGATATGGGTAAAAAATTTAGATATAAGAGTAGATTTTATGTTAGGATTAGATTTTGTACTATACAATAAAGTAGGAACTTTAATAACAAAAGATGGACTATTTTTTATGAAAAACATTACTTATACTTCTGTCTTAACTGATAAAATTAATACTAAAATAAGACATAAAGAAAAATGTTGTGAGAATTGTGAAAATAACACAGAATGTACTAAAACAGAACGCAATACATTATATGAGAATATACTATAGATAGATAAAGAAGATGAAATAGTTAATAAAAACTATGTTCTAATAGAAATGAAAACAGAATTATATAATTTTAAGACATGAATTCAGCAAATAGGACAAATAAAGAACCAACGAGATCTTGATAATATAGTAAAATTTTTAGATCAAATAGAAATAATAGGAGAAAAATCCTTAAAATATTGGGGAATAATCACATAGCATGCAAGTTAGATATAATAAACCCACAATATGTAATAAAAACAGCCTCAATAGAAGCTACAAATTAAGATCAAGAAGATTTTAAAATAAAAATTAAAGAACTATTAGAATTTGGAGTAATAAGAAGATCTACTTCAAAACATAGATCTGCAACATTTATGGTAAGAAATCATAGTGAAATAGTCAGAGGAAAAGCTAGAATGGTTATAAATTACAAAAGACTAAATGATAATACTAGAACAGACGGTTATAAATTATCAGACAAAACAGAATTAATAAATAGAATCCAAGGAAAAATAATTTTTAGCAATTTGGATTGTAAGTCAGGATATTGACAGATAAAAATGCATCCAGATAGTATAGAATGGACAACTTTTACCTGTCCTGAAGGACATTTTGAATGGTTAGTTATGTCTTTTGGGTTAAAAACCGCACCTCCAATTTTCCAAAGAAAAATGGATCAAATATTGGAGAATATAAAAATTTGTTTTAGTACATGTAGATGATATTTTAGTATTTAGTAATGATATAAAAGAACACTTAGGACATTTACAAACAGTTTTCAGGCTATTTGTTAATAATGGAATAATAATTAGCAAAAAGAAAATAGAATTATGTAAAAACTATATAAACTTCTTAGGAATTACTTTAGGAGAAGGAAAGGTTAAACTACAACCTCATATAGCTAAAAAAGTTCTAGACATGCCAGATAAATTAAATAATTTAAAAGATTTTCAAAAATTTCTAGGTATAATTAATTATGCAAGACCTTTTATTAATGATTTAGGAAAAATGGCAGGACCATTATACTCTAAGACAGGAACTAAGGGACAATGAAATTTTAATACCGAAGACATAAAATTAGTACAAAAAATAAAAGAAAAAATAAAAAATATTCCCGATCTTAATATGCCATTAGAATCAGACTATTTAGTAATAGAAACAGATGAAAGTTTTGAGGGATGGGGTGCAGTATTAAAATCAAGACCACATAAATACAGTTCTAAACAAGAAGAAAAAAAATGTGCTTACCAAAGTGGAAAATTCAAAGAAAAGGGTAATAAAGCTAGTATAGATGTTGAAATTTTAGCTGTAATATATGGTTTAAATAGTTTTAGAATTTATATTCTAAATAAACCAGAAATATTAATAAGAACAGATTGTGAAGCTATAGTAAAATTCCATCAAAAAATTAATGATAAAACTAGCAGTAGAAGACAATGGCTAAATTTTTTAGATACTATATCAATTTATCATTCTATAATTTTTGAGCATATCAAGGGAAATGATAATAGTATTGCAGATCAACTAAGTAGATCACTGATCAAAGTTTAACTTTTACAGAATGAGACCTCTACTACCAGACAAAGGTAAAAGGGTTCAACCTTCAACCTCAGATTTTGCAGACTCTTACAAACAGACAATGTTATCAAATTTGCATTTTAAACCTCTAGATAAAATTAATGATGTTAGAATAGAAAGACTACAGTTTGGACAACAAAACTTAATAGCATACGAGCCGTCTAACTGGACATTCAGACACTTATCTAACTGTCAACTAGACAAACAACAAACATGCCTCATAGATAATATATGGATAGCACATAATAAAAAAGACACTAAATATGTAATTACTGTTTTAAATGCTTTAGTATATTATTTTACTAGCAAAAATAAAGAAAATAGATTTAAATATTATGTGGTAATTCATGGTAAAACAAATGGTATTTTTCAGACATGGATAGAAGTTTTAGACTCTATTAAAGGTTTTCAAAAACTCCTTTTTAAAGGTTTTAATGATTTTATAGAAGCTTTAGACTATGCTAGAGAGATATAAGGGCCAAATTACTATATTTCTCCAACCCTTAGACAAAACCCAGATAAAACTCCACAATACAACATCCAAAAAGATACAGACAAAATAATATTCTGTGATCATTGCTCATCCATGACCGAAGCATTCAGAAGGCTAAATCTAAGAAATGAAGCTCTAACTTAAGAAAATGCCAAGCTCAGGGAAAGACTCCAAAGAATGGAAAGCAAAGGTAAGACTAAACAAGATGTACGAACTCAGACAGATATACAGGGTTTTTCATCCCAAATAAAAATGGATGAGATGGGTGTGCATTCACCACTGAATGTTAAGAAATCCAGTGTATCGGATGAAGATACAACTAGTCCAGTTTAAACGGTAGCCAGTAAAAACTTCTCAAACCCGTTGATGACTGTCACTTTGCCAAAAAGTGAAAAGGATGAAGGTTCATCTTCCAGAAGAAGGTTACCTCTTTCATTTAACCAGACTCTTAGACAAAAAATCAAAAAATTCCAATAAAATAAAGATCTAGAATTTCTTATAACCCAAACCGTAGAAAAATTACTTAATCAACAACAAGAAAAAGATAAACATATAAACCCAAGCCCAATACAAAGCCCAAGACAAGATTTTGTTTCAAGCGCAAATAATTCAGATAATATTTCAGACTCAATGCAATTTGCTCAAGACCCAAATGATGATGACTCTGGTATGATTTTTGATTCAATTGCATTACATAATTTAGACACTTGAAAAAAAATCTATTATTATAGTTTTAAAGAGGAATGCCTCTTTGTCAAGAAATGTGAGTCCCACTTTACTCACTACCACACATGTGGAAAACTGTTGGGACGCGTCTTTACTTTAATTTAAAAAAAATAGGTAAGAGATAAGTATTGACAGACAATACATCAGACAAAGGACTGATAATAATGCAGAAAGAAGGAGTCATTTCACGTGCGATGGGGCCCAATGTGTACCCGACGGAGAAGATAAGATTCTTTTTCATTTTGAAGTCCGGAGTTTGAAGTCCAGAAGTGTGTATATAAGAAGAAATTACCAGAAGAGGAAGAGTAGAAGGCGAAAAAAGGCGAAGAAATTCACAACCATCAATATTCTAAAATCTCCAAAAAAGCCAAATCTTTTTCTTCTTTAAAATTATAAAGTTTGAATATAAAAAAGTTTTCAGTTCTTTATTTCAAAGTTTGTGTAAAGTTATTTTGGAAGCTTTTCGGGTTTTTCGAAAGGGAAACTTCACTCTGTTCTAAATAATGTTAGTTTTCATATTTATGTTTCTAGTAAACTTCCCATATATGTAAATTATGTGTGTTTGGTAAATTACTTGTAATAGGTTAATTACTTAAATTTATATAAATTTATTAATATTTTCATGAATCTATATTACCTAGTATATGGTTAGTCTCTTAGATTCTTAAAAGTATCGATGAATTAACCTGTAAATTCCTAGGAAATTTTTAGGTTAAATGTTCTGAGAAAAGAACTATGAATAATCAAATCCGGGGTGTGGTTAAAGAAGATTACTTTTAAGAACAAAGGCTAAGAGAAAGAGATGAACAGTAATAATAGATTCATGAATGGACATAGTCCATAAAAAAAAGTTAAAACTAGAAACTAATATGATAATTACATAATAGAACAAGCGAGTGAAGGAGTACTGAGATCTATTAGTCTTTCAAATGCTAGTCAACCTCAATCTCTTAGATATCCATTATCCAAACTTGGTTTGTGATCTTTCTACAATTCAAAAGGTGTCTATTTAAATTTTTTATGAGGCACACAATTCATTACGTAACAAGCCGTCGAAATAGTTTCACCTCATAAATTTAAATGTTCATGTGACTCAATAAGCATAACATTAGTCAATTCAATCAAATTTTATTTTTCCTTTGTGCTACTCTATTAGTTAAAGGAGAATAAGGATAAATAGTTTCATAAATTATTCTCAATGATCTAGCAAAAGAATTAGTCTTATTTGATTCATATTAACGATCTCTATCGCTTTAATTTTTTTTATTTTTCTTCTAAACTGATTTTCAAATTCATGGAGATAATTTTTAAAAAAATTTCAAAAGCGTCACTTTTATTTTTATCAAGTAAAAATATGTAACTTAGAAAAATCATCAATTAAAGTGATAAAATATCTATTACCTTCATGAGTTAAAATTTCTCCAAATTCACAAATATCAGTACGAACTAATTCTAACAAATTAGTTTTTCTTTCAACTTGAAAATGAGAGTGATTCTGGCTTTATTACAAGCCCACACTTTTTAAAATTCTTTTTAACCATTGGGATTAATCCTAAACTACTCATATTTCCAACACAACGATCATCGATATGAGACAAATGGACATATGCCAAAAATTTGTAGAAGAATGGATATAAACATAAGTAAAAACTTTATTTATTACAACATTCAGCTAACACATTCTATCACAAGCATATCATTTTCCCACAAAAAAACATTTCTTCACAATTATATATTAATCGTATTCAACAATAGGTTTAAAGTCTGCTTTATTAAGAAGAAAACTAGACATCAATTTTTTTCTCATGGAAGGAGTATAAAGTATATCTTTCAAAGTTAACACCCTTCCAGAGGTAAAACACAATTCGACATCTCCAATTCCAAGCACTTGAGTAATGTGTGAATCACCAAGCATGATGGTATTGGGTTCCTTAAATGAGTATTATTTTTAAATCAATCTTTGTCATAATAGACATGACAGTTTGCATCAGGATCAGTTCATCATCCATCTATACTTTTAATTATGTTTATGTCGGTATTCACCGCCACTAAAGGTTCTTCGATAACGTTTGCATGAGGGTTAGGAACATGTTCTCAAAATCTGTAAAGTCAAGTAATATGCTCACTCTTGCCATAAACAAAGCACAATCTTATCTTGAATTAGTTAATTTTGTGCTTGATTATGTTCAGCATTATTTTTTTGGGGAGGTCTATCATTTCTTTTCTTTGTAGGCTTCGAAGAATTTTTTTTTTGTGAGATTCAAGAGTAGCATTATTTGAAGTGATTAAATTTGCCTTCGTTGCAATGTTACTCTCTTATGATTGTAAAAGTGCATCTTGGCCCCTTGCCTCTTCTTTCATGCAGATTTTCATTATCATTCAAGAGAGGTTTTCTTTTGTTTGTAACGCATACTTTTTTGAAATTCCTTCCAAGAAGGTGGAAGTTTATCTATTATGCCACAACAATAAGATTATCTCCAATTTTGACTTCCTCAGATCTAAGCTCTCCAACAATCATTATAAAGTCTTGAGCTTGGTCTACCATTGATTTGTTGCCACCATTTGTAAAAGAAATAAATTTACTAGCTACATCTTTTTTCGCTCCATCCTCTTCGGTGTCATACTTACTCTTCAAAGAAACCTTGTAGGTTTCTCAACTATTGGACAGACCATGAAAGCTTTGAGGAAACAATCAAAACAAATAGGGAAGTTTGGTACAACCAGGACTTTTTTTTTTAACTTTCACAATAAGATGACAAAGGTGAGTGGAGCATTAGCAAAATCGAGTAAAAAAAAAAACCTTTGGTGACATTTTTAAACAGGTGACCACTTTGGAGGAGGTAGTAAAGGATCATGAAATTGAATTTGAACAAAATTCCACCTAAAATATTAGAGAAAGACTGCAAAAAGTACAAGCCAAGAAAATTAGATTCTATGCTTTAGAAGAGAAATTTTGAAAACAAATAGCTGATATGCAGTGGTTTAAAGATGGAGGCAGAAACACAAATTTTTTTCATGCTCATGTTACCGGTAAAAGAAAGAAACTACATATTTAAAGGATCAAAGATCAACAAGGGGTATGGCTAGAGCAAGAACCAGAAATTTTCAAGAAGCTATTAGATTCTATGGGGAGCAATTCTCAGAAGAATAGATTCTGACTAATTTTGAAATATTGGATCATATTCCTATGATAATTACAACAAACCACAATTATTAATGAACTACCACAGGATCAAGAGGTAAGGAAGATAGTATTTTGATTGAACTCAAATAGTGCAAGTGGTCCTGATGGTTTCACTGGGAAATTTTTTCAAACTTGTTGGGATATCATTGCTAAGGATATAGTGAAGATGGTCAGAGCATTCTTTTGTGTCCATGAACTATCTAGATACATCACTTGTACTAATTTGGTGTCAATTCCAAAGAAAAAGGAAATTAATACTTTCTCATATTTGATACCTATTAGTCTCAACAACTTCACATCCAAAATATTTTCTAGGATTATTTATGAAAGGGTAGTCCAGTTGCTACCTGGATTAATATCATCTCAACAAGCTAGTTTTGTTAAAGGAAAAAGTATTGTAGAGAATATATTACTTTCTCAAGAGATCGTACATGATATGCGATCGAGGGGTAGACTAACAATGTAGTAATGAAACTTGACATGACAAAAGCTTATGATAGAGTCTCGTAGTTGTTTCTTACTAAACAGTTGAGGAGAATGGGATTCAGAGAGATACTCATTTGCGTGGTATACATAATTATTTATAATAATTGGTACTCCATTCTGATAAATAGGCAACCATGTGGTTTTTTCAAGTCAACTAGAGAGGTGAAACAAGGTGATCCATTATCCCTAACCGTATTTATCTTGGCCTCAGAATGCATGTCAAGTGCATTAAATGCCTTACACTCAGATCATAGATTCTTAGGATTTGGCATGCCAAAATAGAGCCCGTACATAAATCATTTAACATATGCTGATGACACTATAATTTTTTCCTCTGCTAAGGAAGAATCATTAAGACTAATTATGGATACATCTTTTTAACTTGCAATTTAGAATTTCTGAGAGTTTTCTTGGCACAAAAATCGAGGTCTAGTAGTTTTTAAACAAAAAACACTATTATTTAGAGTTCTGATGGGTGCCTTCGACAACCCAGCCAAAGCACATCAAGCGGGGAATGAGAGAATCCATTATAACATAAGTTTCAAGTTGTGTGAGATTACTAGATTTAAGAATGGAGCAAAAGTTTGGTTCGAATGGATGGATAACAGCCAATACCATATGAGAAGAGTAAAAGTCAACATTAAGGTCTTGAGATGGTTGGTAGCCATATTTATTGAAGCTTCAAAAATACAGGGGAGGATAGTTGAGAGGTGGAGCGTGAAGAACCACTTTGCTAAGTTCTATTACACTTTTAAATACAATGAAATAGGGAGATACATCATTTTCATTTCCATTCAGGGCATGAGCAGATCAATCATTATTACACCTGAAACAAGTAAAAAAGGGTGTTTGGTCAATATAGCACACAAAATAGCTAGTTTAAATTATGAACCAACAAGAGTACATCAGACGAACAGATTGGAGAAAGTGCAACAACTGAAATCATACAAAAAAGTTGTTAATGTAGCAGATGGATAACAGTGGCAGCGAAAATGACCAACACCCAAAACAACATCGACATCAACGAAGAAACATAAAAAAAAAGAGAATGACATCATGGTCAGATACATCATCGAAAAATTTCACAACCCAGGTTAAGAAACTCTCTATTTGAATGATGTAAGGAGATAGGCTTTCAAGTCCTCTAAATTAGCGATAGAAGTCAATGCATTTATGATGATGATGGACACTTTTTGTTTGAACTTTCGATAAGGAGAGCAATAGAGCATGTCCTGGAAAATAGAAGGATCTAGAAGAAGATGAAGTTAGATCTGGATTGGTTTAAGCCAACCATTGGATGTTAGTTGGTAGAAATCAAGAGAGATTGAGTCTGGATCAAATTAAGGGGTTAACACATGAATCTATTTTCCAAAAAGTTTTTCTAGGAAATTGGAAATATCTGTGGAGGATACATCGAGACGACTGAGAACATATCACAAAAAATCATCTTCACTAGCCAAAATTAAAGTGAGAGGGGACAAAAATGATGTTCCTGAGGAGGTAGAGGTGACCAGCGATGGAATCACATTCACAATTTCAGTGTGGTGTGAAGTTGTGGTGATAGTGAGAATTTCACATAAGAGGACAAAGGAAAGGGAAAAATATCCACTAGATATTAACTAGACAGATAGGTCAAAGGTTTTTAAAATATTTGTCAACAAAATTTGTGGAGGGGCACGTGGGCATATCACGTGAAGGGCAAGATCCAAAGTAGGACCAATTTTAAAAGAATCAGCGGGTAAAAGGAAAGATAAAAGGGGTATGGGCCAGAAAAAGGTATTTGGCCCATTCAAGGATCCATTAACATGGCAACAAAGTAAATCTACAGAGATGAATTAAGATTTTGACATAATTAATTTTGAAATTGCAGCAATCTCAATGGAATAACCAGCCTAAGCAAAATTAATACAATGGAAATAGAATTTACAACAGAGATAGTAGATAAGGAACTTAATGGGAATTTCAGATGAGAAACAAGGAGATGTTTAGGGGGAGAAAGATATGGTGACCTCGAAACAAAAAATAGAAAATAATAATAACCTAACAGTAGAAGATGTAGTAACCTTGCAAATCCAATTCCCAAAAAAAAAAAAGAATTTGATTCAATATTATCCGAATTGATACAACATAATATAGTCAAATTGAGTAGAGTTTAGAGTCAATTTTAAGGGATGTGAAGGAAAATCAAGGAGTTGTTGATGAAGATAGAGAGAAATAAACAAGGTGCTAGGGTAAAAAAATGAACTGTGTAACGACAAAAGAAAAGGTTTAAAAAAGTTAAAAAAGTTTACAATTGGACACAAAATTCACGAGTAATGGTTCTAAGAGTAAAAGAGGGGTATATGGACCAATGAAGGTGAACGTAATATCCTAGAACATAAGGGGGCTGAACTGCAAGAGAATAAAAAGTATGATTAGAAATTTGTCGAAGATCTGGAACACTGATGTAGTGTGTCTCCAGAAGACAAAACTGGAAGGGAAACTGCAAACTATATCAAATAATTATGGGGTAGCATATGGGTTGATCATGTGCAATTTGAAGCAACTGGGAAAGGGGAGGGATTGTCATAATGTGGGACAAAAGAAGTTGGGAAGGGGTGGTTAGTAGTCTGGGAAAATACTTAGAATTAACTCAGAGTTTATTGAGGATGTGGAGTTTATGGACCTAGAATTAGCTAGAGGAAATTACACTGGGAGAAGAGGGGAGAGACACACCACAATTGCCAGACTTGACAGATTTTTATTCTCAGAATTAGAGGTGACTAAGTCATACTTTAAATTTGAAAATTGGTGGTTAAATACAAATGGTTTCAATGACAGAATAAGGAGATGATGGGAATCTTACAACTTTCAGGGTAAACCTAATTTCATTCTAGTATCAAAATTGAGGGCCTTGAAAAAAGAATGGCACAAAACAGTCAATGGTGATTTGAAATTACAAAAACAAAAAGTTTTGAAAAAGTTAGTTGATCTTGAAATCATACAAGAACAAAGAAGCTTAGAGGAATGGGAGATAGCCTTTAAAACTTTGTTTGGATCATTGTTACTCATTATTTAATAATGTATTGTATTGTATTGTATTGTACTCTATTGTACTGTATTGTATGGTAGATACAATGTTTGGTTAGACTGTACTATTTGTTTTTGTTTAATAACATTTTAATTGTTTGGTTTGATCGTATCGTACTGTATCATAAATTATAAATATACTAAAATATCTTTAATTATTTAGGGTAGGAGGTTTGACTAGATTAAAATAATTAAGATGAAGGGTAAAATAGTATTTTGAAATATTATGTAAATATATCATTAGAATAAGAAATTAAGTAACGATGGGAACACACCAAATTGGTTGTTCCATAAAATAGGGGTTCTCATTGTTACGTAACAACGAAATTTGACAATACAATACAATACATTTTAAGTAACAATAAAAAAACATTGTAGTTTTAGTAACGATACAATACAATACAATGAATAACAATGATCCAAACATAGTGTAAGTGGTACTCATTTTAGAGTTTGAAGGGACAATAAACCATGAGGAAACAACCTGAAGGCAAAAATCTAGGGCAACTTGGCTCAAAGAAACAGATATAAACACGGGTTTTTTCCATAAAATAGCTAATGCACATTGGAGATTTAACACAATTGATAAGCTAAAAATCAATGAGATGGTAGTGAATGAACCAAAAGAGGTAAAAAAAAAAAGCTGATAATTGAGTATTACGAAATTTGTATTCAAGAACTGAAAAACTGAAAAATGAAGGTCTGACTTGACTATGAGAGATTGTCATAAGAAAACAACAATATGCTAACAACCCCTTTTGAAGAACAGGAAATCATAGATTCCATTAGATACTGTGATGGGGACAAGACACCATGACTAGATGGCTTCACAATGACTTTCTTCAGCCATTGCATAAATATCATCAATAATGACGTAGTGGCACCAATCAAGGCTTTCCACAAGCAGGGGACTTTTGTGAAAAACATAAACGCTACTTTTGATAATAACTCCAAAAAAGTTAGGTGCAATGGAGCATAATGATTTTAGGTCCATAAGTCTTTTGGGGAGATTATATAAAATGATTACGAAGGTCCTAATAGAAAGGTTGAAAAAAGTGTTGCATAAGCTAGTGGACAGGCAACAAATGGCTTTCATCAAGAATAGACATATCATGATGCAGTATTGGTGGCAAACGAGTGTGCATACTGAAGAGAAAAAAACAAACAAGCAGGGATTCTACATAAATTGGACATTCAAAAAGCAGTTGATCACCCAAAGTGGGACTCTTAATGAATATGTTGCAGGGTATGGGTTTTGGTTCAAGGTACCTCAGGTGGACCTAACAGTTTATTAGCACTGTAAATTCTCAATTTTGATAAACAAAAGTACATGTGTCTTTTTATTTTGTGGTAGGGGTTTAAGGAAAGGGGATCATTTGTCCCCTTTCCTCTTCTTTCTTTCCATATAAGGACTAAGCAACCTCATACAAATAGCAAAAGTCAGAGGATGGGTCAAGTGGGAGACATAACAGCATAATATACAGATAACACATCTGCAATATGCAGATGACACTCTAGTCTTTCATGGTGCCACACAGGAACAAATGTTAATTCTCAAAGTTATTTTCTCAACATCTTTGAAGTGGTTTCTGGTTTGCACATAAATAGGGTAAAAGTTTCATATACCCAACTAATACAGTGCCAATTATTGAAGATCTGACAGAAAAATTTGGGGGAAAAGTGTGTGAACTTCCAACCAGGAATGCCCATAGAAGCTAAGAGCAAGCCCAAGAATATATGGAATGGCGTGATAGAGAGATGTGAAAAAAGATTAGCAAACTAAAAAAGCCAATACATATCCATAGGTAGCAAACTCACTTTGGTAAGTAGTGTAATGGACTCTACCTCTTCATATATGATGTCATTCTTTCCTACCCCACACAATGTTACTGATAGACTGGATGTTGTTAGGAGAATCTTTATATGAAAAGGAAGTGACGACAAGAAAAGTATCATCTAGTGATATGGGAGGAGATACTGGTAAACAAGAAATGAGGGGGACAAAAGTTTGATGATGAAGTGGTTATGGAAGTTCGCATTTCTAGAAAAACTCTATTGAAATAAGTGATCAGGTCAAAATATGACATGAAGGACAGATAGATGACAGAGGAGGTGACAACTCCTTATAATTGTAGTGTAGGAGATCCATCAGAAAACTATGATAACTAGTTTCAGCAATAACAAGTTGCAAGTTTGGAAATGGAGAGAAGGTGACTTCCTAAAAGGATATATGATGTGTGAAATGACCTCTGAATCAAACTTTTCTTGAACTTTACAACTTATGCCAGTTCCAAGATGCTACTGTGGCTGAACTATGGACAGGAAAAGGTTGGAATCTTCACCTAAGAAGGAAATTAAATGACTGGAAAGTGTACTTATAATAGATTTTTAGAATACGCTCCCTCAAAATCTCTTCCTTACAGAAAAAAGGACAAGTTGATGTGAAATATTGATAACAAAGGTATTTTCACTATCAGGTGTGCTTACAAAGATCTGACAGGAACAAATACTCAGGAGATAGAATAGCCATAAGGAATGATTTGGAAAATCGAAGTGCTTTATAAGGTAAACTGCTTTACATGGTCACGAACAAAAATAGCAATCCCCACTCATGAAAACCTTAACAAGAGGAAACAAAACCTAATGTCATGTCCCCTAACTTCACAATCAAATTTTTCACTCAGATAAGGGCTAAGATTCTAGAGTTGTGGAGAGGTTTGCAGAGAACTCTAGAATCTTTTAAATAATTCAAGAATGCTATAGAATTCCTTAAAATTCTCTAGAATAACTTAGATAGTTTTCAAGAGAGTCTTAGAATTCCCTAGAAAGTGTAGAGAATTCTAGAATAGGACTTAAGTATAATTACTGGAGGGACTTGTAAAGTAATTATTAGTTACACTTAGGCCCCTATAAAGTAGTATATATAGAGGGCCTCACAATCATAAATTATCCATCCAAGTTGTAAGCAATATTCCAAGTAGTAAAATACCTTCTTCCAAAGTTCTAAAATCTTTCCAAAGTCTTTCTTTCATTCTCTTAGCGATTTTTGTTTCAAAGGGCTTACAAGATCTTGAAAGATTCGTGAGTAATTTGTCAAGTGTCGCACGAAGCTTTAGTAAGACTCTAAGTCCGTGACACTATGCTCTTGATGTTATCTATCAGAAGAACAAGTGGAGACAGTCTACCATATCTTTTTGCATTTTAAATAGGCAAACCAACTGTGGCAGATGTTCTTACACAAAAGGAAGATCAGGTGGGTGAAACCTGGGGGAATCAAAGAAGTGCTAAAAAGTTGAAAAAAATTTAGAAATGGAGGAAGAAAGGAAGAGAGATAGAAGATGGATCCTACATATATCTCATTGACCATATAGAAGGAAACAAATCAGAGACATTTTGAAGGCAAAAAGAGCAACATACAGAAGATCAAGACAGACTATTTATGCCTTTACTATTTTTGGTGTAAACAAGTAGCTATAGACAACATTGAAAATGTACTTAATGCAATTGACCGATTGTAATTAGAATAATTAGGATTTTGTAAAGAGAATTTTGTGACGGGGTACTATACTTTGTTGTAGTACACCTATGAATATATAGAAGTAAATTTTATCATTCTCAAAAAAAATAATTATGGATACTCGCTCAAACTATGAAGCAGTAAATGGACAAAACTACACAAAGATGAGTGTTTTTGTTTCTTTATCATAATGTGACTCCAGAGGTAAAACATAAGGTGTTTGAAATTACAAAAATTCCTAAAAGCAGTTCCCCTTTACATACTTGGGAGTACCAATTTGTCACGGGAAAAGACTGATTGTTCATCAAAAAGAGATCATAGACAAGATATTCAATAGACTCAATTCTTGGAAAGAAAATTTGTTTTATATAGGTGGGAGAGTAACTCTCATTAAACATGTTCTTCTAAGCATGCTCATACATCTATTATCTGCTTGCGACCACTGTAGGTGTGCTAACACATGTACACAAAATGTTTTCAAATTTTTTCTAGAGTAATTATGTTGGATACTCTAGTAAGCATCGAGTATTTTGGACAAATCTTTGTCACCCACTAGAGGAATGAGGCTTGAGATTTAGAATCTTACAAGATGTTTCAAAGGCACTTTTTTAAAAATTGTGGTGGAACTTCAGAATTAAACAATCTTTATGGAGAATGTATACAAGTAATAAATATTTTAAAAGAGAGTGATTGTGTAGTGGAAAAGAGGGACATATATTTGGAAGAAAAAGTTACAATGCAGAGACTTAATGGAAAAAGAAATAGGTTGACAACTTAACCAAGGAAATACTTACTTTTGGTTGTATAATTGGTTAGTATTGGGAGCATTATACAAAATTATTTCACCAGATTTAGGAATCGATAGAATTGCAGTATTAGTGAAGGACATAGTACAAGAAGAAAGATGGAATGAAGAAAGATTGCAAGAAATTTTATGAACAAATATTTCAGATCAGATTATTCAAGGTATATAAAGCCTCCATCAAGTAATGAAATTCAAGATAAGCCCTATTGAAAGCTGGACACAAACGGTAAATTCACTGTGGGGACAACTTCTAACCTAATTAGGTAGAGAATGGAATCAATGCAACTGTACAAAATTTTTGGATAAAAGGCCTACTAGTGAAGATCTCTTTTCTCCTATGGAGATTATGCAAAGCTAAGGTGTCTCTAGATGACATAGTAAAGAGTTGGGTATTCAGTTCCCTTCCAATTGTTAATATTGTAAAAATCTAAAAGTGGAAACTATTTCGTATGAGTTTTTAACTTTTCATATTGCTCAATACATATAGAATTCGTTCTACATACCTCTGGTACTTAACATGCAAAATCTACGTTTAAGCCGAGTTATTGATATGTGGTGGGAAGCTCGAGTAAATCACCATGTTAAAAATGCATTTCTAGCAATTCCATCAATAATAGTCTAGGAATTATGGAAAAGAAAGAATGTTATTAGACATGGTGGAAGGATGTCAAGGGTGAAGTTAATATACCAGATTATGCACAATATTGTGATGTTTAGGAAATTTCAGACATGTATCCTACAAGTAAAATACATTGCTACAATCCCTGAAGTCCCACACTCCCAAAAAAAGGTGATATTAGTAAACTGGAGAACTCCAGATATTGGATGGGTAAAATGCGATACCTATTTTGTTTCTTAGGAAATCCTGGAAAAGGCTCTTGGAGATTCTGTCTAAGGGATGAGAATGGTAACCTGCTAGAAGCTAAAGCAAAATAAATGAATAACCTGCACTACACACACACACTAAATCAGAAGCTAAGGCCATAGTGCAAGCAATAAGATATGTAGAGGAGAGACAATATCAACAAGTCATAATGAGACTGATTCATTGCTACTGAAGAATGTTATCCTGAAGATTTGGGAGGTACGCAGCAAATAATGGAAGAGGTAGAGGAAATCTGGAGGAAAATTAATGAAAAGACAGTGAGGGTAACACTCATATTTTGAGAGAAGGAAATCAATTTGCCGATTATTTGGCTAATGCAGTACTGAATGATGGAGAAATAGAAGTAGAATCCTTCTGGTACCCAGAAGTACAAGGAAGGAGCTGATTAACAACGATAAACTCAATCTTCAAAACATAAGAAGCAGACCATGCAAGAGATGACAAATAGGAGAGCCAAGTGGAGAAAGAACATTGTTTTCTATGAACGAATCCCTTGGTGGGAGTAGAACATGGAAAACAATTTTTTTAGCTGATATATATTTTTTGTTTTTGCAGGAAAACAACTAAGGAGGATAAAGGACACCAACATAATTATACATCAATTGAATAGTTTTATACCAAAAGAGAATGAATATTTATGAATCACTTATATTCGGATTGACTCAATAGAGGTGATTTGATGTGTGATATTAGCATCCTATGTTGTTCATCCTATTGAATCGTCAATATTGAGACACAAAATATTGAGGAAAGTACTGATATTTCCATATCAACACAACTACAACTATTTAAAATGGAAAAATTAAAATCAAATGTAGAGAAGGGCACAAAAGGTAACAAGCACAGAGAATAAATTAACAGCAAACACAAGAATCAACACTTACGAAAACAACATCTTCGAGATGGCTCACACACGCACAACAAAGAAAAGGAAAAGAGAAATGAGCAGTTCAACTATTAGCAATGATGACAAGCAACCAAATCCACAGACCAACAAAATATTTGGATCTAACAATACATATTCATCACAACAACAAAAGGCATTGTATAAGCAACGAAAGCAATAGGAACCAAGATTAGATAATCTCAAAATGGAACAAACTTCAGAGATTTGTGATCATCAATTTTCTTTTGTTTTACTATATGTGATTTTCTTTTTGAACATTTTGCTTTTGTCTTTTAACATTACAATATTATAGTAAAATTTATTTAAAATAAAATAAAAATATGTTATCCAATAAACATTTATTCTTGAAAAGATGATTGTTACGAAGAACAAACTTTAATTACTATCACTAAAAACATATTTCCTTTTACCGAATTTCATTGGCGTGTCAACTGAGGGTATGTTTGGTAGGAACAAGAACAATTTTAATTTTTTCATGGCTAGTTGTAATAGAACATAGAGACCTAACTGAAGCATAGTTTACTAGTATTGGGTAATAATGGTAGCCAGTGGGATCAACAACTAGAGAAAATGTTGGCAATGACGAGTAAGCACTCGGCGTATCAGATAGAGATCTGGTCGAGGGACTTGAAGAAATGGATGAAGAAAATTTAAAGGATGATGTGACTGGAATATTGGACGCAAGAAGTGGTGAATTTGGAGTGGTGTGGATGAATTATTTGGTAAGGAGATCGAAGAGAATGCCCAAGTTATTGAGTTGGATAGAGTTGATAGATGAGACCTAGGATCAACAATAAAGCAAATGGAAATGTGGTTTCATCAAAGCGAACTGTCGAGCTATATAGAGGCCTCCGGGGGGGCTTTATCAAGGTAGAGATAACCATAGTGTATAGAGTTGTACCCAAGAAAAACGCATGACACACTATGAAAGTCAAACTTATGTTTATTATAGGGGCGAATGTAAGAAAAGAAGAGGCACCCAAAGGCTTTTAGAAAAGTATAGTCAGGTAATCTGTGACATGCAAGTTAAAATGGAGATATGTTGTTGTTTGAGGGGGAAGGGAGACAATTTATTCGATATACGGTTTTACCAAACGTGAATTGCCGGTAACAGAAAGGAGAAGAACTGTGTGCTAAGATGCGTAAGCTGGTTTCAACTATATGACGATGTTTGCGTTCAACTTTGTCGTGTTGTTCATGTGTGTGAGGATAAGAAACTCGATGAGAGATACCGAATTGAGAGAGGATGGGAGATAAAGCACGAAATTCACCACCCCAATCTGAATGGATTGTTTTAATCTTAGTGTTAAATTGATTTTCCACAAGCAACTTGAACTGTAGGAAATGGAAGCAACTTACCATTTCAATTTCATTGGAATTCCCCAGATAAAGTTGGAAAAATCATCAACAAAGACAAGAAAATATTTTTGACCTTTAGAAGATAAATGAGGGGCAGGTGCCCAAACATCGACAAATACGAGTTGTAAAATAGATGAACTTTTATTAATTGAAATAGGAAGATTGTAACTTTTGTGACTTGCCGAGTTGACAAGCACTACATATATGATTAAAATTGAAACTAAAACAAAGTAAACTATGCTCCTGTAAGACTTGATGGAGCACTCGATATAGTAATACAGATTGTATCTAACTAGGAGACCTAACTACACTAAATAAGTTATCCCTTGTCCTTAGGATTACTAGGTAGATTAGGAATCGTAGTCAAAGCAGGACGAGCTACATGTTCCACCAGGTTGGCTTAAAATGTTTGGAAAATCAACTCATTTTCTTCAAATCTAAAAAAAAAATAACTTTTCTTTCAGAATTTAAGGAAAATGTTTTTCAAAACGTTATTTTATCCTTCAATTTTTTTTCTTACCCTACATATACCCTGTAACCGACCATCCCATTCAAAAAAAAAAAATTAAATTCTTTTTTTAATTTCAAATATGTTTTTATCCCTATCCACAAACCAACTCCACCCCCCCCCCCCCTCCTCCTAATCAAACAAAAAATTAAAAATTATTTTTGAAATATTTCAAATTTTTTAAGAATTTCTTTTACCTAACCCAACCCCTACTCCCCAATAAAATATACATTGCTTTTGAAAAAATTTCATTTAATTTTTATGCAAATCCCTCCCTCCCCCTCCCCCCCCCCCCCTTAAAAAAAAACTAGGCTACCACCTCCCTGCCACCCGTCAATATTTTTATTTTTTTTTGGTAGTATGTCAATTTTTATTTTATTTTACTCCCCCTCCCAAATCCTGTGCTAGCCCCAATCAATATTTTTATTAAAAAAAAAATCAGTTTTTATGCCACCCAGCCAACCCCCTTCCCCTGCAATCCCATCAATTTATATTTTTTTGAAAAAAGAATTCTAGGTCAGATCTCACTCAGTGTCGAATTATAGACGATCATTGGGGTCTTGTCTAGTTTGGGTGTCGGGTCCTAAATTAATTATTGAGGTTGATTTTTTGATTAGAAATTATTTTTTTTAATGGGTATTTTTTAGTCTCAAGCTAAAAATAAAAGATATTTTTGAAAAATATTTTTCATTTATCAACTAAACATTAAAAAATATTTTTCCGAATAATGTTTCTACTTACTAACCAAACATGAGAAAATAAGTTAGAAATTTACTAATTTTCCAAAAAAAATATTTTCCATAAAAACATTTTCCTTCCTACCAAACACGCTCTATCATCAATTCTTCACATTAATTTTCTTTTCTTTGAACTACAAATTTCATTTTTTTCAATAGGTTTTACTTTCATAATAGATGTCCATATTCCAAAATGCAATTAAATATACATTGAAAAACTAAGTTGAACGAATTAATAGTTCATATTCTATTTAGACTACTACTAAATCATGAACTAGATTACTAGATCAATATTTGATAAGATACCAACCAAGAAATCTAGTATTTGCCATGCTTTTTTAATCACATCAAAGAATGAAGAGATAAGTCAGGGTGCTGTAAAGTACATTGAATATACAATATATGGTTTCATATTGTATAGCGTCTCTAACTAGTAATAATAATAATACTTTATGTATGGCATATATGTGTAAAGTTTCTTTTCACATAACAAAAATCAAACTATAAAAAGGATCATTTATAGTCAAATATTAGTTGTCAGGCCACATATGATCATCGTGGATCCTGAGATAAACTTGTTCAATGTTTTCTTTTTAATTCTCAAGCTCCATACTTAGAAAAAACTTAGAGGTGTTATACCAATTAAAACAACTTCATTCATAAAAAATTCATAAAATTAAGAGTCTTCTAACACAATTTTATTATTTTTTATGACAAGGAAAATCCGCAGTCGCTATCCTTTGATTGCGCATAGGGTAAAACCCCCGTTTCTATACAATAGCTCGCAAACCACACAGGAGAGATAACCTGCACTAGGCGTTTATATTATGAAACAAATGATATTTTTCTAAATAAAAAATTAGTGTGTTTAAAGAGAAAATGATCTTAAGACTCTTGTTTTTTGATCCGATCAAATTAAACATTTTTATTTCTTTTTTTAAAAGAAAATATACCTAATAGATTGAAATGTAAACTAATTAAATCCAGACCTTCAATAAGCATAAATAAAAAAACTTGTAATAGGAGGAAGTAGTAACGTGTTTTGTGTTTACATAACATAATGGACACCATTATGAATTGTAAAACAAGATGGAGTTTTGATACGAAAGAAAGTACATTGCATAATTAAAATATAATTACGTTTAATCATGTTTTATTATAAAATTTAAATATATTATTTTTATTTTTAATAAGAATGAAATTATATTAATCTGTTTTCCTATCAATCATCATTATTGAATATTTTTATTTGATTTCTACATTTTTTATTACCACATTAATTTCTCTTCACTTTAATAAAATAAAATGAATCTGGAAAAGTGTGAAAGAAAAACACACAAAGAAGTAATTGGTATTGCCTCCGTCCGAAATTATTTATCATGTTATGCTTTTTAAAAGTCAATTTGATTAGTTTTTCAAGTTAAATTAGATCAAATTAATTGACATTTTAAACAAAAAAATTAGAAATTCTAAAACTATACAAAAAGTATTTCAAATTGCAATTTTTTTGCATATTAATATAATAAAAAAATACATCTTAAAATGTTAGCCAAAATTTATATAGTTTGACTCTAAAAATAGAAATAATGATAAATAATTTCGAACGAAAAGAGTATTAAGTCTTTGAAATAAAATAGAGTATTTATTATTAGTAAAAGGTGATAAAAATAACATGAAATAGCGACAAATTTATTTTTATCAAAAAATTATATTGTACATAATAATCAAATTTTAATTTAATAAATATTAACACAAAATTGACACCTCATAAAATAAATTGAAGATTTAATTCTCTATGGAATCATAACCAATAGATAATTTTATATTTAATATTATTTAAAAAGGACATTTATGACTATGGTACTATCAAAATAAATGCGGTACGCAAGCGTCATGGGTGATTAATAACCAATTATTCACGTGGGCATATGCTGTGTTTGGTCCACTTAATTTTCCATCCTAGCTTAGCTCAACAGATAAGACTAAATTCCTGCTGAGCTAATTTTAGGATTTCTTCACTTGAGTGGGTAGGAATTTCTCAAAATAAATTTTTTTAAAAAATTATTTTCTAAATATGAGATGAGTATTGTAACGTGAAAATTCAAGTTTAATTAGGTATTAAATAATTGGTAGTAAAGTTGGTGTGGCAAAGAGAGTGTAAGGAATGAATTATGAGTAGTACTAAGTAATATATTTGCGTTTAATAACAGATAGTATTAAATAAATAATATAAAATAATATTAGTATTTACTGTGTACTAATCCTAGTCCTATTAGGATTAGTACTCCTTAATCCTAGTCATATTAGGATTAGTACTCCTTCCTAAATCTCCTATATATATCTCTCATGTATTATTTCTTCATGGTAACAAGAGCCAGAAAACCTAGATCTTCTTTTCTCTAGGTTTTTTTTCTCTCTTTAGGGCACCGATCGTTCCCTCTCTTCTCTTGGGCGGCGGCAGCCATGACAACCGAGGTGGATCCTCTCGATTCACATCCTTCTGGCGTTAAACTCCTTCTCAGGCATCTTCATGCCCTGATTCCCGAAAAATTATCAGACATAAATTACCCTACATGGAAAATCACCGTTTACGACTTCGAGGCCAATTACCTTCTCAAATACGTCGATGGAAGCAGGCGCATGGCGATCATCACCGCCACGGACAAATCGAGAAAAAACCAATCCGCCCATGCCGCTGAAAGCCGTGGATGGCGGATCCGATCATGTTTGATTGCGGTCATCTCTCCCACCGCTCGTAAACACGTCCGATCTCTACACAACCGCCACTACGTGGGCTGACCCTCGCAACACGCTATGCATCAATTTTCCACTCTCGTATTTTTCAATTGCGTGATCGTCTCCACACAATTACCAAAGGCACGAAAACTATGGCGGAGTATTTAGACGAGGTCTCCACCATCATCACGACCACCGACACCGCAGTGAACGAAATCATTGAAAAAGATCTGCGTCGTAATGCGTCGTTCGGGCTCCCATCGCCTTACTCCTCCATTATATGGTGGTTCGCGTCAGTCAACGCCCGTTGACCTGGCTACTCTCTCGCCGTGGCTAAAAAGTGAAGAAATCAACGTGGATCCGGAGAGCAAACTTCTCCGAAGCCGTGTTATGGAGCCGCCACCGCCTCACCGCAAGCCGTAACTATCGCGGGGTGTGGTGGCGACCGGCGGGAGCCGTGGCCACGGCAAAACAATGAGGCCGGGCGCGCGGTGGCGAGGCGATCGTCCGCCGTCTGACGGTCGGCCAAGAAGCAAGAATAACAACCAGACTCCTCGCCCGGCGTGGCGGGCACTTACTAGCGTGATCGTCCCAACTTGTCAAATCTGTCGAAACAGGACACACCGCTTGTTCGTCGGCCGGGTTTCGGTATGAGGAGAGCGAAATAGTGATAACCGTGCCAATTATGCATCTGGCCGGCCGCTTCCTACGAATGGCTGTTGGATACTGGGGCCAACATGCACGTTACTTCTGATCTATCCAAGCTTAACGCTTCAAATCCATATCATGGCTCCAATGGTATTACTGTTGGCAACGGTGAGTCCCTTAATATTTCTCACACTGGCACGGGTACCATTAAAACCCCTACCGCTATCTTTCACCTAGGTAACCTTACCCACGCCCCTTCTATTAAAATCAATCTCCTTTCAGTTCACCAATTCACAAAAGACAATAATTGCTCACTCTTGTTCGCCTCTAATGATTTTCAGATCCTAGACAATACTGCCAAGAGGGTGATTTTTCAGGGCCCCTGTGAGCATGGTCTGTACGTTCTTCCTGGCACAAGTTCGCCCGCCCGCTGATTTGAAGCGTTCTCGTGGCTCCGGTGGCTCTTTCGGTGATGGCCACGATCTGTTGTGGCACGATCGTCTGGGTCACCCGTCTACTCAAATAATAAATTCTTTAATGTCTCAATTAGGTTTTTCTTCCATTCATGTAAACAATTGTGACTCTGCTCAATTGCTAAATCTCATAAATTACCTTTTACTTTATCTCGAGAAGCGCATAACCGCACCTTTTCAACTTATTCATTACGACCTATGGGGTCCTACTGCATTCCTTCATTTCTTTGGTTTTCGCTATTATATTTGTTTTGTGGATGATTTTACAAAATACACTTGGTTGTACCCACTAAAACACAAATCACAGGCATACACCACCTTTGTCGCCTTTGAAAAAATGGTCAAAACACAATTCAATTCTCATGTTAAACTTTTTCGAAGTGACAATGGAAAGGAATATGTAAATAACATCTTTGGCCAGTTTCTGCAATCCCTAGGAATTATACATCAAACCTCCTGTCCATACACTCCCGAACAGAATGGGGTAGCTGAGCGTAAGCATCGCCATCTCATTAAAACGGTGGTTACTCTTCTACATCAATCTCATCTCCCTGTCTCCTTTTGGGTAGAAGCTCTAGCCACCGCAAACTACCTCATTAACAGAATGCCCAGTCACACCCTCTCCAACAAATCACCCTATCAACTTCTTTACCAAGAACTTCCCAATTATACCAACCTCCGCGTCTTTGGGTGTCTTGCCTATCCTTGGCTACGCCCTCATATTACTCATAAATTACAATCTCGATCCCGTCCTTGTATTTTTTTTGGCTATCATCCTACCTCCACGGGTTATCGCTGTCTTGACCCACAAACTCATAAAGTCTACATATCTCGTCATGTCAAATTTGTCGAAAATGAGTTTTCCTACGAGTCTATTTCCTCCTCCACAAATACATCATTCATTGGCGTCCTTCCCCTTTTTCCAACATACTCACATGGTCTCTTTCCACCTTCCCCCACACCTCCACCCACTACCCAACCACCCCTCATCACCCCTTCGACCGTCACCCACAATACACCCGCAACCACCCACACTCACAACCAACCCCAACCACCCCATACCCACAACATCTCCAGCCCGATCCGGTTTGGGTCCTTCCCGGCCACCCCCGAATCACCACCGCCTGTGCCACCCCCCAATACTCATCTCATGTTAACCCGTGGCAAAGCCGGTATCTTTAAACCCAAAACCTTTCAGGCTACCATACTACCAAATACACCCCTTCCCGATAGTGAACCAACAACCTACTCTGTTGCCACAAAAAATGCTTATTGGCGTCATGCTATGGATGACGAGTTTAAGGCTTTGACTGATCAGAAAACTTGGGTTCTTGTACCTAAGCCCGTGGCGGCACCCGAGTTTGTAAATGGGTGTACAAAATTAAACACAATGCAGATGGCAGTATTTCCAGGTACAAGGCTCGTTTGGTTGCTAAAGGCTACAATCGTGAGTATGGGCTTGATTACTCGAGACATTGATCCTGTTATTCGGCAGAAACCATTGTGAATCTTGTCACTCGCCGTGCGCAACAATTGGCTCATCAATAAGTTGGATGTTTCCAATGCTTTTCTTCATGGCATGCTTGATGAAACTATCAAATGACGCAACCACCGGGCTATGTTGATCCCCGCTTCCCTCAACATGTTTGCAAACTCCAGAAGTCACTGTATGGGCTCAAGCAAACCCCCTATGCTTGGTACACACGTCTAAAAATGTTCCTCCAGGGACTCGGCTTCACGTGTTGCGTACACGACACGAGTCTATTTACTCGACATTCAGCACACGGTACAGTCATTCTTCTTGTCTATGTAGATGATATCATTATTACAGGCTCTACTGCAGCTCTCATTCAGGATGTCACTCGAGCTATGCATACTACCTTCAAAATGAAGGACCTTGGTCCGTTACATTATTTTCTGGGAATGGAGGTTTCTCGGACAGCAATGACGGCTTGTTTCTTCATCACCAAAATATGCTCGAGATCCGCTGAAAAGTCGGGTGTAAAAATGCACGATTAACCAACACCGATGGCGATCTCTTCGTCACGAATGGAGCCGACACCCCCTTTGCCGATATCACCCACTTCCGCAAATTTCATTGGGGCTCTACGATGTTGGCCATTGCCCATCCCGACATCGGTTCTTTGTCCAACCGAGTTGCTCAGCGCATGCATCAACCAAGTGAACATGATTACCATTGTCTAAAACGCATTCTCAGGTACATTTTTGGCACTCTTGGTCGTGGTTTACTCATTCGACCTGGGGACTTAGAGCTTTGGGGTTTCTCAGATTCAGATTGGGCGAATGGTAAAAATGACATAAAATCTACATCGGGGTTTCTCGTTTTTTTTGGGCCGAACCTGATCTCCTGGTGTACAAAAAAACAACTCAAGGTCTCTCGGTCCTCGACTGAAGCTGAATACCGCGCCCTTGCTCTTCTTGCTGCTGAGACCATGTGGGTCACATATATTCTTCGCGAACTCCGCGCCACTCACACTGTTCCTGCTCTCTATTGTGACAACAAATCAACCATCTGTATGGCCAAGAATTCCGTCCTACACACCAGAATGAAGCATGTTGATACCGATTATCTCTTTGTTCGCGATGAAATTCAGTGCCGCACCATCTGTCAGGCAAAGATGTACCCATCTGAAGAACAACCGACCGATATTCTCACCAAACCTCTCCCGAGCCGACAAAGACGATTACCTCAGTTCAAGCTTAGTTCGCTTCCGCTCATTTCGACTTGAGGGGATAATAATGTATAGTATTAAATAAATAGTATAAAATAATATTAGTATTTACTGTGTACTAATCCTAGTCCTATTAGGATTAGTACTCCTTAATCCTAGTCCTATTAGGATTAGTACTCCTTCCTATATCTCCTATATACATCTCCCATGTATTCCCTTATTAGGTTAACACTTTAATACAATCAATATTCCTTCAGCGTTTCGCACGATTATAAATAATAATTGTATTAAACTTGCAAATAATTCTTTACTAAATCTATACATTAAAAATGATGGGAAAAATAGGTTTTTAAAAAAATATTAGCAATATTTCAACATAAATTTGATTATTTGTCATTATCACATAACTCAAGAACTTCTGATGAATAAATTGTTCAGAAAATAATAAATCATTGATTCTTTAAAGAGAAAATTATACATAATAATAACAAACATTTAAATCAAAACAAATCTTATAGCTACTATTTCATATATTTGTATTTTGTAGTAAATGTGTATCTAATGTTACACTATTTTGGTAATTCAGTTCGACCCATGAATTTAAGAAAAATACAAATTATTTTATAAAAATTCCTTCACTATTTTCTCTCTCTCATTTTCTTTCAGTTTCTCCTAAAATCTCTTCCCAACTCAATTTTATTTTAGTCGGTTAGGGATCACACATTTAAAAAAATCAAAGATTTATTTTTATATAAATCCCTGTGCTATCTTTTCGCTCTCATTCACTTTCAATTTCTTCGTAAAAGTTGCAATTATCTTAAAAGTCACAAGTTTTCATAAAAGGTGAAGACTAGTTTTAAAATAAATAAATTAAACGAGAATCCTGCTATGTAGTGGCGCCATGTGGGTGGACTTAAAGTTCTCTCTCTCTTGTGTGTGTGGCTACTCAACTCTAAATCCCAGTTTTTGCCTATATAAAGAGTACTAAATTCTCTTAAAAGACATCTACGAAATTCCATAAAGAGATCAAGATCTCGAATACTCCATAAATTGATGGATTATTCATGTAGAGAGGTCAAACCTTAATCATCCTAGTTCGAGAACTACGTCATTAACGGCCCTCGAATCATAGATAAATCCTAAGAGAGTAGAATCAAGGGATCAATAGAATTGTACTCGCAATCTACCTTGATCAATAAAGTTACGTTTTTACTTATTTTATTGTGATCGAAATTTATTTTCTGTCACTTTAAAATATTGTAAACAAATTCGGCACGCCTAGTGGGACCCAATCTGCCTTCATCTCTTCTCTCTTAAATTAAATCTGAAGCTGCAAAGGTGGAAGAATGAGTACTTCAAGCCTCGTCTATCAGTTTCATCAAATCTACACTCCGACAAGTCTTGAAGTAGGGGACATTGTAGACATTGAAATTTTTTTGGAGTCTACAAGAGTGTTCAATTCGAGTTAAGACTCTACAAATTGTGTTCGACTCAAATTAGGATTCTTGAAAACTACTCAACTCTAAACCCTAGTTTATGCCTATATAAAGGCAACTGAATTCTCGTAAAAAACATCTCGGAAATTCCATAAAGAGATCAAGATCTCAAATACTCCACAAATTGATGGATTATTCATATAAAGAAGTTTAACCTAAATCATCCTAGTTCGAGAACTACGTCATTAGCGACCCTCAAATCATGGATAAATCTTAGAAAAATAGAATTAAGGAATCAACAGAATTGTACTCACAATTTATCTTGATCAATAAAGTTATGTTTCTACTTGATTTATGTGATTACAATTTATTTTCCATTGCAAACAAAGTTAAAGTACTTATTTATGCACATTTAAAATTGAGGCAATATATATGAAACGAGGCTACCACCAAATTATAAAGTACCCACGGTGTATTTCTTCTTTAAAATATAATGAAATATTTATTTAACTATAGTTTTCTTCTAAGCTTAACAATTTTTTTTAAAAAAAAAATAAGAATTCCATTATTTTTAAAAATAAATGGAGTTGTAATTGTGTACTTTTAAAAAATATTTTTGTAATTAGATGCAATGACTATTACTTACAAATAATTTCAAATGTGAATTCTAGTCAAACACTTTTTATTTTGGCAAAAAACATTTTTCAAGTATACCTCAAATTTAAGCTACATCCTTAAAATATCATTTTTAGTAGAAAACATCCTTCGAGTATTTAAAAGTGAACAATTTCATTCTTATGTGAGATATAGTCAAAAAATTAAGGGATCCTACAAATATATGAGCAATTCACGTGACTATCAACAAAAGTTTTCCTACATATTCATTACTTGCTATATGAAGTTCTTGAAAAAAATATTTAAAATCTTAGACATTATTGCTTACAGAAATAAAAATTATTTGGAATGTGTGAGGGTACATTATCTGCTCTTTCTCTTATTTAGTAACGAAAAGAAGTTGGAGCTTAATTATCTTTACCTTTTTCATAGCCAAACTGTGTTTAGATCAATAAATTTTTTGGACCAATGTGATATTGAAGTAATCAAAATATTGAGTATGTCTCGCATTTGAGTTTCTTTCTACATTATTAGAAGCGGAAGTCTCCACAACCGCCGCTTCTAGTATATTGAATTGAGAAGAAACATATTTCAACCAATAGTATTTTTAATATAAAATACATGAAAAATAAATGAATAACCTGTCAAATTAAAAGATTTTGTATAATGCTAAACTCAATAATCAAAAAAGTTTACGATAATATTTTTGACAAATCTAAGAATAATAATTAGGAAGGAATGACTTGATTTTGTTAATTTTCCGAAAAATTAAAATATACGGATGGAAATTATTCACTTTTAAATACTTAAAAGATGTTTCTTGCTAAAGATTGATACTTTAAGGATGTAGTTTAAGTTTGAGATATAGTTTAAGGATAATTTTGACCAAAAACAATAATTTTAACCAAAAACTTCAACACGTGATAAGCGAGTGTAATTAAAAAACTATATAATAGAGATAGGAAAAGTTTAAATAAATACAAATGTGGCTATCTTTTAAGTAGCATTTATCCACACAATAATAATATGGAGAAAATTGGAGAAATTACAAGTTTTAACATGGAGAAAATTCCAAAGAAGCATTTTATTCTAGTTCATGGATTTTGTCATGGTTCTTGGTGTTGGTACAAAATTATCAATTTATTGGAAAAATGTGGTCATAAAGTGACTGCTTTAGACCTTGGTGGTTGTGGAATTAATATGAAACAATTGAATGAAATTGATTCAATATTTGATTATATTCAACCTTTGATGGATCTTATGATATCTTTGTCTAAAGATGAAAAGATTATTTTGGTTAGTCATAGTTATGGTGGTCTTTGTATTTCTCTTGCTATGGAAGCTTTCCCACACAAAATTTCAACAGGAGTTTTTATCTCTGCTTATATGCCTAATCATGTGGATCCACCTTCTCTTCTTATTCTTGAGGTAATTTTCATTATTTTGTTTCAATTTATATGATTTTTTTTTTCTTTTTGAGGATTTATTTATGACTACTTATGACTTTTTGTTTTTAGCTCTTCTTATTCATGAGGTAATTTTTGCAATCCATGAGTTCAATTTTCATCAAAAAGAAAAAAGGAAAAAAAAAGTACTCTACCTTATCTCAATTTGTGTTATACTGTTTAGCTTTTTAAGAGTTACTTTTATTATTTTTTAATGCTCAATTTATTATATTAGAATAAGATTGAAGTAAATGTCATGGAATAGGATTTGATCCTACTAGATCCTAATAGTAAATGATCAGATCTTGTAAGTATTTTCTTTCTCATAAACATAATCTGCTTTCGAAGATTTTACGTAATATTACCTTTCACTAAATATGTTATTATTATTCAATTTGTTTGGATTATTGTTATTTATTATTTTATAATATATTATATTATATTATACTGTATTATTGTATGGTAGATACAATGTTTAACTATATTGTATTGTTTGTTATTGTTTATTAACATTTTAATTGTTTGGTTTGATCGTATCATACTGTATTATAATTTATAAATTTACTTAAATATCCTTAATTATTATAGGGTAAGAGGTTTGACTAGGTTTAAATAATTAAGATGAAAAGTAAAAAATATTTTGAAATATTATGTAAAGATATAATTGAAAAAGAAAATTAAGTAAAGAACGCACTAAATTAATTGTTCCACAAACTAAGAATTTTTATTATTACGTAATAACGAAATTTAACAATACAGTATAATATATTTTAAATAACAATCAAAACTATATTGTAGAAATAGTAACGATGCAATATAATATAATGGATAACAATGATCCAAACGTAATATAGATATGTCACTATTATTCAATTTATATATTGTCGTTCCGTCACATAATTATGGGTGCATTGCAGTACTTCAAGAGGACTTCAGTGGAGTCACTTATGGATTGCCAATTTAAGTTTGATCAAGGCATGGAAAATCCACCGACAAGTGCTATTTTTGGCCCACAGTACATGCAGGCTAATGTATACAAGAATTGCCAACCAGAGGTTATTACCCATTTCTTTTTTATTTTAACAAATTTGATTATATGATCTATCGGTGAATATATCATAATTATAATAAATTAAAATTGAAAATAAAAAATAAATATTCAGACTAAGACATATTATATCATCTCTTTAAGAAGATTTATGATATGTATCAATTGAATCGTATAATTTATAATTCGTCTTTTTTAAATATAACAATTTAATAACATCGTATAACTCAAATAAGTCTACATTAATGAAAGAGTTTAAAGCTTCATCCTTAGAATATCTTCATTCAATATCAAATTTCTGTGTGTTGAGATCTAAACTATTTTTCTCTCTCTTTCCTTTTCTCTTTGACCACACATACAACAACATTATCCCACTCAATTTTTATTTTTTTTTCTTTTTTCATCTTTCACACAAAAAGAAACATCAATATTTTTCTATTTATAAGTGTGAAATTTTCCATATATTACATAGCAAAAAAGTGAGATAATAATATTGTAGAACATGTGGTTAGTGGGTGTTAATGGTTACTAGATTATGACATTAGTGGATACATAAGTTCAATCAAGAAATAATGACCTTTTTTTTTAAAAAAATATACCTATTAACCTATGCACTTCTCTATTTTAATTTAATATTGAAATGAATAAACACCAATTAGGATCGTATATGTGTCCTTTGAAACATGTCCAATATTATATGATGCATTAGCGCTAAAAAAGTTCATCTATTTTAAGATAGATTTCTCATACTCACTCAATTAATAATTATTATTTTAAAAATAATTTTAAAAAAATAATTTTATAAAATACTATAATTGAGTAATTATCTAAGAATCAATCCTTCGTTATTATCAATAACGTTGGCAATTCTAACTCATTTGTGTATTCGTTTATTTTTCTTTTTGATTGGGGGCCAAAAGAAAGTGAAATTAAATGGAAAGACGATTACAAACTCAATTTTTACTAACTCGTCCAGATTTTTTTATAACTATATTAGTTGATGAATTAGTGATACGTAACAGCAGATAAATTATGAACTAAGCACATATTTAACCTGTTGAAAGATGAGTAAACTACGGATAAATGTGAGTTATTAGCTTCTTTAGTAAGGCCTTAGTTATACAATGATGATAACATATTTAGTGAAATACTAACAATATATTCATTGAGATCCTAATATTAATCAGTACTTTTACTTCTTCTTTTTTGTTTGTTTTTACTTGTGACATTTGGATTTGACATGCTTATGATTAGCGTGACTATTGTTCTAAACTATCCCTGTCATTAGTACATTTTTAATTTGTTTTTATTTGTGACATTTGGATTTGACATGCTAATGATTCGCGTGACTATTGTTCTAAACTATCCCTAGTATTATATCTTGAAAAATAGTAATTAATGTTAAAGGTATAATATTTTTGGTCCATTTTTAATTGTCACAATATTTTTTTTTAGAGTCAAATTATCAAAATTTCATATAATATTTTATAATGTATTTTTTCATTATATTGATATGCAAAAAAATATAATTTATAATAATTTTTGAATATTTATTTTTATTTTTTTAAAATATCAAATTGATGTAATCTAATTTATCTTAAAAATTAATCAAATTAATTTTAAAAAAACATAATATAAAAATTAAAAGTAGACGGAGTGAATAGTATAACAAATAATACATGACACATAAGGAGATCACGATAATTTGCACTATTTATTAATATTCTGTTCACATTAGGAGAATTTTCACTTGGGTCCCAAATTTAAAAGTCCAAATTTCCATCAAATATTTAATATTGCTTTACAATTATATCTCTCCTTGGATTTTACATATATTAAAAAGTTTGATGAGACATGCAATTTTTGTTAGGACTTGGAATTATCAAAAATGTTGATTAGACCAGGAAAGTTTTTCATACAAGACATGTCAAAGGAAGGGTTATTGACACAAGAAAAGTATGGATCAGTAAAAAGAGTTTACATTGTAACACAAGATGATCAAGTCATGCAAGAAGAATTTCAAATGTATAATATACACAAAAGTCCTCCTCATGAAGTCAAAATTATTGCCAATTCTGGCCATATGGTTATGATATCTCGACCTCACGAGCTCTTTTTATGCCTACAAGAAATAATTGAAAATTCGTATAATTGATGATCTCAATTTTTCAAAGAGTAAGATATAATTATTATTGTAATAATGGTGAATTTATCGTTTGGTCATTCATGTTAGAACGAAAATAAGAATTTCAAAAATATATGTCCTTCGATTTGTCTTGTTTGTTTAATATTTAAATCATGAAATGTTATTGTTATTGGTGTAAGTTATAATATTTTCTATCTAAACTCCCATGTCTAAATGACCTTGCGCTCATTGTAATGTTGTAAGAGCTAGAAAATAGGCTAAAAACATATATGAGGCATTTTACTGATATTTTCAAAACATACCTATTTATTACTCTTTTTCTTTAAAAAGATTTGTTATTTTAAATGAGCGTTCAACTATATTTAATATGATTTATATATTTATTAAATTAACTAATGTTACTTTATTTATTCAAGTAATGAATTTCAAAATTATAATTATATTCTAGCTAATATAAAGAAAATGATAAATGAACTTTTATCGAAAATAGCAGATTTTATGTAGGGAAACTCATATAAATATATTATATTAAAAAATATTTACAATTTATCACGTTACCTTCAGTAAATTCAACTTCTAAATTATGTTTAAGTTAATATTATGAATGAAAATCTTTCTAATTCTTAAACGTCTACTCATATTACTTTCACGTCTACATGTCTATGGACTTCAACATAAATACATTAACGGATTTTGTAAATTAACCTAGCAAGAAAATTTAGGTATATTGTGTGTCTACTCTAAGTACAAATTCGTTCTCCAATCTATGTCGTTAATATCTTGCTCTACGAGCTGAAAACTATTTAAAAGTATTTAACTAACGTGCGCAGTGCAGGTGAAAATGGCGAGGGGAAGAGGAAGAGGGCGAGGACGAGGACGAGGCCGGAAAACATCAATACTAACAGTTGGTAGCTCAGTTGGAGCTCGAGTGGAAGCAATCGAGTTGAATCAGCAGGAACAAGCTCAAAATGAGGAAGGTAGTTTTGAAGATAGACTCTCTGTGAGTTCTAAAGTTTCAAGGAATTTGAGCTTAAACTATTCACTGGAGAAGGAAGAGGTACATGGTGATCTAGAACATTTTGATGTTGAGAATAAGGTGGATATCAATGGAACAGTAACTGAAGTTGACAACAGTAAGGGAGGTATAGAAAGGGAGAAAAGTAAGGAACATAAGGAGCCTTGGGTTAATATGTTTAAAAATAATCGTGCAGCTAACAATGGAATGAACTTGACTTACTTTCCTCCACAAATAGTGAATGGGCAAACTATGGTTCAGCTGGAAGGGAAAGAGGTACAGATTGAAGAAGAGAAGTGGAAATGTGCACTTATAGCCTATGTAATTGGTGAATGTCCTGGATATAATACTATGAATAGGTACATACTGATGAACTGGTCGAAAGTGGATAAACCTGATGTATTTCTTCATGAGAAAGGATACTATATAATCAAGTTTAAGAGCTTGAATGACATGAATGAGGTGCTATATTCAGGGCCATATACTATAAGTAATAGGCCTATTATATTGAAGCAATGGAGTCCTGATTTTGATTTTGGGAATGAGTTCTTAACTGAAATACCTCTATGGGTTAACTTTCCTAAATTGCCTTTAAATTGTTGGGGAGCTGGATCACTGAGTCGAATTGCTAGTGCTATAGGAGTGCCATTATTTGCTGATGAGTGTACTACAAAGCAGACAAGAATATCCTATACTAGAATGCTTATTGAAGTAAATGTTACTAAGCCTATTCCTCAGAAGATAACAGTCATGGATCCAAATGGTAGAACTTTTATGCAAGATGTTGTGATGGAGTGGAAGCCTCTATATTGTGATAAATGTAAGAAGATTGGACATCAATGTCAATCAAAAACAATGGAGGATCTGCCAAAGAAGAGAAGGCCATGGAAAAAAGTTACACAGACTTGGCAATATAAAGGACCGATCCAACAGCAGGAGAAGAAGGGTGAACAAAGAAAGGTGCTAGAGAATATAGAAGATGATTCTTCTTCTGTGCAAAAGGAGAAACAAGAGATAGAACAAAGAAGAGATCATGAAATAAAGCAAACACCAAAACTTAATCTAAGGCCTAATACTGGAAGCAAGCAGCTGGAATTCAGTTTGTCCAATTTTCCTATGTTATCAGCCATACCAATGAGAAATGGATTTGAGAGCCTCATGAATAACAAGCTGGCTTCACTGCCTGTGGATAGAGGTGGAGCTTATAAAACTTGTTAATGAAGTGGAGTTTTTGGAATGTGAGGAGCATGAATAATAGGTATAAGCAGAAAGAGATAAAGCTGTTTTTACAGCTTAATAAAGTATCCTTAGCAGGGTTAATTGAAAGTAGAGTGAAAGAGGTAAATGCAAAAACTACAATTAATGGTATAGCTCCAGGATGGAAAAGTCTGAACAATTACAAGGAGGCTGTTAATGGGAGAATTTGGATTATATGGGATGATAGTTGGTATGATGTTAAGCTAATAACTAGTTCAGCTCAGATGATACATTGTCATATAAATGAAAGAAGTAAAGGTTATCAGTTTAATCTCACAGTAGTATATGGATTTAATACTATAGAGTAGAGGAAGAGTTTATGGACTGATATGAACAAGATGGTTCAAAATGTTACATAACCATGGATCATAATAGGAGATTTTAATGCTCTTTTGTCACCCAAGGATAGACTAGCTGGAGCTCCTGTGAATTTGAATGAGATAAAGGATTTTGCAGACTATGTCAAGGTTATGTGCATTAATGAATTGCAATGGAAAGGTAGTTACTATACTTGGAATAATAAGCAGATTGGTAATGCTAGAATCTCAAGCAGGATTGATAGAGCCTTTGGGAATGATGCATTCATGGATAAATGGGGGCATGTTATTTTAGAATATGGTAATCCAGGAGTTTCAGATCATAGCTCAATGCAATTGTTACTTCATCAAAATTACCAACAGGTAAGAGCAAGTTATAAGTTCTTTAATATATGGACTGAACATGAATCCTTCTTAGAACTGGTGGAGAAAGTGTGGAAGCAGAAGAAAGGAAGGATTTAATGAAGATGGTGTGGTGCAAGTTGAAGGCTCTTCAGCCTGTCTTGAAGCAACCGAATAGGAGAGAGTTTAAATATATAGGCAAGCAGATTGAGGAAGCTAGAAATGATCTTGCAGATATTCAAAATCAGCTTTGTAACCAAGCAAATGATGATTTAGTTACTAAAGAAAAAGATCTCGTAACAAAATTTGAAAAGTGGTCTTTGATTGAGGAAAGTGCTCTTAGGCAAAAAGCAAGAGCAAAATGGATTAAGCTGGGGGATGCAAACAACAAATATTTTAGCTCTGTGATGAAGGAGAGAAATTATAAGAAGCATATTAGAAGTTTGATGTCAATAGATGGAAAGATGTTGTATGATCCCCAAGAGATTCAAGATGAGTTTGTCTTATTTTACAAAAGTCTAATGGGCACAGCAGCAGATAATCTTCCAACTATAAATGTTCAGGTGATGAAAATGGGGCCTGTTTTGTCAAGACAACACATAATTCAACTTTGTGCAACAATAACTGACCAGGAGATAGCTGAAGCTTTGAAGTCTATTGGGAATGACAAGGCTCCAGGTATTGATGGTTACAATGCTCTATTTTTTAAGTATACATGGAAGATTATTGAACATGATGTCATTGATGCTGTCAAGAGTTTCTTCACAACAGGGAATCTTTTTAAGCCTTTTAACTGCACCCTTGTTTCTCTAATACCAAAGGTACATAGTCCAAAGAATGTGAAAGAATATAGACATATTGCTTATTGTACTGTCCTGTATAAAATCATTTCAAAAGTGATAACTCACAGATTACATGAAGTTATTCACACTGTTATCGGTGATAGTCAAGCAGGATTCATTCCAGGGAGGAAAATTGGAGACAACATAATTCTAGCTCATGAATTGGTAAAGGCTTATACTAGGAAGAATGTATCTCCTAGAAGTATGCTTAAGATTGACCTACAAAAAGCATATGATTCAGTAGAATGTCCTTTCTTAGAGAAAGTGATGGTAGGCTTGGGTTTTCCTGAATTATTTACTCAATGGGTAATGCAGTGTGTTAAAACAGTGAATTACACTATTGTAGTTAATGGTTAGAATACTCAAAGGTTTGATGCAGCTAAAGGGCTCAGGCAAGGAGATCCAATGTCACCTTTTCTTTTTGCTATAGCTATGGAGTACTTCAGTAGGTTGCTCAAAGGACTTAAAGAAGAGAAGAACTTCAAGTACCATCCTAAGTGCTCTAAGCTGGATATCATTCATTTGTGTTTTGCAGATGATTTGCTGTTATTTTCTAGAGGTGATCTTAATTCCATTAAGGCACTTCAAAAATGTTTTTCAGAGTTTTCCCAAGCTTCAGGTCTGCAAGCTAATCTTACTAAAAGCTCAATCTATTGTGGTAGAGTCCAGAGGGAGGTGAGACCTCAAATTGTTCAACAGCTTGGATATACAATGGAAGAGCTTCCTTTTAAGTACTTGGGGGTGCCTCTGTCTTCAAAGAAACTTACTACAATCCAATGGTATCCTCTTATTGATAAAATCATGGCAAGGATCAACTCTTGGACAACAAAAAAGCTGTCCTATGCAGGAAGAGCTCAACTAGTTAAGACTGTTTTGTTTGGAGTGCAGGCTTACTGGGCACAATTGTTCATTATTCCTGCAAAGATAATTAAGCTGATTGAAGGTTTATGCAGAAGTTATCTATGGTCAGGGGTAGGTTATGTTACAAAGAAGGCTCTAATAGCATGGGATAAAGTGTGTTGTCCTAAATATGAAGGAGGATTAGACCTGGTCAATATAAAAATATGGAACAGGGCTGCAATAGCTAAACTATGTTGGGATCTAGCTAACAAAGAAGATAATTTGTGGGTCAAATGGATACATGCATATTATATAAAGGGACAGAGGGAATGGAAGATGAGTAACTATGCAAGTTGGATGGTTAAGAAAGTAATGAATGCAAAATTGATAGTTGATCAAGTTCAACAAGTTCAAAACAAAGGGAAAGGTGTACTCAGACAAATATACTATCAAATGAAAGGAATGCAACAAAGGCCACCATGGACATGCCTCATGTATAGTAATGCAGCAAGACCAAAAGTCTATATCACAATGTGGATTATGATGAATCAAAAGTTGTCAACTATTGATAGATTAACTCAATGGGGAATTGAAGTAGATAAGGTGTGTGTGTTATGCAAGAATGCTGAAGAGTCTCTAGAACATTTGTTTCTACAATGTCAATTTGCAAGGAAGCTGTGGGAGAGTATTTTGGGAAGGATAGATCATCAAGGTACTGTTCCATTGGTTTGGGAACAATTTCAGCAATGGTGTATCCAACATGGGAAGGGAAAGAGAGCAACAACACAAATGTTCAAGATAGTGTTGACAGAAGGTATATATGGCTTATGGATAGAGAGAAACAATAGAATTTTTGAACACAAGAGCAAAAAGGAGGAGAGTATAGCTAAAGAGATAGCTTATGTAACTATTGCTAGAATTCCTTTTAATATTTCAAAGCTGTATTTGAATTCGTGAGTAATAGTTAGTAGTGTAGGAGGTAGTATATTTTGTATTTCTGAAGAACTTAGCTGCTGTGATAGCTGCTTTGATTTGTAATGATGCTTCTGGTAATTAATAAAAGTTCGGTTACCAAAAAAAAAAACACCTTAATCTCTTGCGATCTTGAATTTTTTCACTTTCTAATTCAATTCAAATTTGAAATATAATAACAATAACAATAATAATAATAATAATAATAATAATAATAATAATAACAACAACAACAACAACAACAATTCAAGCAAATAACTAAATCTAAAATAAGTATTAAATATATAAATCCGAAAAATATTTGAAATGCGATGTCCACCGCTTCGCAGTAGAGGTAGCCATCAACAACTCCTTACGTCTTTATCAGTTTTATCTGTTGAGAGGTCTTAGCTCATTTCCCCATCAAAAATATTCTTTTAAATTTTGATTATAAACTATTTTATTGCTTTTTTTTTTCCTTTTCTATTTTTTTAAATTTTTTTATACTTCAAATTATTGCATTTTACAGCTCTTTATTCAAACACAGCAAAATGCAAAATTGTTACCATCCAAAAATAAACGTGATAACAAATGAAAAAAATAGAAAAATAAAGCAAAAATAAGATAAAATGGAAAAATTATTTATTCTATTGCACCTCCAAATATAATTATCACGTGTATAAGTCACTAGTACATAAGACGAAATTAAGAAATTTTGCTTTTATGCCTAATCATGTTGATCCACCTGCTCTTCTTATTCTTGAGATAATAGATTTACGAGTTCAAATTTCATATCGTACCATAACAAAAAAGTATTATATGTTCATTTATGTGGTATTTTTTGCCGTTTTGTCACAATTTATATATTATTTTTTGCTTTTTAAGAGTTGATTTATCATCAATTTATGACTCATAGCTTTTAGCTCGTCTTATTCTTGAGGTAATTTTTGCAATTCACCTGAGTTCAATTTTCGTCAAAATAGGAAAAAGAAAAAATTACGTTACTATCTCAATTTGTATTATACTCTTTGCCTTCTGCTTTCTCCTTTATGAGAAGTAATTTGATTATTTTTTAATGCTCAATTTATTAGATTAGGATAGGTTTGAAGTAAATATCATGGAATAAGATTTGATCCTATTTATAAAAAATCAGTCCACTAAAGTCTTGAGCAACAGTAAAAGAGCATATCCCAAAGATAGTATATTCCTTTTTACGAAGGAGATTTGTTTTTTTAGAAATTCTACATAAATTTACCTATGAAACTGAAATAGTTATCTTTCAAAATTTTTTTAACACTAGTAAAAATATTTATAATTTTTTTTATTCATACGATTAGCTAGTTTGCGATAGCAAAATGATTAGATATTGTCCCATGCTATGATTTTTTGTTGTCCAAACTTGATAGCGCTTTAATAGAGGGGGTTGAATGATAATAGCTCATTCACTTCCCAAAGTGTCTCCCTTCTAGGTATGTACTAACTTAATCCAAGTTAATTCACCTCAGTGACTAAGTTAATCTCTTTTGAAAATTTTATCAACTAACACTTGTGATCTCTTTAAAATGTTACAAATATTTAGTACAATATTCACTAAATTATTGAAAATTCTAGTTTCACAATAATTCTACAAAACTTTGAAGTGACAATTTGTTTCATCATAATATTTAAAATATGTACCGAATATGTTATTATTAATTATTTTATATACGGTCACATTTCAGTACTTCAGGAGGACTTTAGCGGAGTCGCTTATGGATTGCCAATTTACATTTGATCCACCAAACAAGTGTCTCTCATCCACCTATAGGATTAAAATTATTCTTGTACTATTCACCTATTGGAAAAGGATCAAGCATATCTTTGTACATTTTGAAAATGTTTAAAAATACCTCTCATCCACTTATAGGGTTAATTTACATTTCATCCAACATTTTTAATTCCAATATTACCCTTTAAACTACCAACCTTATATTATTATTATTATTATTATTATTATTATTATTATTATTATTATTATTATTATTATTATTATTACTATTAACACCACAAAACATGCTTGTCACATGTACGAGCCACTAATACATAAAATACGGAATTAAGAAATAACTACAAGTGTCAACTCTTTGTTTCTCAAATGGAACAAAGCATAAAAAAAGAACTAGAGACACACCCACCAGCTCTTTGTCAAGCCTCGAAGATCAGAGAGAAAAAACAATCACGTTATATTAGGCTCGAAGTCTACGCAAGTATAGAAGCAAAAAGTGAGTATCAAACAATCTAATAAAGGAAAAGTTTTGCCCTTAAAGGCTGAAAACATTTTTGATCTTTAATGGATGAAAATATTGTGCCCTTCCCCTTTCTTCTTCAATGGAAATTGAGAATTAAAAAGACACTTTTGTTTTTAAAAAAAGAATCATATTCTCCAGAAAAAACATACACTTGTCCCACAAAATTGTTGTGTATATTCTAACCTAAACAATTAATTAATACTCAAAACTAAAATATGAGACAAATAATGACTAAATATATACATTTTTGTCCGAATATTCAAACGCTCTGCATAAAAAGAAAGCAAATGTAGAATCATTATTAATTAAATCCACTAAATCTTGGTACAAGGTATTTGAGTGATAGACTTTTAGAGGTCGTTTTATAGAGTGAATTACTAAAAATAATACTTGCATTATCTTTGTGTGTTAGAAACTGGAAGAGGTATAGTACGCAGAGGACGCGATTTGGCTAGTGTAAGACCAAACTTTTCTTCCATGTCCAAGTCCTTTGGTTCTATCTCCCCTTCAACCTTCCAATCAAATGAATTCAACAATCAACCCAATATAAGTGGAACTGTCCTCATTGCCAAAGGTAACACAGTGCTTATTCTACGTTCACCACCAAATGGAATTAACTCGAAATCTTGACCCCTAACCTCAAATTTCGAACCCCAAAATCTTTCTGGCTTAAATAACAAAGCATCCTCCCAAATAGTTAGGTTGAGGTCCATAAACCATACATGAATTAGAACTAGAGAGCCTTTCGGGATGAAGTAGCCACACAATTCAATATCTTGTTTGGCGGTGCCAAAAACAAGGGACCTGGTGGGTGTAATCGCATGGTTTCTTTTACAATATATTGCTAATAAGGGAGGAGTGGAACATCCTTTTCTTCTATTATCTTGCCTTTGCTAATAACTTTTTCGAGCTCAGTTTGGGCTTTCTTCATAACTTCTAGGGTTTTCATGACTTCTGACATTGCCCATTCTACTATATTTGAAGTTGTTTTAGTTCCCGCAACAAAAAGGTCCTACAATACAAAGTTAGAGTGTTTATTTGTCAGTTGAGACCATCTAGTTTGTGAGGTTATAAATCATCTGATTCAGAGTCAAGCAGACATTGTAAAATTAAATTATTGCTTCATTGTTCAAGAATGACAAAAGTCCCACATCGGTGGTTAATGAGATGAGTGGACTCCTTATAAGGCTTGGGTAATCATCCTCCCTTTGAGCTAGCTTTTGGAGTGTGAGTTAGGCCTAAGACCTAATTTCACATGGTATCAGAGCAGGGTCCGTCTCACCCGATTTTGGGACCCCCAAAATCAAAATTGTCCGCGCACCAGATGCTAAGAACTAGGCGTGAGGTGGGGTGTTCAAGAATGACAAAAGTTCCACATCGGTGGTTAATGAGATGGGTGAACTCCTTATAAGGTTTGATCAATCCTCCTCTCTTTGAGCTAGCTTTTAGGGTGTGAGTTAGACCTAAGACCTAATTTCACATTCATATAGAACTATATTATTCTTTTTTCTTTGACGGACTAAAAATAAAGAATATAACCTAAAATTAGAGGTGAAGACATATATATGTCAAGCAAATAACATCAAAAAGAAACCAAATGAAGACAAACATAGAAACATTTGGTAAAAAATAAACAGTACATACCAGGAACATATGTTCTATGTCCTTTCTTTCAATTGCCTCAAGATCTTCTTGGTTAACATTAAGCATGACATCAAGAAAATTGTCATTGCTACGAGTATTAGTATGCAGCTTCCTCTGCTCTACGTATTCATCAATCAACCCCTCAAAAGGCTTAAGCGACTTCCTAGCATGAATGCTAATGCATCGCCTAATCCCTTGAGGATCCATCCTTCTAAGCATAGGAAAGAAATCTACTATGTTGGGCATACCTAACTCCTCCATAAATTTGTATACTAATTCTCTAAATTCCTTACCTAGATCAACCCTAAATTTAGAGCAAGTTAGAGTTGATAAAACATAAAGACAATAAGACATAAACGTGCCTTTTAAGTTGAGGTTAATCAATATCGATGTCTTACATCCATAGTTGAGGTTAATTGATATCGATGTATTACATCCAAAGTTATGCACAAGTAGACAGTAAAATTTGTAAAGTTGAACACGTAAACATACACATCCTGTTGAGACCCAATTTTCGTTGGAATTTAATTCTCAAGATTCTTGATTTCCAAACGAGTTAACATAATTGATATTTTCAAGTTCAATTTTTTTTAGTCATTTTAAAATTGTTTTAGTTGATTTTCTTAATTGTATAAGTAATATATGTGTATGTGTATTAGTTAATTAATGTTTTTATATGTTTTACAAAATTAGTTTATTTTACGAAATATTCGAAATCTGTCGCATTTTTTTTTAGTTTTACTTAACGCTTTATTAAATTGGTTTTAGTAACTTGTAGTTCGGATCTTTAGTTTATAGTTAAATTTATTAGTTTATCTTACTATTGTTTAAGTAATATACATGTTTATATAATTGTATATATAATTAATTTGTTTTGTAAATATTCAAAAAATCATCCCAAAAGATTTTGGTCTTACTTAATACTTTATAAAGTTGATTTTGTTTAAGTTGCCAGTTTACGATTTGAGTCATTAATTTTAGTTAAGTTAACTATTTTATTTTGTTAAAATTAAGAAGCTTATTAATTAATTGATTTATATTATTATTAGCAAAATAAATTAACTCATTTTGTTAAGACCGAAAGTTGGGCCATTTAATGGTCTAATTCCCAGCCCTATTCCCTTTCCCTCCTCTAATTCTTCAGCGGCCCAATCCATCTTAATTATTTTTAGCCGACCCAAATCCTTTATTTCATCAACCCACTAAATATTTCCAGCCCAGCAATGCAATCAACAAAACAATCCAAACAAAGTTGGTACCCGACCCGCTCACCTTTCTTTTCTTCCTCGCGTGAGCAGAAGTGCAAGTCAGAATGCCAATGAATCTAAACGCTAGCAGTCCAATGAGAGGTCCAGGCGCGTGAACAGCGAGAGGAAGTGTAACAGAGAGTGGGGAAGAGCAGGCCAGTACCATGCACTCTTTTCTCTCCTTCTTCCCATCGCCCTCAACTCATACGATTCGCAACAACAGAGCAAGGCATACAGATTATTCCTTGACATGGCGAGATGAGTCCACGTCGAGTCTCAAGTACGAGGCAACCAATCTCAAGTGTCGATTCTCCCCCTCCTTTTCTGAAATGAGACGATTTTTTTCAGAAAAGGGTTGTCGATCCAAAATTGGAAAAGGGTTTTTTAAATTCAAATTTGGGGTGGGCCTTTCCCATCAAGATCCGATAGTTTTTTCCTAAAAATCCTACTATTTCTTCTCCTATATATACTCTTTCGTCTTTACTGTGAGAGGAGGGATTTTTTTTGAGAAATATTATGACGAAATTACAGAGAATCGAAAAAAATAGGAAGAAAGTTTGGTCTCAGGAAGGAAAATCGAAAAAGTTGGCTACTGTTTTTACCCATCCCACTTGAACAACTTAGGAGAAATAGAGTTTGTTGCTTGTGTTTTGGGTTTTCGTCTATTTGGGTGGAAGAAGTCGTCTTCAACTTGTTTCTCGTCTCGATTTGCTGCACCTCGAAAGGTAATTCCCATTTCGATTCAAGTAGCTTTTATTCTTGATACGTCGATTGTTTGAAATCTCAATCACGTGAGCTGTTTTGAATGTTATTATTTTGGTAGTATTTGATTTATTGTTGGTTGGAAGTTGACAAGGTTTAGTCCCTTTTCTCGAAGTCGTTTGGCTGATCCCATATTAATATCGAGACGATTTCTTTAAATTAATAAGTTGTTATCCCATGTATAACCTCATGTTGTAGTCTATTTTGTTTCAAATTCTAGATTCCACTAAAGGACGATTATGCAGGTTCGCAGTGGTTCATCAACCGGAAATTTTCTCGGGGCACCTGACGAGTGTAGTTGGCTACTTGATAGTCAACGATCGTTAACTATCCCAGCCCAAGTAGTCCGCTTGGGTTACCCTTTCCACTCTAAATACAACCCACACCTAGTTAAACTAAGATAGAGCGAAACCTATTCTAAAAAAATAGCACATTGGCCTAGACAAGATAACACCCAAAGAGTGCTGGGCCCATTAGAAAGACCGCCTTGAGTCCAAAGAGCCCACAACTTGATATGATGATCATATTTGCGTGTTAAATATGAAGGATATATTGCATGTTTAAATGTTTGTTATATTGTGCGGGGTGACAATTAACTAGTTGTATGTTTTTGTACATGTTGAGTCAGTTCCTCCATTTCAACATAGTCACCAAGACGCCAGCCATCCTCCGCGTATGGTGGGACAATCTCAAAGATTGTCAAAAGAGAGAAATCTTGATTCACCTGGGTCACTTACCTTCAATAATGGACTTCAAGGTTTTGCCCACGTTTATTGAGGTTATCACTCGGTTCTGGGACGATAAGAAGATGTTTTTTCAGTTTGGAGATGTCTAAATAACACCCACAGTATAGGAAATTAAGGATTGTCTAGACTCTATCGGGACATGTGGCAAGAGGAAAAAATCTCCCGATCATCACATCTTTTTGTCGTATAGGCCAACTAGTGAAGAATTGAAGAACATGTTGTTACTGGTAAATGCAAACTGGTTGGAAAACCACGATATACCACTAATGAGATTTTTCGAGAGATGGGGGCACGACATCTATTTTAGACTATTTTTGAATGAATTCCACAATCACAGTACCTGGAGGCAAACTCAGACTATCACTTTCTCTGCATGCCTTTTAGGAACTATGGTGTTCCCTATAGATGAAGGAAAGGAAATCGACACCCGGGTCGTGATGGTAGTGGACGCCATGTTCAGAGAAATTAATAGAAAAAAAAGAAGAAAAGAAGTACTGTAGTTTGGCCCCTGTCATTTTGGCCGACATTTGTCGATCTTTAAGTATGTGTAAGAATAGGTTCCCGTTTTTCCAAGATTGCAACATTCTATTTCTATGGTGGATGATTGACCATATATACAAAAAAGGACGGTGCCTAGCCACAAGAGTTGGCCAAACCGAGCCAGACGAGTCCTCTTGATAATTATGAATTCTATCTAAGTGTCCGCAGATTCCCAATTCATTTCACCACGAATGAGTGGGCAAGGATATTTAATGATTTGAAAGAAGAAGATATACAATGGATGTTACCAAACCTCAAGTCCGCGAGGATAGTAACACAACGGGCCAAACATCCATTTGTAGTCCTTCCTGGCATCAGAGGATTGTAGCCCTACAACCCAACAAGAGTGATGTGACAATTTGGTAGAACACAAATCACACCCGTCCAAGGGAATGCTAGCTCTTTTGTTGTCGATTACAGCGGGAGCGACAAAATACCTTTTGCTAAGATCATCTTCCAAGAATGGGCCGGACGTGTCAACATGAAATGGGATATGGCTGAAAACAGATATGAAGCTGGGTATGTCGAAGAATACAAGACATGGTTGCAGAATGATCTGCATGGTGTAATGAACCTAACACCACGCGCAGGTCGAGAAATTAAAGATGTACATACAAGGCTTCAGATGTATACATACCATTTTCAGCAAAAATAGGACCGAAGGGAGCAAGAATTTCAGCAAAAGGAGCAAGAATTTCATAAAAAAGAGCAAGAATTTCAGCAAAGGGAGCAAGACTACCAGTTCCGAGAGTTAGAAAGCTAGAGGGTTTTAGCTGTGACGTCACAAGAGCTAGATGATACAAGGGCTTATCTGATGCGTTTGGACGCAACCCTGATGAGTAGATGAACACTCTACAGTCGTACCAACATCTTCCAAAGTTGTGTTCATTGAGCCGTACGTGTTCACAAGCAAGTGCATCATCCGCAAAGTAGAGAAGGCCAAAAAAGGAGCTGAGCCATCAACCTTTTAACTCCCCTGCATGGGATTGTTTTCTATCTATATTCTCATTATATCCCTCTCCCTGAAAAGTACCCCATTTGATTTAAATTATGTAACGAACGCTATGATTTTTAGTGAAGTTTATTTTTGGGGATACAACAATTTGTTTAAATGACACAATACATCCATAAGATCACTAGGCCTATCCTTGGCACAAAGGGTCACATGCATGATTAGGACGCGATATATGTGTGTTTAACTGCTTACGTGCTATGTTTCTATGAATGGGGATATCAGAAATCCACTCCTATCTAGAAATTTCCAGAAGAAATATACAGAAGTCACTATCACAAATGTCCGACTAAAACTTTCTGAGTCTTAAATTTCTCACTCAAAAGACATGTCTTTTCTCCAAATCCTAAACATTACTCTACTATCTCTGGAAAGGCAAAATTGCAGCTATAGACAAAGGAAAGGGTACTCAAACGAAACCAAGTGAAGAAAAGAGGATCGATAGGCAGAAGCAGAGCGGAAAACGTTTATATGAATTATTATTTCCTCCTAGAGCCCGGAAGAGGAAATCAATGAAGAAAGTTATGAGGAGGAAAGTGACGAGGAGTTACTCTCCCGCTCACCTTCTTTCGAGGGACGTCTGGCAAATGGAGACAGTAAAATTTCTCTCCAGGCATATCCGCACAAAGGCTGGAAGAAGATAGAGGTCATTTCATGCGCTCTCATGTTTGAATAATATCGGTCTAGGGTCCTGCTAAGACCCGTTAAGAAGGCATCCCTCCAAGTGGGATTAGGAGATCTCTGTAAGACGTGTGAATGTCATCCCACGGAGAAAAAGCACATAATAAAGGAATGTGTTGGGTTTAAAAATGCACTCCACTAATATTCAGCATGGATAGTACTCCAAACACTCGGGGTGACGACGTCATCCTTGCATGTGATGAACCACATCTTCACATACCTGTCACAGAGGGAACCAAATTCTTTCATTGTTTAGTCACACTTTTTAAGAAAACAATGAGTTAAATCTACTCAGATTTGGTTCAGAATGGCGTCTTTACCCATTACTACTAGAATGTGGACATACAATATTCTCTTCAGCACAAAATCCAAAAGCGTTGTCCCTATCATCATCACACCACAGACCACAACATTGAAAAATGTCTCGACTTTCGTCACGACCTCGAATCCCTCATCGGCATGGAAAAGATTCAAGTTGAGACCGTTCCCCTTTGCTAAGATGAGGTTGACGAAGAGAAGAAAATGACTGAGATGGATTCATTAGCTTTTCTTTAAAGCTTTGTTGTTTTCCCATTTCCTTGTAATCCCAACGAATAAATGAATGAAAATATTTCCCTTGTGATATACGTAGGCAGCCTTGTGATATACGTAGGCAGCCTTGTAAGGCCCGATCCCTATCTTTAAAAAATTTCTTCATTCTCCCCTTTAATATTAAAAGAAGATACTAAGGCCATATCAACGGACGTCAAAGAACAGCTACAAGAAGACCTTAACTCAACGTGATTTAGCCTTTCTGAGACAGTGTCAAAACTTAAACAAGCAAACTCATGCTTGTTTAAAAATGTGTTTCCATCCTTACTAGTGAGTTGAAGATAACCTCAAACAAAGCAACTTGTGTGTTTATCTGCTCTATGTGTGACATTATGCATTTCGTATTCTAAATCTGCACTGATAAATCTGCCTTTGATTTGTTTTCCCTCTCAGATACTTTAAAACTGATATGTTTCAATCAAAAGCTAAAAGATCATCCCTATTTCACCAGATCAATAGGTCCCGCAGATTCCTTCCCTAGACAAAGCTCAGACAAAGGAAAGACAGTTATGGGGAATAGCAATGAAGAAGTAAGTCTTACTGATGTTGTGTTGGCTCAACCCACCATAGCGGACTAGAATTAGTTGATTCTGTAGCTGATGCAACAAATTGCAGAGATGAGGGTAAAATGCAAAGGAGACAGGATTTGCCTCCACCAGGATTTGCTGTTAACGCTGCTGATGGGAGACCTCCAATCTACTTCCCTTCTTAAAATATGGATCCAGCCCATAACCAGCCATCTACACCTGCTCAAAATCCATTGGTTATAGATCTCACTACCCAAAATCCTCAATATGCTTCCGCATCTTACAAAACTCCACCTCCTCTTTAAGACAACCGCCCCTAAATGCCACCACATCCTCAAAATACCCACCATCAAACCGCTCCACCACCGTAAAATCAAAACCAAAATACTTTCAATCCCTAAACACCTCATCACCACTTAAATTAGAATACCGATCCTCAGACTTATCCACAGAATTATCAAACCGCTCAAAATGCCCAGAGTCCCTCTGTAGCTCTTCCCTACATAAAAGAACCACTTTCCAAATGTCCTTCCCTGCCGAGCACGATCTGCACGGTCTGAGCTGGACCATTATGAGGAACATTAAAGGGAGTTGAGGGCAAAGGAAGAGGCAAACGTGGACATAAAAGAAGAGATAAAAAAAAGCCATGAAAGAGCTCCGATGCATCCTTGATATCGTCGTCTTAGTTATGAAGATTTATGTATTCATCCAAATTTGGACCTTCCAGAAGGATACAAAATCCCAAAATTTGATACTTTCGGAGGAGTGGGGAACCCTATGTCTCATTTGAGAGCCTACTGCGACGATCTCATTGGAGTTGTTAGGGATGAAGCTCTATTGATGTGGGTCTTCAGCCGAAGCCTGTGTGGAGAAGCTCTTAAATGGTTTACCTCGCATGAAACTAGGCAATGGCCCAACTGGAAGGCTCTAGCAAAGGAATTCATCGATCGGTTTGCATATAACGTAGAAATCATTCCTAATCGATATTCTTTGGAGAAGATGAAGCCAAAATCTACCGAGAGCTATAGAGAATTTGCTTATAGGTGGAGAAAGGAAGCTGCAAGGGTCAGACCGCCTATGTGAGAAAAGAAAATTGTAGAAGTGTTTGTGCGGGTGCAAGAGCCTGAGTATTATGATCGAATCCTATTTCTCGTAGGAGCAAAACTTGTCGAGGTAGTCAAAGTTGGTGAGACTATTGAAGTTGTGTTGAAAATGGGAAAGATAGACCGTGTTGCTGCATTACCCGAATCATCAGGAACACTGAAGAAGAAAAGAGAAGAAATTGCCGCTGTTTCATATGAGGGAAAGAAAACCCCCAGAAGCTCGTCATATTCCCAAGGTCGTTCTCTGACTTCCCAAAATTCCTATCAAGCTTGCTACAGGCAATGTAGTCATTCCAATAATCCTCCAATCATAATGCTACCTCCACTTATCTTAACGTCCAAGCTCCACTATACCAAAATCCACCCCCGAATTATCAAAATCCATCTCCCATTTACCCAAATCATCCTCCACCCTACCAAATTCTATCTCCCTACCAGGGTGTTGCTCCCAACTGTGCTAACATGCAGTCGAACTACCAAGCACCCCCTTCTGCATATCAAGTTCAAGATCCACCATATCAAAATTCCCACCCGAACTACTATGCTCCAATGCCAAACTACCATACAAACTCATATCCCAGAAATCAAGCTCGTCGTTAGAACAATTGAGGTTATCAACAGATGCTTTCTCCACAAGGAAGTTATGATCCCCCTCGACCTCGGTTCGAGAAGATACCTTCAAAGAGTTTCACCGCGTTCGCAAAAAGCCAAACAAAACTATAAGAGCGACTGGCTGCAGCCGAATATATCCACCCAGTAGGGCGCAAACCCGTGGATATCAATTCGAAATTCTATAGGCCAGATCAGAGATGTGCTTATCATTCCACTAGTGCTGGGCATGATACTGAAGACTGTATCAACCTGAAGTACAAGAATAAGGATTTAATTGTCCAAGAGGTGGTTTCTCTCCAACCAGCTGCACCTAATTTCAATACCAATCCTTTACCGAATCATGGAGGCGACAATGTCAGTATGATAGAAATAGACGATGATTGGTGTGGGACGAAAATGATAACTCCAATTGTTCATGATGAGTTGGAAAAGGCTGTAGCTTCCTTGAGCATCAAAGAGAAGAAAGAGTTCGTTATTTTGACACCTGCAAAGGCTATTGCCTTGGTGCCATCTAAAAATCTTATCAAGCCAAAACTTGTGATTGAGAATACTGCTGCACAAGGTATGACCCGATCCGGAAGATGTTATACTCCTGAGAAACTTGCTCTCGGAGGTCAAAAGAAGGATCAAGCTAAAAGACCAATAAGCGAGGGTGAGGCAGAGGAATTCTGGATAAGAATGCAGCTAAAAAATTATTCTATTGTCAAGCATTTGGAGAAGACTCCAGCCCAGATTTCTGTATGGGCCCTGCTGATGAGTTCTCAATTGCACAGGAAGGCTTTGATAAAGGCTCTCGATGATATGTATGTACCCGCGGGCACAAGTAGCGATAACATGGATGCTATGATCCATCAAGTTATTCGTGGGCATCAAATAAACTTTTGTGACGATGAACTGCCTTTTGAAGGAAAGTCCCACAACAAGGCACTACATATCACGATCGTCTGTTGCAAAAAGGTTATCAATCATGTCGTAGTAGATGATGGATCTGGTCTGAACATCTGCTCGTTGTCGACGCTAAGGCAGTTAAGTTTTGACTTGGGAAAACTTGAGCAAAATCTAGTCAACATGAGAGCCTTCAATTGGGTTCAAAGAGATACCTTGGGAGCCATAAATCTGGTTATCCAATTGGGCCGGGCCCTGCCGAGTTTAGCGCACAGTTTCAAGTCCTTGATATTGACACCAGCTACAACCTTCTTCTAGGAAGGCCTTTTTTTTACACGGATGGAGTTGTGCCTTCTACCCTAAATCAGATGATGAAACTCATTTGGAAGAACGAAGAGCTAGTCATTCATAGCGAAGTTAGTCATTCTAGAAAACAGGTGCCGATTATCGATGTAGTGTCTCGAGGTACTGATTTCTACACGGTGGAGCTAATAAATGCCACCGGTGATGATTTGGCCCCATAGTATGCCCACCATGTATAAGATGATTGACACTATGATGCTGCAGAATGGGTTCGAACCCGGTTTTGGATTGGGAAGAAATTCCCAAGAAATTATTGAGCCTGTTTTGGTCCCCGTCAAATGGGCCAGATATGATTTGGGGTACATCCCACAGAAGATGATATGAAGTCTAAGAAGAAGAATGATCAATCATTAGCTAGGAAAATCCCTCATTTGTATCAATCATTCTCGATTCGAGAATACACCGAGCCCGACGACATTGTAGAGGGAATTTACAGCCTTTTCGAGGAGATTAATGCTATTATTGAGGAAGAGGTCGAGCTAGATAGAATTCGTGATGCTGACCTCAGGGAGATGCTGCAGAATTGGACCTCCACGTAGATCCTAATTCCCCAAACTCCTTGGTAGAAGGTCATCATTTATGCATATTTAAATCGGTGGTAGTCCGAAAGAGGCCTGAGACCCATCATTTTACTTATATGAACTTTTAAATTTTCTTGTGATGTTTAAAAAGGCAACATGGACCTTGCCATGGCTAAGGTTGCGCTGTTTTTCCAATTAAATTAATAGCCTCCTTTATTGAAAATTTGCTTAATTATTTATTTTCCTAACTTAGTCTATTTATGGTTTCAATAATATAAGTATTAAACCTGCCAATGTCATGTCATGTCACGATTTGAACAAACAAAATGATGAAGATGATGACGAGGTTGATGAAAACGAAGATGAAATTGAGGCGCCGAAATATGTTGCTGAAGAGTTTCTGCCGTTAAAATCAGCATATGACGAATTTAGAGCAAACTGAAACTGTAAATCTGGAAGACCAAGAGTGTGTCAAGGAGGTCAAAATCAGCGTCCACTTGAATGAGGATCAAAGAAAGGGCCTGATTCATTTACTTTCCGAGTACATTGATGTGTTCGTATGGGAAGTCATCGGCATGCTAGGGCTGAGTACCAGTGTTGTGTCTCACAAATTGCCGATTAATCAAAGGTTCAGTTCGGTGAAACAAAAGGCTCGGATGTTCAAGCCTGAATTGATTTTAAAGATCAAAGAAAAGATCACCAAGCAGATCGAGTCTCGATTGATGGATGTGACACAATACCCGACTTGGTTAGCCAATGTTGTTCCGGTTGCAAAAAAAGACGAGAAAATCAGGATTTGTGTCGACTATAGAGATCTCAACAAAGCAGCCCTGAGGATAATTTTCCATTGCCAAATATTCATATTCTAAATTATAACTGTGCTAAACATGAAATGCAGTCATTTGTGGATTGTTATGCAGGATATCATCAGGTTCCGATGGACGAGGAAGATGCAGAAAAGATAACTTTTATCACACCATGGGGTGTATATCATTAAAGGGTGATGCCATTTAGCCTCAAGAATGTTGGTGCTACTTATATGAGGGCTATGGCGACCATATTTCATGATATGATTCATAAGGAGATCGAGGTGTACGTAGATGACGGCATAATCAAGTCCCGCGAGAGTTCGAACCACTTGACTTATTTGAAGAAGTTCTTTGATCATTTACGTTGTTACAACTTGAAGTTAAATCCCGCCAAATGCGCTTTTGGAGTTCCATTCGGAAAGTTGTTGGGATTTATAGTTAGTAGAAGGGGTATTGAGGTCAATCCTTCTAAGATTAAAGCAATTCAAGAATTACCTCCCCTGAAGACTAAGAAGGATATGATGAGCTTCTTCGGGAGGTTGATCTACATCATCGATTAATAGCTCAATCAACAGTGGTGTGTCAGTCTATCTTCAAGCTGTTGAAGAAAGACGCCTCGACAAAGTGGACTGAAGAGTGTCAGACTGCTTTTGATGCAATCAAGAGCTATTTTTCCAACCCACCGGTATTGGTTCCTACACGAGAAGGGAGTCCATTGTTGCTGTATTTGTCCGTCTTAGATAGTGCATTCGGATGCGTACTTTGTCAATATGACGAGACAAGAAAAAAGGAGAAGGCTATCTATTATATAAGCAAGAAGTTTACTCCATACGAGTCTCTTTACACTTTATTAGAGAGGACGTGTTGTGCTTTGACTTGGCTTGCACAGAAGTTGAGACATTATTTTTCTTCGTATACTACATACCTTATTTCCAGAATGGACCAGCTGAAGTATAACTTATAGAAGGCGATGCCGAATGGAAAATTAGCTAAGTGGAAAATGTTGTTGAGTGAGTTTGATATTGTGTATGTGACTCAGAAGGCGATAAAAGCACAGGCTTTAGCTGATCATCTTGTAGAAAATCCCGTTGATGAAGAGTATGAACCACTTAAGACTTATTTTCATGATGAAAAAGTGTCATTTGTGGGTGAAGATATTTCTGACGCATATCCAAGTTTGAGACTATTCTTTGATGGAGCGGAAAATTATCAAGGTAAAAGGCATCAAAGCAGTCTTAGTGTCAGAATCTGGTCAGCATTATCCCATGGCAGCGAATCTCCAATTTAATTGCACGAACAACATGGTTGAATATGAAGCTTGTATTCTTGGTTAGAAAATGACCATCGATATGAATGTTTATGAGTTGCTGGTTATTGGAGATTCAGTGATTCATCAGGTTCAAGGGGAGTTGGCCGTGAAAAATCCGAAGATTATACCTTATGTGCAGTATGTACAGAAGTTGTACAAGAGATTTTGTAGGATCGAGTTCAAACATAATCCCAGAATAGAGAATGAGTTGGCCAATGCTCTTGCCACCATCGCTTCAATGATTATACATCCAGATAGTGATTATATTAATCCTCTGGAATAGAGGTGAAAGAACATCCAGTCTATTGTTCACATGTTGAAGCAGAACCAGACAGTTTGCCGTGGTATTTCGATATAAAGAAGTACATAGAGTCCGAGATTTATACTGTGGATGCTACGATCAACGAGAAGAAGTTGATATGCCGTATGGATATCAATTTCTTTCTAAGTGGAGAAATCCTGTACAGAAGGACTCCAGATTTGGGTCTTCTCATATGTGTTGATGCTGTTGAAGCTGCAAAACTTATTGAACAGATACATGCTGGAGTTTGTGGCACGCATATGAATGGGCTCACTTTGGCAAGAAAAATCGTTCGAGCCGGTTATTTCAAGATGACTATGTAGAATGATTGTTGCAAGTTTGTGCAAAAATGTCATAAATGTTAAGTGCATGGTGATTTGATTCGAGTGTCGCCTCACGAACTTAATGCTATGAGTTCACCTTGGCCTTTTGTAGCTTGGGGTATGGATGTCATCGGTCTGAGAGAGCATCTGCTTCTAATGGACATAAATTCATCTTGGTTGCTATTGATTACTTCATCAAGTGGGTGGAAGCAACTTTTATAAGTTGGTAACCAAGAAAGTTGTAGCTGATTCTGTTCGCAACAATTTGATATGCAGGTTTGGAGTACCAGAATCCATCATTACTGATAATGGAGCAAATTTCAACAGTCACTTGATGAGAGATATTTGTGAAAAAATTAAGGTCACTCACCGGAACTCAACCACTTATCATCCTTAAATGAATGGAGCCGTAGAAGCCGCCAATAAAAATATCAAGAAGATTTTGAGAAAAATGATCGAAAATCACCGAGGTTGGAATGAGATGTTGCCATATGCTTTATTGGGTTATCGGACGAATGTCAGAATGTCGATTGGAGCTACTCCATACTTGCTAGTATATGGAACAGAAGCAGTCATACCTGTTGAAGTCGAAATACCGTGTTTGAGAATCATCCAAAAAGCTGAGTTAAGTAATGCTGGATGGGTCAGCAGTAGGATTCATCAACTAACGTTGATTGATGAGAAGAGAATAGTTGCCGTTTTTCATGGTCACTTGTATCGACAGAGAATGATTCGTGATTTTCACAAGAGAGTTAGAACCAGAATTTTCGAAGTTGGATAGTTGGTCCTTAAACGCATTTTCCTCATCAAGATGAATACAAGGGAAAATTCACGCCAAATTGGCAAGGACCCTACATGGTTTGCAAGGTATTGTCCGAATGTGCTTTGGTCCTATCGGAGATGGTTGACACCGCATGGACAAAACTTATCAACTCAGACGCTGTCAAGAGATACTATGTGTGAAGTTTCAGTTTGTATTTTTGTCATTTATTTGTAACTGTTCTATTTTGCTTTTATTTGGTTTGTTTAAAAATTTTATCCCTCTTGTAATGAACTACGTCTGACCTGAATTTTCAAGAATGAGATACGTAGGCGGCCTATGTCGGCCTCGGTATACCCATTTATACCCTCTAAATATTTCTTTTATTTGAACTACATTTGACCTGAATTCTTAAGAATGAAATACGTAGGCGGCCTACGTCGGCCTCGGTCGGTTTCTCTGTAATTTCTTATTATTGTCAACCGTGAGGGGGGAAGTATGTTTGACCTGATTCATGCCTCAACGCGATACGTAGTCTCTATAAGGGTTCGGTCATATATCCAGTAAGGTTTGTATTTCTCTTTACAATAGAAACCGGGACAGAATTTTCGAGAATAACTAAAAAATTATCAAAAAAGAATATTCTCAGCAACAAGCCAAGACTGAAAATATGTCTAGATTCGCAACCGGGACAAAATTTTTGAGAGGATCTCAAAATTCCGTGATTTGCTCACCAATAGTGAAATATAAATTTAAGACATGTAACTGGGACAGAAATTTTGAGGATGGCCTCAACATTTCAACATGGGTTCATCAACATGTCTAGAGTACTTGAAACAATTCCCGTCGAATAATTAGATATACCTCCAAGCATCAAGCTCAAAGAAGTTCGCTAAGCCTGAAGTGACATGACACTTGGCAATGACTTTTTTAAAAATATTACTTCTCAAAAATTTATTTTCTTAAAGATTTTCCTTTTATGTATCATTTGTTTTGGCATAAAATATTTTGTCTTATCTAGCATGATTTGGGAGACCAGGAAGATCAACCGGAGATAGCACGACAAGGAGCAGACGACTGAAAAAATCTACACAGATTAGTTTGTTTTAAAACTAACAATTTTTCTATGGACGCAGGTTTATAGCTTTGCTTCGATATCAGCAAATTCCTCCCATAGATGAATCTGGAGAAGTCGAGGGGAGGAGGAAGCCCTCCCAGTATTTGACAGAGTTTCTATAGACATAGGAATTATTTTATACTGCTTATACCAGAGACTTGGGAGTATGAATGATTTCAGTCAATTTCCAACAACATGAAGTCTATAAAGAACGTCCAACTAGATTCGAGGTTGAATCAAGCGAAAATCTCAAGAAAGAGTTTACGATTTCTGTAAAGGACGTCATTTAAAAGTCTAACTCATTAAATTGAAATTTAAAATTCGTCTGATATAATATATTAGTCGGTGTCATATATTTATTATTAGTAATAAAAATCGGGATAATGCACAAGTATCTCCTTAACCTGTGCCCAAAATCTCAGAGATACACTTATACTATACTAAGGTCCTATTACCCTCCTGAACTTATTTTATTAATAATTTTCTACCCTTTTTCAGCCTACATGACACTATCGTGTGGGCCCAACAATGGTTGACTTTTTTTTCAAGCTAGTGCCAGGTAGGCCCAAAAGGCGTAGAAAATTACTTATAAAATAAGTCCAAGGGGGTAATAGGACCTTAGTATAGTATAAGTATGTCTCTGGGATTTTTGACATAGGTTGAGGGAGTACTTGTGCATTTTCCTATAAAAATCTAAACAACGTTTATGGGTGTTGAAGTTAATTGACAAGACCTATATTTAATGTTGAAACTTATTAAATTTAAAAATTTAAAAACTTAAAAGTTTAAAATTAGTGTGTGTTTTGTAAGGATTTATTTTCTTATGGTTATACATGATGTTATTTGGCTTGTTCACCTATTAACATTTGGGGGAATCAATACAAAATCCAGTCACAATTTAGACTAGAAAAAATCTGTATATAAGATAGGCGGGATGGTCTTGTGTACCCTTATACTAATATGCATTTTTATTGTGAATCCTTCTACTTATCCTTTTGTCATCTAGACCCCTGAACTCAATAAAACACAATTTAATAAGTCCCTCTGACCATTGACCAAGCTTATGTGGCATTTGAATGTCTGAGTTGGCTTGACAGAGTGAATACACGCATGTAAAAGCAACTGAACACCATATTTAAAATTAAAAAATTATTTAAATGATAAAAGAATAAAATAATTAATTATAAAAAAAGAAAAAAATAAAAAAACCCTTCTTCACCCCACCCACCTACTTTTTCATGCATGATCATCCCTGCTCAACCATTTTTTCTTTCATCCGACAAGACGAATGGTGGATGTGGCAGCTTTCTCAAGCGGATTGTTGCCATTTCACGGCTGGATTGAGTGGAGACCTAAAGGTGTCGGTTTGGCCAGATTTTGTGGTGTCTCACCACTGTTTGTGAGCACACTGTTGATGGGTGTTTCACCGGAGAATGGTGTCAATAGTGGTTGATAGTGTTTTTGTACAACACATGAGTTTGGGTTTTGGGTCTGAAAAAGTTGGATTATGCGACTGTTCGCCAGAAAAAAAAGGGTTAATTAATTTTTAAAATCAAAACATACGAAAAAGTTGTTCATAATTTTGATTAATTTTTCTTCTTTGTTTTGTTTCAGTCAAGATGATTTTGGAGATGAAAGATTGCAAGCAATAACAGAGGACAAAGACGTTTATATCGATGCAGGGCAATAGGAAATTTCACATCATGTTACCCTAAGAGACTTAGACCTTATGACGCCATAATCAAGATGAAGAACAAACACTTAATTGGGATACCAGTGGAGACTTGAATGGGGTTTTAGGTCAAGTCCAGATCCATTTTTCGGTGGTTTTTAGCTGGAAATGGTTGAAAAATGGGTTCTTGGTGACTTGTGGTTGGTTTCCGGTGATTTGGAGCTCAATAATTCGCTAGAAATGAAAAAATGAAATAGAAACGTGGGTTGGTTGTTTATGTTTCTCGTTGGTGAACCTCGAGGTCACAGGTGGATCCATGGAAATTAGAACAATGGGGTTCTGTATTGTTGGTTGAAGCTGGCCGAAAATGGAGTTTGGGTGGTTATGAGGAAGGTTGATGGTGGCAACTTTGAGAAGATGGTGGTTTCACTATTTTTGGAATAAATGAATATTTTATTTTAAAAAAGACAATACATATAATTATGACGTGGTATTATTGTGAGTGACATGGATTTGACATGTCATCTATGCAAAGGAGAGTGAGGTAGACACATGGTTAGAGGGGTTTAACAATCATTTTTTTATTGAGTTCAGGGATCTAGATGACAAAAGGGTAAGTAGAAGGGTCCAAAATACAGACGAATACAAGTACAAGGATCCACCAGACTACTACCATCCTAACGATCCCTTATAATAAATTATGGCAGAAAATTTTATTAGCTCATATTTATCTCATTAATTTCGAATTGTGTGCCATTAAATATTAGAGATTAACTTGCGTGCTCTTTCACTGGAAATATGTTTGCACCATCATTTAATTCTAAGGCATATAGAAGTTAGGTTTTTCAATTTATTTTTACTTTTTATTTTATGAAATACAAATATTAATTATATTGTTGTAAGGTAACACTACGATTTTAAATTTATTTTACCAAATTAGCTTAGGATTGTTTTTTTTAAACCTACAGATTATATTCCATTGTCGTTCTTTTTCACCGTTCTTGATTCATCGTGGTATTGTCATTTCTTCGTATCACCATTATTCACTTAAAGCAATTTAAAACAATAATCATTGATATGTATGGTAACTATATATTCACTCATTATTTTTGTTGGAGTAAATAGGCAGGAAAACTTTAAAAAGAAACAGATACTCGAAGGTTAAGATAATTGTATGCTGAAGTCTCTTCTATTTTTCAGTATGTGAAATAACAGGAAAGTACAACCTTCTATAGACTAAAAAATAACAAACAACTAAGTCACTAAATGACCACTACTTTCATTAACTAAACAACCAATTACTAACAAAAAACACAAATAGAAAGTATTGCACCAAAATCAACATATATATGAGCTAATAACTAGCCCTAAAATATATGACGCTACTAACACACTTACTTGACAAGATCATACTTTGAATCATGCAATATCGAGGGGCTTGCTTCAAACGATATAATACCCTTTTTAGTTTATAGACCTTTGTTTTTATCACCCTTCTTTAAGAGATCTTAAGGTTGTGCTATGTAGACCTCTTCTTATATGTCTCCGTTAAGAAATACCGACTTGACATCAAATTGATAAATGAGCCATTGTGACTTTGCAATCAATGCTAGAACAAGTCTAACAATTTAAAATTGAGCAATCGGAGAAAATATTTTTTTCCAAATCAATACCATATTGTTGTGCATATCCTTTTTCCACAAAACGAGCTTTATGCTTCGGCAGGCTTCTATTCGTTGCAAACATTGTCTTAAACACCCATTTCAAGCCAATTGCATTTTGGTCTTCTGGTATTTCCACCATTTTTCATGTGCCATTTTTGTGATAGATTTCATATCTTCTATCATCGCTCTTTGCCACTCTTCCTTTTCAGTTACTTCTCAAAAAGTGTAGGATCTGAAATAGCAAAAGAAAATTAACGAGTTGTATAAATGTCATTGACGTACTTGGGTTCAATTTTTTAAGCCTTGTTGATCTACTTAATGAAATTGGCTTGTCTGAAGACTCTTCAAAAGTAGTCGATAAATAGTTTCTGCTCCATGAAGTTGAAGAAAATAAATCTAGAGAAGTGGTACTAGAATCGACTGTTGTAGCTGTAGGAGTTGGATGTTGAATAGCATCAAAAGTGATTCTAGTGGGCATAGGAATTTGTTCTTGCATTTTGTCATTGCTTCATCTCCAAATCCAGCTTGTCATATTATCAAATATTATATCCCTTATAATTAAAATCTTTCAACTAAGAGGGTTATGCACTATATTAAAAATGAGCTTTAGCAATAATTAATTAGCAATTGTTGTTAAATATATATTTTTAGCAGCAATTAGCACTTTTTGTATATGTCCCTAAATTGGATCTAATGACACTTAACTAATGACCGTAAAAGCTTAAACACTACTTATTATGTATCTATTTATTGTCGCTAAAAGTTGTTTTTGTTGTAGTGATACAGTCTATATGCTTTAGATTGTGTGCAGTAACCAACAAAACACATGTTTTGAATTTTTCATCCAACTTACGATGAAATTGGGAATTTATAAAAGGCTAAGCAATACAACCAAAAAAATCTTAAATAACTTACAGATGATTTTCTACCCTTCCAACATTCAAATGGAGTTTGCTACATAACAAGCTTTGTTGGAGACAGATTCAATAAATGGATTGATGTCGCTATATGCCAAAAATTAATTCGGAACTCCCTTCATTTGTAACATGCTTTTTGCCATCTCCACAATAGTCCAATGTTTTTGCTCAGCAACACCATTTTTCTCCGAAGTATAATGTGTTGTCAACTCCCTACCTATGTCATTTTCCTCACACAAGAGATTAAACTCCTTGAACAGGATTTTTCTGCCTTTTATTTGTGCGAAACGTTTTTATGCACATACCATTTTGATTCTCAACCTAAACTTTAAAGTATTTGAGTTTTTGAAACGTTTCTGATTTTCTTTCTAATAAATAGATCCAACTCATTCGACTACAATCATCAATATATAGTGGAAAGTAACGACTCCCACCAAAAGATGTAGTATGCATAGGTACACATAAATCAATATCTAATAATTCAAGACACTTTGAAGCCCTCCAAGCTTTTTCAACATGAAAAGACTTTCTAGTTTGTTTTCCATAAATGCATCCTTCACACAATTCCATAGAATTAATTTTTTATAGTACAAGAATCATACCTTCGTCAATTAGAAATTTCCTGTCCTTTATATTAAGGTGATCATACCTCAAATGCGACAAACTCATCTTTTGCACTTGCAACAAGAGCAAAACTTTCTTTGTTAGAAACATCCAGCAAAAACATCTTTTTTGGTGTCATAGTGATGCAAACCATTTTGCCTGACTTCTTTTTTATAATGAAACAAGCATCATCATCAAACCAAAGATAATTTCCATCGGACATTAGTTGTCCAACACTCAACAAATTGTATCCTAAATCAGTTACAAGTTGAACATTGTCCAACATTTTACATTTCGTGGCTAATGTCAGTATCCACAATGCCTTTTCCTTCAACATACATCTCTTTTGCATAGTCAAGCTACACGTTTTTTTTCACTTCTCATCTAGCTCCTAGAAAAAAGATTTGGTGCCTGTTATATGATTTGAACAACCACTATTTACAAATCATACATCATTTGTCTTGTGATCCGTATTAAAGCAAGTCATAATGAGATAATTCTCTCCCTCATTTCTGTTGCTACAATGTTTATTTTCTACTCTTTATATCAGCAATTCACATTTATATGTCCGTAGAGCTGACAATGATGAAATTGAATGTCATTCTTTGTGTTACTTTTCTTATTTGACTGCCTATGACAATCATTCCTTCCTCTGCCTCTTCTGTAGCCACAACCTCAACCACTACAGAATCCTCCTCTTCCTCAATCTCTGCTTGTTGGACCAGTTTTCTGACCATATTTGGTTGTTGCTTCCTTCATGTGGAATGCTTTATCTTCATTCTTTTCAATAGATCAATTGAGTCTCGCCTCATGGTCTTGAAGAGATCTCATTAGTTCATCAAAGGAAAAAATTTGTACATTCTTAGACTCTTTTATAGCAACAACTACATGATCAAATTTTGAAGTCAAGCTTTGCAGTATCTTTTCCAAAATCGTTTGATCAAAAAAATTCACGCCACATGACCGAATTTGCTGACAATATCCACTGCTCCAGACAAGAAATCGATAATTGTATCACCATTTTTCATCATCAAGGTTTTAATCTCACACTAAAGTTATTGCAATCTCACCACAATGACCTTTGAATCACCTTGAAACTCCTTCTGCAGAATGGACCAAGCTTACATTGATGTGATTGCTACTGCGATCCGTGGAAAGTGGCTACTCATGAACTGGAAGTTGGATAAAAATCAGTGCTTTAGCATCTTTTTCTTCGTCAGGATTTGCAAATTCCCGTTCTACCAAGTCCCAAAGATCTTGCGATTCGAGTAGTGTTTTCATAGAAATACTCTAAAATTTGTAGTTTTATCCCTTGAAGATGGGAATGAGTGGTTTTGCCATGCTCAATGCATTCTCATTACTTTTCATGGCTCTGATACCAATGATGTTGAAGCAAAAAGGCAGGAAGTTAACTTTAAGAAAAAACAGAGGCTCGAAGGTTAACATAATTATATGCTGAAGTCTTTCCTGTTTTTCAATTTGTGAAATAACTGGAAAATACAAGTTTATATAGACTTACAAATAACAAACTACTAAGTCACTAAATGACCACTACTTCCATTGACTAAACGACTAATTACTAACCAAAATACAATTAGAAAGTACTGGACCATCATAAACATATTTGCTAACAACTAGTTCTACAATATAGGACACTACTAACAATCTTAATTGACTATGTCATACTTTGAATCGGCCTTCAATAATTTTTTCTATTTCAATTTTTTAAAGTCGTGACTAGGAAACATGATTCAACTTATAACAACATAGTTACTTTATCATCATTCATTATATTTAATATACTTCATTTTGAATGAGCTTAATAGTAACTTAAGATACATTGTTTATAAAGAATCTTTTTCTTGAATAAAATAGTTTGAATATTTAATTAAGCTATATTTATCTTGTTAATCTAACAACTATTATCCTCATGCTGCAGGACAAATTTGGATTCTCTAACTTGCTTGAAAAAAATACAGAAGATAATAGATCTTCACATGAGGATATTCCACAGTTTAATGATGAATCAATATGGAGTTTCAATCACTTGCTATTGAATTTAAATTTTATCTTGATTATGCTCATTGTAGTGATTTTAGTGTGTGCAGAAATCGAATCACTATATCAAGAAAAGATAAATCAAATAATAGGTCAAGAATATGTTTGTTCAAAAGAAGAATTTTGCTAAAAAAAAGGTCTCGAGAAAAATATACAACGAGATGAAACTAGATAAGGGTGTAAAGTGTTAATACATTTGTCGAAGAAAGAAGAGGAAAAGTGGATTGTTTCTAAGCTGATCTCAACCGATAATTATGAAATTGCTTCTCCATATAGCCCAAAATTCTTGCGATCGAAAAGAAAAAAGTCGGAAGCTCACAAAATCTTGTTGATCTATTGGATCATTCACGTGTTCGTCTTAGTAAAATTGCATCAATATTCATTACTCAAGCAAGGGTATAGAAAATCTCCATTACTTCAAAATTATCTATGTACTAAAAGGCAAAAGAACCTTGAGAAAGGAGATGTACAATTTATGTTGAATTACTTTCAAAAGTGTCAATATGAAAATATATGCTTCTTTTATACAATACAAATGGATGTAGAAAGTCATCTCGCTAATTGGTTTTGGGTAGGTTCTATGTCTAGGATATCTTATAAAATTTTAGTGATGTAGTCATTTTTACCCTAAATACATGACAAATAGATATAAGATGCTTTTTGTCTCATTTAGCGGAGTTAATATCAATCCATTTTATTTAGTTGTGCTCTTCTCTGGAATGAAACTCAAGAAATTTTTGAGGGCTTACTTCTCACTTTCAAGAGGCAATGTTTGGTATTTTGCCCCGTTCAATTATCACGGTTTAGGATTCTACAATAAAAAATGCAGTTGCAAATGTGTTTTCAAATTGTGCACACCACCTTTGCATGTGACAGATTGAGAAGAAAATTCCTGAATATTCAAATCACGTCTATCATAGCTTTGATGATTTCAAAACTAAATTTAGTAAGTGTCTACATGGTACGACAATGCCTAAGGAATTTTAAGCTGCATGGATTGATATTATAAAAACCTATGACTTGAAAGAAAATAGTTGATTGCAAAGAATAAATGCAATTTGTGAAAAATGAATTTCAGCATATGTGAGAAGAAATTTTCGTGTAGGAATATCAACAACTCAAAGAGGTGAAAGTATGAACAATTTTTCAAAGATTAACTTAACTCTAGTATACCGATGAGTGTATTTGTAGCACAATATGACAAAGTTATTGATGCTAGGTATGATAAAAATAAGGGAAAGGGAATATATGACAAAACATTCAAAATCTATATTGAAGACTTTATATCCAATGGAGGATGAAGCAACAAAGGTATATATATACAGAAGAATATTTTGAAAATTACAAGAACAATTGATTTAGTCTCAGAATTTTATTTCATAAAAGATTGAGGTTCGGAATGAAATACATATCGATAAAGTTAATTTATTTAAAAAATAAACTCATATACACACGATTAGATTGAACCTTATAATAAAAGGTGCTACTTGTTCATGTCGTAAGTTTGAGTTCATGGGAATCTTATGTCGGCATGTGCTTATGGTATTTATAAAGAAAAAAATTTACGTACTTTCATCTCGTAATCTATTGAATTTATGGACAATGTATGCAACCAAAGAAAAAGTTAATGACATTTCAAATGATAAATCACAAGTGAATAAACTTGTTTCGGAGTGAATTTTGTGGATTTGAATACTTCTAACACTGAATTTGTACTGAAAGGTCAGTTACACACTTTAACTATCATAACAATCTATTACACAACTTTACTACTTCAAAGTGAGTTTAATATAACCCTGATATATTTAACACCACTATCAGTGTATGCAATGTATTACACTCGTTTCCATATCAACGCCACGTCAGATATTGTATCTTTTAAATCTTTTTTACTTTCTTTTCGTTATTACTTATGTTCTATTTTATTAATTATATTTTACACTAATTAGTTTCTAATCAACTATTTAAGTACTCTAATAATTATGTCTTGATCATAGCAAAATGGTAAAGAAGAAACTTTTAGGAATGACCATCAAAAAGATTATCCGAAATATGGAATTTAATCGTGGAGTTGAAGAGTTCTTCAATTTCAAAATGTACCCACAAGAAGGTTTCTTAATTTCTTCCATTCATTGGTCATGGAAAATGAAATTCTATTGTTATTTGTTGCGGCTTGTAGTTGTAAATATTTTTTAGATCTAGACATATATTTCTTTGTTGTTTTTCCATGTTTTTCATGGAGGTCTCTTAAAAAATTCAAGATAATAGAAAAATAATTTTCTTTCCATTTTCAATCGATTGCCCAATTCACTCAAAATGTTTGACGAAGCTCCAATTGAAACCTCTCAAAATTTACTCCCATTTGAAGTAATTTATTTCTTGTTGCTTTTTGTTATTGGTTTATTTTAAGTTTAATGGGGTGTGAAGAAGATGAGGATGGTGGGGTGTGAAGAAGAAGAGATGTGGGGGTGGGGTATAGTAGATATTTTGATTTTTTTTACTTTCTTAATGACATGACGCACATTTTTTTATATATAATTATTACTATTTTTTCATGTCAGCTTTAGGGGTAAACTTATTCACTTTTAAAAAGCAGAAGTGTGTAATAGATCGCTATGATAGTATAAGCGTATAACTGATTTTTCGGTACAAGTTTAAAGAGAAATCTATGCCTTTTCGCAATTTAATTATATATGTTTTTTCTGTTAATACCTTTAATACCCCAACAAATAAATCAAAGACAGTAGTACTAGGAAGATTAGGATTACTAAATTTCATAGAAAAATAATTAGCTAAAGCTCTCTTCATGAATTGATGAGCCAGAATTGAAGAAAATTAATAACTAGACAACGTAATAACAATTATACACTAATAGAATACTTTATTGAAATTATTAATGTGTCAGATTCACTATTTCCAGAGGCGGACCTACATATAGCATTGTGGGTGCTCGAGCACCCATTGATCTCGATGTAAAGTTTAGGTAGGTAAGAAAGAAAGTTAAGAAAAAAGTTATGAAATATTAGTGAGCACCCATAACATTAAGTTTGTTATGGCGCATTTTTTGATATTAGGTGCTTAAGGCTCTTGTTTTGGGCAGATGATGGATCGATTCCCATCTAAGGTGCCTTTTTAAATTATTTTTCTTCTCAGTTCTCATTGGTGCTTAGTTTGCCCAATTCTAGTATCTCTTGATCTTTTTTTTTTCTTTTACTTTTATGTAATTTAATTTTAGATAAGTAAAAAGGAAAATGTAAAATTACAAATTTATTGTAGCAAAAAAAAAAATCTTTTTAAAAGATTTCAATAAATTACCACTAATGAAGGCTTGGATATTTCGAAATAATTATTATTTTTAAACAAAAGAAGAAAAATATATCTATGAGTGAGTTTTCTCGTTCATGGATTATATCACAAATGAATATCATAATATAATGACGTCAAATTTTTTATAATGTTCTTGAATTTTCCATACAAAAGGTGATAATAATTGTAAGTCTTTCATTATCTTGTTTTTACTTATAGAAAAAAAACCATTCCAATCAATTAATTCTACATGTATAATTCTATGTAACTGGTACTAAATTTATGTTAAAACAAAAAAGTTAAGCACTCATTGATGTAAAATTCTGGATCAGTCACTAACTAACTATTTCAAATGGTAGAATGATATCAATGTATATAATATTTTTATGTATCAAATACATACCTTTGTAATATTGATCTCAATAACCTGTTCTTTAACATCAACATGAGATCGATCAACATCTTAATCATGAATTGAAAAATTCATGATTGGTGAAATAGGTTATTGAAAGAATTGGTCAAAAGTGAATTGTGGATCAACATTATCTTTCTCTACAAAATCATCCACCATATATGACATATAAATGCCGCCAATATCCTTCATTAATCAAAGAATCAGTATAACACAAAATAAAAGGCAAACAAAAAAGGAAAAATAATAACATTTCACTTTTGTTATATTTCGCGCCAACAACTTTGATAAACTCAGAATGATTTTATTTTATTAACTCCCCATGATAATTAACTTGTTTGTCAACCTATATTCAACTTACACATGTTTCAAAGAATTAATGTTAAATAACAAGATGTATAAAACAAATGATTGTAATACTTGCTTAACCCTTCAAGTATTGCTTCAGTACTTCTAATTAGGGGTGTGCACTCGGTGTTACGGTTTGGTTTTATTCTATTCGGTTTGAGTTTTCGATTTTCAATCTTAAAGAAGTGTAATCCAATCCGAATCAAAATAAATTTGGTTCGATTTGATTTTCCTCTTTTTGATTTATTTTTTTTTGGGTTTGGCTATTCTGTTATAATTCAAATCGTAACTAATTAATAACATAATCGAAGTTATATTTGCATGCTTCAAAAATAAAAATTTCATTCAAGGAAAAGTAATAATATTGATTCTCTCAAATACCTTTTCCATTATAATCATAAGTAAAACACTAAAACACAATACTATCAATAATTTCAGTGAAACTAACTCTAAACTATAGAGTACTATCACTAAACACAAAATGCATTGAGGTTGAACCAGCAATTCAACTCATGACTTCAATTAAGTCTTAAACCTGCAATATGATGATTTTTTTTTAAAAAAAGAAATAGTAAAAACAATTAGCACACAAATAAAACAAATAAAACTGAACTTACAATAAACGTATTTGACTATATTTCACTTATGGATGTATCTTTTTCCTCACTGCTCAAATCTGTATAGGTTGCTAAAAGATGTCATCAAACAAGTAACATATTAAACTATTTACAATTAGAAAAAATATTCAAAAGCTTAAAATTTTACCATCTTCAAGTTGCTCAAGATAATCTATATCCTTCTCCAATCTAATAGGTTGAGATTCAGATTGAAGCCAAGATTGAAGACAAATTATAGCTTGCACCAATTTAGGAGTTCATGAACTTCTGAATGAATTCTAGAACACGACCTCCCGTTCTAAATGCACTTTCTGATGCAACAGTAGAAATTGATATTGCTAACACATCACGAGCCATATTACCAAAAACATGAAATCTACTTGAATTAATCTTTCACCAAAGCAAAATATTAAAATTATCACTTTCAGCTTCAGTTTGTTCAAGAAGATATTTTTCCGATTCCGCTTTACTCATACTTCCACATTGAACTCTATGTTTCTGGTATTGTAGTTGCCATGCATTTCCTGATATATCAAATGTGTTGCTATCCGGTAAAATAGGCAATGGAGAATGAGATCTCATTGAGCTTCTCGTTTGATATTCATTAAACAATGAAACCAGGTATGACTTCGCTTCATCTCTTATTTTGCACCCTTGCACTTCTCCGTACATATTTTACAAGTACAAATGGCACGTAATCAAACTTGAAACAAGGATCAAACACACAGGCCAAAAAAAATATCATCTTATTCATTTTAGAGGGATCAACCCAATACTTATCAACTTCCTTTTCATCATTTTTTCCATTGCATTTACAATATTTTCATTTTCCATCAACCCATTCAAAGAGTAATAAACTCCGCTGATTTCTTGGAAATGAACATTAGATGTGATATAAAATGAACCTGAAATTCTTATGGTAAAAGTATAAAAAGTTTCAAGAAATTCTTTCAAATGTCTCACCTTCATCCAATCACCACTTATAACTGACCTGCAGCCATTCCATCCTCACGAAGATAATTCAACAAACCAAAATCAAGGCAGCCATACCTTACAAAGGCTTTTTCAAATTGTTGTTCTGTATCCAACATTAAATATGTGAAATTCCATCTAGTAGGAACATCCAAACATAACATTTTTCTTACATGCTATCTTTTCAATGTCACAACAATCTTTAAATTTTTTATATCTTGCTGGGGATTGCCTAACATATCTTACAACTTGCCTAACACGTTTCACCGACTCACCAACTTCCTTCAACTATCTTGAACAAGTAGATTGATTATATGAGCCATACACCTCAAATGAAGGTGTGCATCATCCATCAAATTAGTTTTCCATTTACTCAATTATTTAGATAGCCCTTTCACTGTGGTATCATTCGAACTAGCATTGTCAACTATAACAGTAAATACATCCTCTAAACCCTAGTCAAGTGAACATTTAGTAATCACATCATCTATATCATCACCTTTATGGCTAGAAATTGGATAAAAATTTAATATTCTTTTGTGCAGTTTCCAATCTCTATCAATAAAATGAGCGGTAAGACATATATAGTTTATTCTGTGCACCGAAGTCTACGTATCGATTGTAATACAAATTCTTTTATGGGATTTTTTAAAGAAAGATTTTAATTTTTTTTTCTCTTCGCAGAAAAACTCAAAATAATCCCTTGTCACAGTTGTACGAGAAGCATTTCGAAATAAAGGTTATGCCATTTTCACAAACTATTTAAAACCTTCTTTTCCAAGCTAAAGGTTTTTTTTATTAACTCCTGATCAAATTTCTGAGTGTTAACAATTACATCACCATTCTAACCATCTAACTTTTGTTCAAAGTTTAGCAGTGATTGAGTATTATCAACATTATTATGGATATATACCTTACAATGCTTCCTCACATGAGTAAGCATTTGTGATGTGCCATTGATTGTATCAGCTCCATAGTTGTTCCCACAATGCTTACACTTTGCTTTAATGTCTCCATCTCCGTCAATCCATTTTTCAAAATGTTTCCAAACCACTGATCTTAGTTTCATGGATTTTTTTTGAAGAATCACTTGAAATAGGAGTCTCGGATATATCTTCATTTGAAACCGTGGTCGAAACATCATTAGTCTGAACTTCTTCCATCTATGTAAAATAGTAAAAAAAAATTATAATTATATGAAAAATATTGTCCAAAACAAGTTAATACTTGACTAATTTTAGTACATGACATCCCCCAATTATGGCAAGATATTTCTCATAAACAAACATAGAATGGGAAATTTTGCAGATGGTGGTCTTCCAAACATCTTTTCCTTTTCCTTATATATGTTTTCACGTCAAATTTATATAGGTCCCTTGGAGCCATTACTGTACATCATATACAAATATTGTACAGAGAGAGTTTAAAACTGGTGTCATACATGCTTTATTATTTATTAACTAACAAAATTTGCATATTGTTTTGCACATCTCTGTTTAAGAGAAGTAGATTTTAAATATGTTAAGATATTACTATGAAAACTATTTGAAATCAACTATTAATAAATTTATACTTTATACGATTAATAGATAAGAATAACATTAAAAAAATAGAAGAAAAACTTACTAGCAATGATGCAAGGAAGCAGAAAGCTAAAAGCAAGAAAAAAGAGAAAACGGCAAAATGTAAAAAGTTGACTAGCACCACTAATTTGTTTTTCATAAAAGTTCAAGTAATATGTGATATTTATAGTTATATTAATGCCTTTGATATGGTAAACCTAGTACCCTACATGGTAAATCTAAATATTATATGTGTAATTATTAATCTTATATATATATATATATATATATATATATATATATATATATATATATATATATATATATATATATATATATATATATATATATATATATATATATATATATATATATATATATATATATATATATATATATATATATATATATATATATATATATATATATATATATATATATATATATATATATATATATATATATATATATATATATATATATATATATATATATATATATATATATATATATATAAAATTCGATTTGTTTTTATTTTCATTTTTCTAAATCCGAAATCAAACCACAAAGCCAAGCGAAGTAACTTAAAAATTCAAACCCAAACCAAAAATCCAAAAAACCAATCCAAAATACAATTTGATTTGATTTTTCGGTTTAATCCAAATAGTGCACACCCCTAATTCTAATTGTGAATAAGCAAAAATTACTTTTCGAATCAGGAGCACCAGATACATAGTCAACTTCTGCCGTTGATAAATCCGGAGTTTTCATTGGCTGATATGGTTGCTCTATCCTTTGTTAGAGACTCGTATTGATCTCCTTAAAAATTGATCTGGAGGTTTAGAGGAGAAGTTTTCAAATCTAGACACCTTTCATGTCTGCTCAACCTTAGGATTAATAATTGATGGGGCAACTTCAGTTGGAGATACATGAATGATATGAGGAAAATCAAGTGATTTGATTTCCTCGGCAGTTGACTAATATCGGCACAATTATTCTGTAAAACAAAATGTTGAATCATGATTCGAAGCAACAAAAAAGTATCGAGAAGCATAAAAAAAGAAAGTAAAAATTTGGTGAATATTAATTACCTCCATAAAAATGCTTTCCATAAATATTTCAAATTTGGGCTTTCAGCCACAACTTTCCAATTTCATATCCTTGGAATAACATTTCGTTCTTTAACAACTATGTCATTATATAGAACAAACACACATTCATATACCCATATATTAAGTGCGTATGGAATACCATTTAAGTAATACATTTGTTTCTCAAATTTGAACTCTTGTCTAGCGAATTCATTAACCTTACGAAGGCCCGTTGTCCCCACGCAAACTACTGATAATTATTGTCTTCAACCATTAAGAAATCTTCAATTGGAACTGCTGCAGTACCAAGTTGAAATAATACAAAAGTATAAATGAAGTACATGATGTCCATCTGAAAGGCATCATCAATCTTATCCCAACCACCCATTAAGAATTGATCTACCACATGCTGTTTGTTTACTTTATAATCAGACCCAGATAAATTCCTCTAAACTAGCCTACTTTTTTATGAAACTAGATATGTAAAATTTTTACTATTTCCTTTACATTCAAATCAGTAATAATCACAAATTCTTTTATACTACAATTCAAGATATTTTCTTTAGTATGACGAATATGAAGTTTTACGGCTGGATTATCCTGCTCTACCTCTAAAAGAAGTAAACACTTGGTGATCTGATACGCTCAAATTATACTTCCCTAAAGAAGTATAAGCGGTAGTATCAATTAAAGAACCTAATTGTTAGGTTGGGGTCAATCTCTCGAGGAAAATGATTTAGAGTTAACTTTAATCTACGATTACGTCCATTAAGTCAAGTCCTTTCTGAAAACAATTAATTAAAGGGAGGGAGGGGGGTTTGTGTCACAAATATGTTTAATTATTTCTAAGTAAGACAAATAGCAAGTTTACAACTTTGGTGTTTATCAAGTGATGAGATAAACTAGGGTGTAAGTGTTCCCTATTAGTTCATAATGTGGTAATCCTAGCTATAACAATTCTTTCTTAGTGTCTTGCATGCAAAGTAGTAAGTTATGTCTCCCTAATTCCTTGGTCCGGCAACTAGAGAATTTCACTCCGTACCTTGATACGACTAAGTGTGTCTACTTTACTAAACATTATCCTTACCTCATATTAAGCATCATATTCAATGTATGACTAAGTTACTACCATGCACTAACTGAACTAGCCTATTAGATAGTGTATACTAAATCTATGTTGATAATTCTTTTCCTATCAACTACCTCCTTGGTCCGGCAATTAGAAATAGGGCAAGTTCTAACGCGTGCACTCGTTAAAAAGACTTCTAAATGAAAGAGTTATCAATACATGCAAGAACCTATTCTAGAATTATTATTTAGCTAGTTTTACCTTGTTAATTACCCATGGTTCCCACAACCCTAGTTGTGGATTTAGTTACCATGCTTAGAAATACACAATTCATAGTTATTAAACAAGAATTCATGTACTTACTTTGACAAATTTGAAGAAAATCCAAAAATAACACTTGAATTAAAGAAAATATCTTCAGAATTGATTCCGAAAACTTGAAATAATTCCCAAAATCCAAAGTTCAACTTCCAATAACAAGAGTACGAAAAATAACAAAAAGTATAACCCCAAAAATGAGGTTTTTAACCCTAATTATAATAATAAAGTCCTAAAATAAAAGGAGTTCTAAATAAGGAAATCTGTCCAAAATGCGTCTTCATTCGATGATCAAACTGACGGTCCGTCGATGGAACAGCGGACCGTCGACTGCCTTCGTCGGTCCACACTTAGATTTTTTTTCAGCCTCCACTTTTGCATCATTTCTGTTACAACTGACGGACCAATAACACGGTCCGTCGTTGGACTTATGGTCCGTCGATGCCTCTGGTCCTCCATACTTAGTGATTTCTTCAAGTCGGGTACTGTGACTACTTTTTGTTAAAATCAACGGTTTGCCAGGACGGTCCGTCGATTAGTTGACGGACCACCGATCCTTCTGTATCCCCACACTTAGTCAGAATTCCCCGATTTGATTTCAGCAGCATGAACCTCCAGTCGATGATTACCACCTACGGACCGTCGATGGGTCTGTAGGTCATCACTTCTTCATTGATTTCAGTAAGTCTTCTCGGTTTCTGTTTTGGACAGTTTTCCTACAAACAGAGATAAAAATACATTATAATTACTACAAAAAGGCCTTAGAACACACACTAAACTTAAGGAAAAAGCATTGAAAGTATTGTGAAACCATGGTATATCATGATCTGACCTTGATAGTTGCATTTAGGAATATTCAGTTATGAACCAAATATAGTATCCTTGAATTATTGGATACCCTCATCCCCTCTTGACAACACTAAGGGCCCTCTTGGCCATGACTTCCCAAATCATATTTGGGAAAAAATTTGACAAATAATGTTTGTCCATATAATTTGTCATTATTTGATAAATTTTTTGGCAAATATCCCAAATTCCCCAAAACTAGTTTTTTCTAGCATTTAAGGTCAAATCTCATTAGTTGGGATCTTTTGAAAATTGAAATTTTACCCCTAACTTTTATCTTTTACAAAAACACCCACTATAGTAGTTGTTTGCATTGTATTACATATTTTTTGACGTGAACACCAAAGTATTGAGTGAATATTAAATGATGATATGATTATTGATGAAAATAATGAAAAATTAGATCAAGGTAACAAAATCATGTGCTTTTTCTACTTCACGATATATGGAATGATGTTTCTTTCACTCACTCTAAACTACCAGATTGCTCTAGTGTCATGAACACTATTTGTTATGTAGCAACAAACTTATAATTAGTTTTTAAAATTTTTAAAACTTATGGGTATAAATCATATTTTTCTAAAAAGGTGAAATTTATGTCCCAAATACTATGGACAAAAACATCGTGAAATTTCACCCAAATTTTTGCTCAAATAATATTTGCCAAGAATATTTGGAGATCTATGGCCAAACGCTAGCTAAGTCACTTGTGAAATTTGTATTGTAAGTAGAGCCAAATTTAAGGTGGTGTTTTGAAATATGTTTAACTACATAATTCATATTATGCAATTCAAAAAAATGATGTTGATACATAATATACACAATAAGCTTTAACATGATACACAAAAATGTAAAAATTATACTTGATACATAATTCTAACTACAAATTATATATCAGTCAAAACGATACTTAATAGAAACAATAAGCCAAATAATGAAACATTATGTTGTTTTACAACATACATGTAATCCTTTGATTTGAATTTTAAACTTTCATACACTTTTGACGATGGAAAAAATGACCAATAATGCTTTATCTGGTAAAATGAATAAATGAGAAACAAAACCATCATTTGATAAATTTATAGTAAATATCAACAGTTCTATCTCATTATTTGAATTTTAACTTTTTGATACATTAATTGTAATAAATAAATAAAATATACCAAAATTTAGGATTTTGTGTAACAAATGAATATTTTAATCAATACACATGATAAATTTTAATTAACAATAATGGATCTACTATTTAACAAAAATCATAAAATGTGAATACAGAAAATTGTAAAGATAATATTAAAATACATACCGTTGGTAGTGCAGATCTAGATATGGTGTGTCAATCTTTCTACCCTTTTTCTTTGGTGTTTTTTCATGTACCTCCTTTATAGCTTTTGATTTCTTGAAACTTCACTTATTCATTGTTAGAGGATCATGCAAGTTCTTAGACCTATTTTCTGCACCGTTAGGATCTTCACAATGAACGATTCAATTAGGGTTGGGTGTGTTGGTCTCATCTTTTTAAGCATAATAACACCTACATTTCACTTCAATAACAACCTATCAAAAACATGTCATGGATATCATCACAAAGCTAACCACTCATGGCACAAATTGTATTCATAAAGACCAATTCCGGCACACAATCATGTTATGCTGAATGTTCATTTAAATTTAAGTTGTACATTTCCATCACATGCCTACAATTTCACTGCATTCATACATCAATTCAAACATTTTTTTCATACATACGATTTCCAGAGAGTTACAGCTTCAGCACAACCCAACCTACGACTCAAATGATGAAATTACCCTTAAGAATGTTGTCATTTATCTATCATTGGGCAGCTTGACTCAATATATGAATACAGACTCAATCCTCCTAGAGATTTTTTTTTGTACGGTTCAAAGGGGCTATCCTTGGCTAAGGAACCAAAAACAACTACCAAGAAACCCAAAATCAAAACAAACATAGAAAAGTCATAAAATATGTACCAATCAGACATACTGCTTACCCCTCCCCACACTTATACAATAGCACTGTCCCTAGTGCATTACGAAAATTCAACCAAGTTCGAAGGATAAGGTAGAACAACTCCCTGATCAACCCTCCATGGCGTCATTGCCATCTGCATCATCACCTGCATGTGCCGGGTCCATCTCTTCGTCAGAATACGAGTCAACATCAGAACCTATGTGAAAGTTCTCCTCACCCGTTGGGAAGTCATTATCAATCGGCTAATTCCAAACCAATACCCTAACAATGCTTCAGCATGAGCATTCAATGGGTAAAACTTGTTGACCTTACCAAGCTCTTCCACATTAGATGACCTACCACCAATTCTGTGCCGTAGCATCTCCAAGCCATACATTCTCGCCATGATCAGCTCATCTGTTCTGTGGGGCTCAGCAGTGATGAGAGTGGGGCCTAAATTAGTGTCTGACCCTTTCGTACGATTTATATCCACTGCCACTGGGTACAATCGTGCCATGTAATCCAGACTCTCCTCAAAAACACCTGCAAGAGGACACATCTTCGTAATGATCCCCCCAAATGCATATATGTAGCCCTTGTAAACCTGAGCCTTCTGCATTGTTGATTTAATGATGGCCCCTATGTTGACCCCTGTATCTGTCATCAACGCATATAAAAAACACACTTGGTCATGGGTGATGTCCGTGTAGTGCTAACTTGGAATCAGACAGTTGATCACTACCTTCAACCAAGCACATATCTCTTGGAGCAGGTGAGCATACAAAGAGATTTGTGATATCTCTTGTTGCTATGCTTGATCCACTAAGCCATGGACTGCGGTCCACAAAGCAATTGTTGGATGTCCTGGTAGGGAAGTCTGATGTTCATCCGTGTTAAAACCAATGGGTTTGTCTCTTCAGACGTGCCCAGGATGGCATTGATGCTTGCAGGTGTGATAGGCACGTTCATTCCTCGGACAGTGACATAACGGAAGCGAGTCTCCGACACCCAATTCACATAGAACTCATGAACGACGCTAAGGTTGCATTCATCCGGCTCAGAAAATTTAAAATTTATTCTCAATTCTCGCATCCGCCTTAAGATCTAAGAAATTCATGACCTAGGCTATCACGATCAATACAAACAATAGAGAATTAAGAAGCCTCAGTATGCTTCTTATACAAATTTTTGCCTTCTTTTGACACTGCTTTGGCTCCATACCTCTTGTTTTTCCCCTTTGTAGTCGGAAGTGCTATAGATACATTTACGCTACTTGGACGCTTCTTTTGTGATCGATGAGCCATAACTTTTCTGGGGTGTTATGACATAACATTAGTACCACCAAGATATGTCAACGTTCATCCCAACACACTACATTGACGATCAAGAGACGAGTGGTGTGCGCACACCACCCTATGCTTAGTTTAAAATAGTGCTAACTTAGGTACTCGCACTTCCCAAAGTTGAAGAATCCGAAGCAAGTAAATTGAAAAGTTGAAGAAAGTTGGGTCATTAGGACCCAAATTTTATTCTTTTAAAATTTGTATTTTGTTGTTGTTGGGCCTAAGACCATTTATTTATTTTCTTATTGTATTATTAGTATTTAGGAAAGACAAAGGTGAAGTGGGCCAAAGACCCAAAATAAACGAGTCAAAATTCGAAAGCAGGTGGGTCCAAAATCCGGTCCAGGCGAACAGAACCCGGATTTGGACCCAAATCTCTTCCCCGCTCTCTCTTTACTTGCTTTTAATTAGTTATCTGTTTTACTTGTTGTTTGTTCTATGGGTTACGAAAATTTGATTCCCCGCAAAATGCCACTTTGATTTTAACGACTCAATTAACTCAAGTAAATGGCTTAAGGGTTTTACAAATTATAATTCACTTATATGAATAATTTTTCACTTTCAAAACAATCCTAAATGATTTGGGCATTCATTTTTCAAACAACTCTAAGAAATATTTTTATCGTGATTTTAAGTTTTGCCAAATAAATTAGTTGTCGGATAACGGCAAGTTAGTGGACATGTTAGGTGCTTTTAATCCTTTCTAAGACGTTAATAGGAATCCCCGAACCCCTTTAAAATTATTTTCAATTGATTTTTCTGTTAAGTCTTTTGAAAGTAGAAGTTTTCTTAATTTTTCTCGAAAATTAAGTGACGACTCAAAAAAGTCGAAAACATATTAAAAATTATTTTTTTGATAAAACAGAAATGGTGATTCTTCTGGGGAGACTGAAGGATTCTAATCTTAAAATTGACATTATTTGGCTTTATGCATAATGGTTTATTTGCTTACTTTATCGCTTTATTAAACTGTTGCATTCATGGCATAACATTTTCCGTCAAACGATGACTTTTTCATTTCCACTAAAGGACAATTATGCGGGTTCGCAGTCATTCATTAACCAAAATTTTCTCGGGGCACCTTGACGAGTGTAGTTGGCTACTTGATAGTCAATGATCGTTAACTGTCCCAGCCTAAGTAGTCCGCTTGAGTTACCCTTTCTACTCTAAATACAACTCCATTCTAGTTAAACCAAAATAGAGCGAAACCCAATCCCAAAAAATAGCGCATTGGCCTAAGACGACCCAACACCCAAGGAGTGTTGGGCCGATTAGAAAGACCACCTTAAGTCCAAAGAGCCCACGACTTGATAGGACGATCATATTTGCGTGTTAAATCTGAAAGAGGTATTGTTTTTCTAAATGTTTGTTGTATCGTAGGAGTGGAAATTAACTAGTTCATGTTTTCATAGATATCGAGTCTGTTCCTCCAATTCAACATGGTTACTAAGACACCAGATATTCTCCGTGTATGGTGGGACAACCTCAAAGATTGACAAAAGAGATAAATCTTGATTTACCTGAGTCACTTACTTCAATGATGGACTTCAAGGTTTGGCCCACGTTTATCGAGGTTATCACTCGGTTCTAGTACAATAAGAAGATGGTTTTTTGATTTGGAGATGTTGAAATCACACCAACACTAAAGGAAATTAAGGACTGTTTGAACTCAATCGTGACATGTGGCAAGAGGATAAAATTTCCCGATCATCACATGCTTTTGCCCAAAAGGCCAACTAGTGGAAAATTAAGAGACATGTTGTTATTGGTAAGGGCTAACTGGTTGGATTCCAAAAGTATACCACTAATGAGATTTTTCGAAAGATGGGGGCACGATAGTTATTTCGTGCAATTTCCAAATGAATACCATGATCACAATACATGGAGACAAACTCAGGTCATTGTGTTCTCTGCATGCCTTTTAGGAACAATGGTATTCCCTAAATATGAAGTAAAGGAAATCAAAACCCGAATCGTGATGGTAGTAGACTCCATCTTCAGAGGAATTGGTAAGAAATAAGAAGAAAAGAAATACCGTAGTTTGGCCCCGGTCATTTTGGCCGACATTTATCGATCTTTAAGTTTGTGTAAGAATGGGTTCCATCCACAAGAGTTGTCCAAGCCAAGCCAGGCGAGTCCTCTCGATAATTATGAATTCTACCTAAGCATCCGCAGATTCCTAATTCATACCACCACGATGCGTGGGAAAAAGGTATTTTATGATTTGAGAGAAGGAGATATACAATGGGTTACCAAACTTCAAGTCCGAGAGGATAGCAGCACAGGGGGTCAAACTTCCATTTTAGTCCTTTCTCTCATCAGAGATTGCAGCCCTACAACCCAGCAAGAGTGACACGACAATTTGGTAGAACACAAATCATACCCGTCCAAGGGGATGCTAGCTTTTTTGTTGTCGATTATAGCGGCAGCGGCAAAATACCTTTTGCTAAGATCATCCTCAATAATGGGCCGTACGTGTCAACATGAAATGGGACATGGCTGAAAACAGATATGAAGTTGGGTATGTCGACGAATACAAGACATGGTTACAGAAGGATCTGCATGGTGTAATGAATCTAATATCGCGCGTTGGTTGAGAAATCGAAGACGTACAAACAAGGCTTCAGATCCATGCATACCATCTTAAGGAAGAATGGGACTTAAAGGAGCAAAAATTTCAGCGAAGGGAGCAAGTGTATCAGTCAAAAGAGTTAGAAAGACAGAGGGTTTTAGCTGTGACATCACAAGAACTAGCCGATGCAAGGGCTTGTCTAATGCGTTTGGATGCGACCCTATATGAGCAGATGAACACTCTACAAGTCGTGCTGACATCCTCCAAAGTTGTGTTCGCTGAGCCGTACGTGTTAACAAGCAAGTGCATCATCCCTGAAGAAGTAGAGAAAGCCAGAGGAGGAGCAGAGTCGTCGACCATCTAATTCCCCTAAGCAGGATTGTTTTTTATCTGTATTCGCATTGTGTTCCCCTCCCTGAATGTACCTGGTTCGATTGAAACTATGTAACAAACGTTATGATTTTAAGCAAAGTTTATTTTGGGGGTTGCAACAATATGTTTCAGATAATGCAATACATCCTTCATATCGCTAAGACTACCCTTGCCACAAAAGGGTCACATGCATGGTTAGGACGCGATATATGTTTTTTAACTGTTTATGTGATATGTTGCTTTGAATGAGGATATCGTTAACCCACTCCTTGGAAGAAATTCCCAGAAATGTACATGTCACTATCACAAAATGTCCGACCAAAATTTCTGAGTCTTAAGTTTCCCTCTCAAATGACACCTCCTATACCACAAATCTAAAAACACTACTCTACCATCTCAGGAAAGGCAAAAATCACTGCTACGGACAAAGGTAAGAACATCCAAATGGAACTCACTAGAGAAGAACTACAAAAAAAAAAGATCGAACAAATCACTCGGGAAATTCAAGAGGCTAAGGAGGAAGAGCGCAGAGTCAACATGGCTACCGCAATCTACAAAGTTGCAATCGTGACGATGGATGAGGAACTGGCATCACAGATGAAGAGAAAGAAAAATATTGAGATGGAGACAAAGGACTTGCGAGTGAAGTTGGACATGCTTCGATTGAAATTGAAAGTGCAAGAAAGAGAAGCGAGAGAGTCGAGGATAGAATTGGAAACCATCGCTTTGTTAGCTAAAAGTGTGTCACTTGATAAGGAGCTGACAGTGGAAATGGAAGAATTCACCTCCATGAGAGAAAGGATGGCACACTAAGGAAGAAGAACAAAGCCTTCTATAGCAACATGATTGATAAACTTCAGAGAATGCTCGAAAAATACCCCGTTTACGAGCAGGAAGCTAATAGTGATCCCGATAACGCTTACCATGGAGCGACCGGGGAAGTCGACAACGAGGAAATCGTCTAGAAACCTCCATTCCAGGGCCGTCGGGAAGGAGGAGACTAATACTGCAACAAGAAGGAAAATGACTAACGTGTCGTCATCATTTTATCTTTAAAAGCTCTATTTTTGCCTTTCAATTTCCTTGTAATCGTAATGAACAAATGAGTTAAAATGTTTTATCTTGTACTCGAACTACGTTGGGCCTGAATTATCCTTTGAGATACATAGGCAACCTTTCCAAGCCCGACCCCTATCTTTAAAAATTTTCATTCTACCCATTCATGTTACGAGAAGATACGAAGACCAAATTAACGGACGTCAAAGAGCAGCAACAAGAAGACCGCAACTCAACATGATTTTGCTTTTCTAAGACAGTGTAAAAAGTAAAACAAGCAAACTATTGCTTTTAAAAAAATGTGTTTCCGTCCTTACTCATGAGTTGAAGATATCCTCAAACAAAGCAACTTGTGCGTTTATCTACTCTCTATGCGATATTATGCATTTTGTATCTGCACTAGCAAATCTTCCTGTGAGTTGTTTTCCTTCTCAGGTACTTTGAAATTGATCTGTGTTGATCAAAAGCTGGCAGATCATCCCTATTTCACCTGATCGAAAGGTCATGCAGATTTCTTCTCTAAACGCAATTTTGACAAAAAAAGACAGTTATGGGAGATAGTAATGAAAAAGTAAGTCCTATTGATGTTATGGTGTCTCAACCCACCATAGAGGACCAGAATTAGTTGATTCTTCAACTGATGCAACAGATTGCAGAGATGAGGGTACAAATGCAAAGGAGACAAGATCTGCCTCCACCAGGATTTACTGCTAACGCTGCTGGTGGGAGACCTCAATCTACTTCCCTTCATCAAATATGGATACAGCTCAGAACCAGCCATCTACACTTGCTAAGAATCCATCGGTTAAAGATCTGACTACCCAAAATCCCTAATATGCTTCCGCATCTTACCAAACTCCACCTCCTCCTCAAAACAACCACCCCTAAATGTCACCCCATACTTAATACCCACCATCAAACTGCTCCACCACCGCAAAATCAAAACCAAAATACTGTCAATCCCCAAATACCCCACCACCACTTAAATCAGAACATCAATTCTCAGACTTACCCACAGAATTATCAAACTGCTCAAAATGCTCAGAGTCGCACTGTAGCTCCACCCTTACCTAAAATAACCACTTTCCAAATTAACGTCCCTACCATGCACGGTTATGAGCTGTGCCATTATGAGGAACAAGAAAGGGAGTGGAGGGAAAAAAAAGAGGCAAAAGTGGACATAAAAGAAGAGATCAAAAAATCCATGAAAGATCTTCTATGCATCCTTGATATCGTCGGGCTTAGCTATGAAGATTTATGTATTCATCCAAATTTGATCTTTCAAAAGGGTTCAAAATCCCAAAATTTTATACTTTTGGAAGAGTGCGGAACCCTATGGCTTATTTGAGAGCCTGCTGCGACCAGCTCAATGGAGTTGGTAGGGAAGAAGCTCCATTGATGCGGTTCTTCAACTGAAGCCTGTGCGGAGAAGCTCTTGAATGGTTCACCTCACATGAAACCAGACAATGGCCCACCTGGAATGCTCTAGCAAAGGATTTTGTCGATCAGTTTGTAAATAACATTGAAATCATTCCTGATCGATATTCTTTAGAGAATATGAAGCCGAAACCTATCGAGAGCTACATAGAATTTGCTTATTGGTGGAGAAAGAAAGTTGCAAGAGTCAAACCGTCAATGTCAGAAAAGGAAATTGTAGAAGTGTTCGTACGGGTGCAAGAGCTCGAGTATTATGACCGAATCCTGTTGCTTGTAAAAGCAAAATTTGCCGAGATAGTCAAAGTTTGTGAGACTATCGAAGATGAGTTGTAAACAGGAACGATAGACCGTGTTGCTGCATCACCCGGATCATCAGGAACGTTTAAGAAGAAAAGAGAAGAAATTTGTTGTTGTTTCATATAGGAAAAGAAAACCCCCAGAAGCTCTTCATATTCCCAAGGTCACTCTAAGCCTTCCCAAAATTCCTACCAAGCTTGCTACACGCAAGCTAGTCATCCCAATAATCCTCCAATTTAACAGAATGCTATCTCACTTATACAAACTTCCAAGCTCGACTACACAAAAGTCCACCCTCGAATTACCAAAATTCATCTCCCATTTACCCAAAATCCTCGACCCTACAAAATTCTATCTCCGTACCAGGGTGTTGCTCCCAAGTGTGCTAACGTGCAGTCGAGCTACCGAACACCCCCTCCTGCGTATCAAGTCCAAGATTCACCATATCAAAATCCCCACCCGAACTACCAAGCTCCAATGCCAAAGTATCAGAAAAACTCATATCCCAGAAATCAAGCTCCCCTTCCGAACAATCGAGGTTATTAAAAGATGTCTCCCCCACTAGGAAGATATGATCCCCTTCGACCTCGCTTCGAGAAGAAACCTTCAATGAATTTCACCGTGCTCACACAAAGCAGAACAAAGTTGTACAAGCAACTGGCTGCGGCCGGATATATCCACCCAGTGAAGACTATACCCATGGATAGCAATTTGAAATTCTATAGGCCATATCAGAGATATGCTTATCATTCTAACAGTGTTGGGCATGATACAGAGGATTGTATCAACCTCAAGTACAATATTTAGGTTTTAATTGACCAAGAGATGGTTTCTCTCCAACCAGCTGCACCTAATGTCAATACCAATCCTTTGCCGAATCATGGAGGCGTTAACATCAGTATGATAGAAATAGACGATGATTGGTATGGGATGAAAGTGATAACTCCAATCGTTCATGATGAATTGGAAAAGGCTGTAGCTTCTTGAGCATCAAAGAGAAGAAAGAGTTTGTTATCTTGACACCCGCAAAGGTTGTTGCCTTGGTGCCGTAAAAAACCCTTATCAAACCAAAATTTTTGTGATTGATAGTGCTATTGCACAAGGCATGACTCGATTGGGAAGATTTTATACTCTTGAGAAGCTTGTTGTCGGAGTTCAAAAAGAAGGATCAATCTAAAAGGCCAATAAGCGAGGGTGAGGCAGAGGAGTTCTAGAGATTATTCTATTGTCAACCATTTAGAGAAGACTCAAACCCAGATTTCTGTATGGGCCCTGCTGATTAGTTCTCAATTACACAGGAAGACTTCGATGAAGGATTTATGATACGTATGTACCCGCGGGCACAAGCAGCGATAATAGGGCCGCTATGATCCACCAGGTTATTCGAGAGCATCGAATCAGCTTTTATGACGATGAGCTTCCCTTTGAAGGCAAGTCCCACAACAAGGCACTGCATATCACTTTTGTCTATCGCGAAAAGGTTATCAATCGCGTCCTAGTAGATGATGGATCTGGTCTAAACATCTGCCCGTTGTTGACGCTTAAGGAAGTTAAAGTTTGACTTGGGAAAACTTGAGCAAAATCAAGTCAATGTGAGAGCCTAAGATGGAGTCCAAAGAGACACCTTGGGAGTCGTAAATCAGGTTATCCAATTGGGCCCTGCCAAGTTTAACGCATAATTTCAATATTGACACCAGCTAAAACCTTCTTCTAGGAAGGCCTTTCATTCACATGGCTGGAGCTGTGCTTCTTCTACCCTGCATTAGATGATGAAACTCATTTGGAACAACAAAGAGCTAGTCATTCATGGCGAAGGCAGTCGTTTTGGCAGACAGGCGCCGATTATCGATGAAGTGTCTTGAGGTATTGATTTCTACATGATGGAGCTTGTAAATGCCACTGGTGAAGACTTGGCCCCACAACCTTTCATGCCTTTTGTGTATAAAATGATTGCTACTGTGATGTTGCAAAGTGGATTAACCAGGTTTCTGATAGGGAAGGAATTCCCACAGAATTGTTGAGCCCTTTCAAGTTCCTGTCAAAGGGTCAAGGTATGGATTGGGGTACGTCCCCACATATTATGATGAGAATACAAAGAAGAAGAAGGATCAAGCATTGGCCAAGCCAATCCCTCATCTATATCAATCATTTCCAGTCCGTGAATATGTGGAGCCGGAGGACCCTATGGAAGGAATATGTGGTCTTTTTGAAGAGATTGATACTATCATTGAAGAATAGGTCGATCTGACAGGATTTCGTGATGCTGAGCCAGGAGAGATGCTGCAGAATTGAACCTCCACGCCCATCCTGATTCCCCGAAATCCTTGGTAGAAGGGCATCATTTTATGCATATTTAAATCAATGGTCGTCCAAAAGAGGCCCGAGACTCACCACTTTGAGTTTTTCTTAATTGTTTAAATTTTTAATTTTCCATCGTGATGTTTAAAAAGGCAACATGGCCCAATTCCATGGACAAAGTTTGCACCATTTTTTCCTAATTTGAAAGAAGGCCTCTTTTATTTTAAAATTTGTTTATTTATTCATCTCTTATACTTTGATTTTCTAACTTTATTTGTTTATGGTTTTAGTAATGTAAGTTTTAAACCTGCCAATGTCGTGTCATGTCACAAGCTGAACGAATAAAATGAGGCAGGTGATGACGAGGTTGATGGTTACGAGGAAGAACGTGAGGTACCAGAATATGCTGCTGAAAAATTTCTACAGTTTGAAAACCAGAATAATCCGAATCTAGAGGAAACTGAAACTGTAAATCTAGGAGACCAAGAGTGTGTTAAAGAGGCCAAAATCAGCGTTCACTAGAATGAAACTCAAAGGAATGATCTAATTCATTTGCTTGCTGAATATATTTATGTGATCGTCTGGGAAGTCGGTGGCATGCAAAGGCTGAGTACTTATGTTGTATCTCACAAATTGCCGATTAATCCAGGGTTTAGTCCGGTGAAATAGAAGGCTCAAAAGTTCAAGCCTGAATTCAGTTTAAAGATCAAACAAGAGATCACCAAGCAGATCGAGTCTCAATTGGTGGAAGTGACACAATACCCGACTTGGTTAGCCAATGTTGTTCTGGTTGCCAAGAAAGACAGGAAAATTAGGATTTGTGTTGATTACAGATATCTCAAAAAAAGCTTACCCTAAGGATAAAGTTTCGTTGCCAAATATTCATATTTTAATTGATAATTGTGTTAAACATGAAATGCAGTCATTCGTGGATTGTTACGCAAATTATCATTAGATTCTGATGGACGAGGAAGATACAAAAAATACAGCTTTTTATTACACCTTGGGTGTATATCATTATAGGGTGATGCCATTTGGCCTCAAGAATGTTGGTGCTACCTATATGCGGGCTATGAAGACTATATTTCATGATATGATTTATAAGGAGATCGAGGTGTATGGAGATGACATCATAATCAAGTCCCGCGAGAGTTCGGATCACTTGACACATCTAAGGAAGTTCTTTGATCATTTGCATCGTTACAACTTGAAATTGAATCCCTCCAAATGCGCTTTTGAAGTTCCAGATGGCAAGTTTTTGGGATTTATAGTTAGTAGAGGAGGTATTGAGCTCGATCCTTCCAAGATCAAAGCAATACAAGAGTTACCTCTGCCGAAGACGAGAAAATAGGTGATGAGTTTCTTAGGGAGGTTGAACTAAATCAGACTATGGTGTGTGAGTCTATCTTTAAGCTGCTGAAGAAAGATGCCCTGACAAAATGGAATGAAGAGTGTCAGACTGCTTTCAACGCTATTAAGAACTATTTGTCAAATACAACGATGTTGGTTCCTTCGCGAGAAGGGAGTCCTTTGTTGTTGTATTTGTCCGTATCAGATAGTGTATTCGAATGCGTACTCGGTCAACACGATGAGACATGGAAGAACAAAAGAGCTATCTAATACATAAGAAAGAAGTTTACTCCATATGAGTCTCGTTACACTCTGTTGGAGAGAACATGTTGTGCTTTGACTTGGCTTGCTCAGAAGTTGAGACATAATTTGTCTTCTTATACTACATATCTCATTTCCAGAATGGACCCGCTGAAGTATATTTTCAAGAAGTCGATGCCGACTGGAAAGTTAGCTAAGTGGAAAATGCTATTGAGTGGATTTGATATTGGGTATGTCACACAGAAAACAATTAAGGCACAGGCCTTGGATGATCGTCTTGAAGAAAATCTTGTTGATGAAGATTATGAGCCGCTTAAGACTTATTTTCACGATGAATAAGTGTCATTTGTGGGTGAAGATATTTCTGAAGTGTATCCCGGTTGGAGATTATTCTTTGATGGAGCGGCCAATCACCAAGGGAAAGGTATAGGAGCGGTTTTAGTGTCAGAATCCGGTCAGCACTATCCATGGCGGCTAAGCTCCGTTATTTGCACGAACAACATAGATGAATATGAAGCATGTATTCTTGGGTTGAAAATGGTCATAGACATGAATGTCTACGAGTTGTTGGTTATTGGAGATTCAGATCTTTTGATTCATCAAGTTCAAGAAGAATGGGTCATGAACAACCCGAAGATTATATCATACGTGCAATATGTGCAGAAGGTGTGCAAGAGGTCTTGTAAGATCGAGTTCAGACATACTCCTAGAATACAAAATGAGTTGGCGGATTCGCTTGTCACAATTGCGTCAATGATTAAACATCAGGATAGTGATTATATTGATCCTTTGGATATAGAGCTGAAAGAACATCCAATCTATTGTTCACATGTTGAAGTAGGGCCAGACGATTCGCCATGGTATTTCGATATAAAGAAGTATTTAGAGTCCGAGAGTTATCCTGAAGATGCAACATTCAACCAAATAAAGTCAATACGCTGATGGATCTCAATTTCTTTCTAAGTGGAGAAATCCTTTATAATAGGACTCCAGATTTGGGTCTTCTCAGATGTGTCAATATTGTTGAAGATGCAAAACTTATTGATCAAATACATGTTGGATTTTATGGCACGCATATGAATGGGCTCACTTTGGCGAGGAAGATCCTTCGAGCCAGTTATTTCAAGATGACTTTGTAGAATGATTGTTGCAAGTTTGTGCAGAAGTGTCATAAATGTCAAGTGCATGGTGATTTGATCGAAGTGCCACCTCACGAACATAATGCCATGAGTTCACCTTGGCAATTTGTATCTTGGGGCATGGATGTCATCGTTCCGATAGAGCCAGCCGCTTCTAATGGACAGATTTATTTTTGTTGCCATTGATTACTTCACCAAGTGGGTAGAAGCAGTTTCATATAAGTCGGGAACCAAAAAAGTTGTAGCTAATTTTGTTCGCAACAATATGATATGCAGGTATGGATTACGAGAATCCGTCATCACTGATAATGGTGCACACCTCAAAAGTCACTTGATGAGAGATATATGTGAGCAATTTAAGGTCACTCGTCGAAATTCAACCGCTTATCGTCCCCAAATGAATGGATCTGTAGAGGCTTCCAATAAGAATATCAAAAAGATTCTGAGGAAAATAATTGATAATCACCGAGGTTGGCATGATATGCTGCCATATGCTTTGTTGAATCATTGAACGACTATTCGAACGTCGACTGGAGCTACTCGTATTTGCTAGTATACCGAACAGAAGAAATCATACCCACAAAAGTTGAAATACCATCTTTGAGAATTATCTAAGAAGTTGAGATGAGTAATGCTGAATAGGTTAGCAAGAGAATTGATCAGTTATTTTTGATCGATGAGAAGAGAATGGTTGCCGTTTGTCATGGTGAATTATATCGACAGAGAATGATTCGTGATTTACACAAGAGAGTCAGAGCTAGACTTTTTGAAGTTTGTAAGTTGTTCCTTAAACACATTTTTTGTCATCAAGACGAGTACAAAGGAAGATTCCCACCAAACTGGCAAGGTACTTACATGGTTTGCAAAGTATCATCTGGAGATGCTTTGGTCCTGTCGGAGGTGGATGGCACCGTGTGGCAAAAGTCGATCAACTTAGATGTTGTCAAGAGATACTACATCTGCAATTTCAGTTTGTATTTCTGTCATTTACTTATAATTGTTCTATTTTGCTTGTATTTGCTTTGTTTAAATTTTATCCCTCTTGTAATGAACTACGTTTGACCTTAATTCTCAAGAATGAGACGCATAGGCGGCCTATATCAGCCTCGGTCACCCCATTTATCCCCTTTTAATATTTTAGTGTGTTTGAACTACATTCGGCCTGAATTATCTAGAATGAAATACGTAGGCGGCTATGTCGGCCTCGGTCGGTTTCTTTGTAAATGCCTTATTATTGTTATCCTTAAGGGGAACTACGTTTGAACTGACTCCTGCCTCAACGGGATACGTATGCGCCATAAGGGTTCTGTCAAATTCCCGTAAATTTCTACCTCTTTACAATCGAAACTGGGACAGAATTTTTGAGAGGGACTCAAAAATTCTCAAGAAGAAGATTTTTCTGAACAAGTCAAGACTGAAGATATTTCGAGACATGCAACTGGGACAAAATATTTTTGAGAGGATCTAAAAAATTACGCGATTTATTCAGCGACAGTCGAAGATAAGCCGATAAGGTTAACATGGAGAGAAATTTTGAGGGTGGCCTCAAAATTTCAAACATGAGTTTATCGACAGTCTAGAATTTTTTTGAATACTCCCCATCGAATAATCACATATACCTCAGAGCATCAGTTCAAAGAAGTTCACAAAGTCTAACGTGACATGACACTTGGCAGTGACCCTTTTAAAAATATTACTTCTCAAAAATTTATTTTCCTAAAATATTTTCCTTTTATGTTTCATTTGTTTTGGCATAAAATATTTTATCTTATCTATCAAGAGTTGGAAGATCAGGAAGATCAACTGGAGATAGCACGAGAAGCAGTAGGCAACTGAAGAAATTGACAAAGATCAATTTGTTTTAAAACTAACAACTTTTTTGTGGACGCAGGTTTATAACTGTCATTCGATATCATCAAATTCCTCTGATCAATTAATATGGAGAAGTCGAGGGGAGGAGGAAGCTCTCCCAAAATTTAAACGAGTTTCTATAGACGCATGAATTATTTTGCACTCCTCATGCCAGAGACTTGGGAGTATGAATGGTTTATTTAAGTCAATTTCCAACAACATGAACTCTATAAAGAACGTCCACCGATATTAGAGGTTGAATCAAGCAAAAATTTCAAGAAAGAGTTTACGGTTTCCGTAAAGGACGTCATTTGCAGCATAATATCGGATATGACATTATACATTACCTGAAGGGGTCATTTTTTTTATAGTCGATCAAGATAATACACTATCTGGAAAATCATTTTATCGTTATTTTCAATTGAGAAGATATGATTATCCAGAAGGCACCAAAAAGATCACTATGTTGCTCGATTGAAACACTATCTTCATTTGGTACAAAGGATGACATCAAGAGTCAATATTCATGCATCACGGAAAATCATGCATCGCGAGTAAATATTCATGCATCGCGGAAGATCATGCATCGCGAATCAATACTCATGCATCACGGAAGATCATACGTCGCGAGTCAATATTCATTTATCGCGGAAGACCATGCATTGCAAGTCAATATTTATGCCTCGAAGAAAACTATGCATCATGAGAAGATATTCATGCCTCGCAGAAATTATGCATCGCGAGAAAATAATCATGCCTCGCGAAAAATTATGCATCGCTAGTAGATAGTCATGCCTCGCAGAAATTTATGCATAGTATGAAGATATTCATGCCCCGTAGAAGATCATGCATGTATTGTGGAATATCATGGATCGCGTGTTAATATTCATGCATCGCGAGAAGATATTCATGTCTCGCAGAAATCACATATCGCGGGAAGATATTCATGCTCCACAAGAAATCATACACTACCAGGGTAGAAGTCGTGCATCACAAGAGAAATATTTACTCATCGGCAACTCTTTTATTTATGATAAAAGTAAACATCAAGAAGAGCATCAAAGACGACATCAAGAGAAATATCAGCGCTGCATCATCTTTCACTTTTGTCAACATCAGATGAAGAATACACTGACATCAAAAGAAAAATTAGCATTGCATCAACTTTTATTTATGTTGACATCACATGAAGAGTACATTGAAGATTACATTGCAAACATAAGATATAAGCTTCATTTTCTTTACGTCAAAACCGATCGAGTTGACGTCAAATGTCAAAAAGAACAATTTAGTGGCAACATAGTAAAAGACACTTTCTCCCATTTTAATTGCATTTTTATCCTGATAAGTTTTATATCAGTCTTTGTCGAGTGAATCCGAAAGGATGAATTCTCCAAAAACAAACCACAGGTGCGGACGACATCAAAAAGGATACAGCACAACGTGTAACTTTTTCTTAGCAGCGAACTGGGACATAGGCCAAAGAGGAGTGTCAAACTCTTAAAAAGAGAGCAGAGTAGCGACTTCCACCACAATCAAACCACACCCCTATAAGAAGGCATGTGGGTTTTCGTTTGGGTTTTGTCAGTTTCGGTCTCATATTCGGAAATCTTGATATCCGCTGAAGCAAGTTTTCAATCTGAGTGACAATGCGCCAAGAGTTTTGGGAATTGTGTGTGTGTAAGTTCTTACCTATGGATGTGAAAAACTCCACCTTCATGACTAAGAGGTTACAAGCCTCCTTTTCATTCTCGTTTAGTTTGTCACTTGTCTAGAACCAAGGATTATCTAGCATAATAGATTTTCTTTTCAACCAATCGAGTAAAACTACAAGCAGCCTGATTCCTACGGTTTAAGGATATGTAGGCGGGCTCAATGTTGAAAACTCGACTGCAATCCAACATTCGCTCTCAAATCTTATTCTCAAGCATTTCGGTATCAAAATGACATTTGAGTTCTATCAAAATTGTACGTTAAATCAAATGTTATCGAACTACAAGTGGCCTGGGTCTCATATACCTGAGATATGTAGGAAACCCATTTCGGGGTTCAGCCATAATTTCTTAAAGTCCGTACCAAATCCCTTGCTTAAAGATGAATGGGTGGTCAGTCAAAATTGGTTTGGTCAGTTTCATTTTCCTCAAATTTCTTGCATCAATCCAAGTAAAATGAGGGATAAATGTTGACCCAATTTTGTCCCTCCTCGATAATAATTAACTAACAAGATTTTCGAGTTTAGATAATTTAAAATAATTAATTTCATAAATTATTTTATATATATATATATATATGTATATATATATATATATATATATATATATATATATATATATATATATATATATATATATATATATATATATATATATATATATATATATATATATATATATAATAGTAATAAATAAAATTTTAGATTGTGAGTTATTTCAAATAGGGTTTTGACGCTTCTTATATTGTTTTAGCTAATGTATATGTCATAAGAAATTATTCGTATAGCTATTTAAATTTTATTAATTTTTGGAATCGAAAAAAATAGATATTAAGAGTAATACTTGGTTTTATATAAATATTTGGTTAATTGTTTTAGATTATGTCTTGAATAGTTAGTTTTGTTTGAATTATTTATTTTATTTTTATTAACCTTAAGAAACTTGTTAACTAATTATATTGATTCGTCTTATTGAACCTTAGTCTATTTGGCCAATCACATTATTATTTTGGCTAAATGGGTAATTTTCTTAAGACCAGATTTGGGCCACTTAGTGACCTATTTCCCAGCCCAACCTCGACACTGGCAGCAGCCCTTTTCTCCTTTTCATTTCTTTTCTCAGGCCCAAATTAATACTTAGCCCACCATAAAACTTTGTTTCAGTCTACTCTTCTCAAATTCCCCAGGCCCATTTTTCTACCAGCAGCCCCAGCCAAATGATTTTTTTAGTCCAACCCTTCAAATCATCCTAATTCTTTTATTCCCTTGTCCCATTGTTTCTAACCCGACCCAACCCTCTTTCCTTTTGAGCATGTAAAGAACCCTAGAAACAGGGCAATTCACAAAGTGTTCTTCACGGTGCTTTCACCCCGGGTCATGACGATTCCAGCGACACCTATGCGCCTCACCCTTTCCACGTGAGAGAGAGAGTTGACGGAATCCACCGTGTCAACCATGTCAACGTTAAGTAGACAAAAAGCAGCTCACAGCATCAACAACGTCAATTCTAACGTCTCTTTTTCAGTTGTATGATTGCAGCAATTTTGGGCAGTGGCAAGATCACGTGTATCGTCCTTGATATAGTAAGATTGAACCACGTAGCCCGCAAGGATGAGCGAATCAATTCCCAATGTTCACTGCTTCGTACCCTTTCGAGTTTTGGAGGATTTTGGGCCAATTTTCATCCAAAGCCAGCTGGTTTTTCTGTCCTTGCTGAAAAATTGAATGGAGAGGTAGGGGAATTGCAATTTACCCCCCAAATTTCTTGAAAATTCTCCTGTCTCCCCAACTTTCCCTTTTGACCTATTTTCCCCCTATAAATATCCCCCTTTGTTCATTTGTTTAGGGTTAGAGATTTTAGGGAGAGGAGTCAAATACTAGAAGGGGAAAACTATTATTAGCTTTCCAGAAAAAGAATTGTAAAAGTTTTGTTTAGGCGTGAAAGTTTAAGGAAAATTCTGATAGAAAAGGGAGGTAGAAACAGAGAATATATATAAAGAGATACAGAAAGTTGAGGAAAACAGAACACTACTCACTCTGTTTACTGGCTTTACTATTTGTTTTGCACATCGAATCTCTCAGAGTTTTGTTTCATGGTGGGAGGATCCATTCCTCAATTTACTCTCCCTTTGTACTCCTCAAAACAACTTTTGTTTTGGGTTTTTTTAGAGGCTAGTATAGTTATCAACGGTTAGTGAGTTCATAATATATCGATATACTTTGTATGAGATATGTCTTGAGTCTGTTATCTAGTAAGTGGAAATGTTATTTTCGGTTCCGATTTATTCATGTATGGACTCATTGTTTAGTGTCAGCTCTCTGTAAAGCAGCTTACCATACCTTTCGATTTCCCCCCTCTCTTTAGGATATTAAAATCAATACTGCATTTGTTTTCTTAAGGGGAAGAACAAATGAAATGCATTCATTTCACTTGTAATGTTGTCGTGATAAACATATGTACATCAAGTCATGGTGTTATCTTACATTTTATTATCTTGGTAGTTGTTTGACATCGGTGGTATCTCAAACATTTCATATACCCCTCATATTTTGTTTTTTGTGTTGTTACTGCTCACAATAGTCAAGTTATGGCTGGCTGGTTTGCTTTGGTTTTATATAGTCAAGTAGAGATGGTGTGAAGTTATTTAGCAATATGTCTGTTAGTCCTTTAGGATTCATGTCCCTATTACCGTTAATTGACTGATTTTGTTAAGATTAAATATTTGCTATACAAAAATCGGTTCATTGTAGACTTCATCTGGTGACCTTAGTCTTTTAAAATTTAGTCGGCTTCGGTCATATGTTGTATGATTTTGGTATCTGGTATATCGCCTAGATGGTTTATTGTCCTTCTTTAGCTCGCAATAGCCATTGATGTTTGGTTTAGTATGTATACGTGCGAGTAAAGGATCTTATGCGTAAAATTGTTTTATTTAAGTTATTATAAGTAGACCATGTGATAAGAGAAGCATTTTTATTGGTTGATTTTTAAACTTGTATTGTTTTATGTTTGACCTGTTTGGTCTATTACTTGTCTTCTTTTCCCTTGCAATCCGGCGGCATGTCTCTTATCTCGCGAATTATGTTTAAATCAAGTTGTATTCATTCGTTTGTTTAGTCCTAGTGAAAGTGCTCGTTACGTGCAGTCTAATATGAATTCTCGTAGCATGCTTTTCGTCCTCATTTTTTTAACCATATACCCTTTCCATTTATTTTTCTCTCTTTATTTTTTTCTTTTATTTTTGTGAAATATGTTCTTACTTTACCTTAATATAAATCAGTCTGTTTTTTTTTTAAAAATGTCAAATGTGTAAGGTTGAGATCTAGCTTAGTATATTATTGATGGCATATTTGTTTCGATCTTGATTTGGTGAATGTAGTTTGCTGATTATATTTTTATACAAAAAATAATAAAGTATTATAGGCAGTTTGAATTACATTCCCTCCTGTGGATTTAGTTTTTTTTTGTTATATGAAATGTGAGTTGATCTAGTCTGGCCTTACATGAATTATTCCCGGGTAGTGGCATAAAAAGAAGGCTGGCCTACACTGCATTGATAAATAAATGATTATTACAACTTCTCATTAGTTTTCCCTATAAAATTGGTCTTTAGGCATTGTGTTATTAACTGATTTATTTTTTCTTTATCTTATCACTTTCATTCCTACCATTAAGTCTTAATTCGATTATTTGTTCGTCGATTTGCATGTGAAATCAGGAGTGAATTTTGGCTCCACATTTCTTCGCCTTTCGAGAGAGTTATCAAGACTCACATTTCTCCATATCGAGTCCCCCCAGACTAAAAGTTGGTGAACATGTTTCAAAGTTGAAAAATCCAAAGAAAGTCAATTGAAAAGTTGAAGAAAGTTGGGTCATTCAGACCTTTTTATTCTTTTAAAATTTGTATTTTTTTGTTGTTGAGCCTAAGCCCGTTTATTTATTTTCTTATTGTATTCTTAAAATTTAGGACAAGCAAAGGTGAATTGGGCCAAAGGCCCAAACAAACGGGTCAAAACCCAAAAGTAGGTGGGTCCAAAATTCGGTCCAGGCAAACAGAATCCAGATTTGGACCCAAATCTCTTTTCCTCTCTCTCTTTACTTGCTTTTAATTACTTATCTTTTTTACTTGTTGTTGTTCTAAAGGTTAGGAAAATCCGATTTCCCGCAAAATGCCAATTTGGTTTTAACGACTCGATCAGATCAAGTAAATGACTTAAGGGTTTTACAAATTAAAATTCACTTAGATAAATAATTTTTGACTTTCAAAATAATCCTAAATGATTTGGGCATTTATTTTCCAAACAACTGTAAGAAATATTTTTATCAAACTTTTAAGTTTAGAAAAATAAATTAGTTGTCGGATTACCACAAGTTAGCGGACGTCTTAGGTGCTTTGAAACCGTCCTAAGACGTTAATAGAAATACCCAAACCCCTTTAAAAATACTTTCAATTGATTTTTCTGTTAAGTCTTTTGAAAATAAAAGTTTTCTTAATAATTCTCAAAAATTAAGTGGCGACTCTAGAAAGTCAAAAAATTATAAAAAAATATTTTTCGATAAAACAACTATGCCTAGTAAGGTAAGAAAACCCCAAGAGAGGATGGTGAGTTGGCTAGTCAGACTTCACCCTAGCACTCACTTTCCATTTACCCCACCCCCAACAAAAAGACATGCAATTGTCCCCAATGCAAAAAAGTACATAAAATAGGGTGGTATTTGAAGCAATCCTGAGGCGCAAAGCGCCGACGATCAACATGATGACAAATTCGATTTCCCAAAACCCACTCCCTTTGTAGTAGGGACACCATCAGTGGTGTCCTCAACAATAAGAGCGCCATCAGTAGTGTTTCTCTCAGCCTTAACAATTTTGGAGCTAGATGCCCCAGCAGCCACTTCTAGAACCCTCCACTGGCGGGCCTTCTCATCAATTAGTGAGGCTCTCCTCGCGGCGTTCAACTCATTGCGCTCTTTCTTCCGTGCTCGAGACTCATCCTCATCTCTTACTCGGTGCCTTTTGGCATGATCTCGGGGGGAGGTGGTGGCACAACAGCGGTGGAGAACAGGGCAACCAACACCGTGTCCTCAGTATGGTATCCAAGTCAACTCCTAGACTATCCGCACCAGCCTAGAGAGTTGTCAAATGCACTGTAAGGGTTGGCCGAGCGAGAACCCACAACTCAAATGCATCCAAGCATTGGTGGACCTCCATGATCTTCCGCTTAGTATGCTGGGTCATCTTCCTCTATATTTGCTCCTCCACCTCAGCAATGGACCTCTGAATCCAAGGCTGTATGTGATACAGAAGTATGGCCTTTTGGGCCTCTAATTTCTGGACCCTAGCAAGTGGGACCAATGTAGCAAATGGAGTCGAGCGGGAGGAGCTCGGAGCGGCGCTAGCACCCGGGATAGACTCAACCGGGGTGGTGTTGGTAGGCTTGGATGTAGCCGATTGGGCTTGCTCTACCGTGGCCGCTAGGTTCTCACCAAGCGGCTTCACCTCTAGACGGGGCCTCTCTGTGGGGAGCCAAATTATTAGAGGCCAATATCTACTGTGTCGAGCGGGGTCTTGATCACATCAATGTGCCACACGGGCAGTCATGAAGACCTGCACAACTCAAAGACCATGCACCAGAAGGGGTAAGTGGTAGTGGACTTAAAGGCCCTCTCATACATCAACGCCTGCAACAGCCACATAAAAGTCCACCTCAAACCCCGCAACCATGGCAACCATCAGCACTGCATCCCAAGTGACAATGTTATCAGCAGCAGTGGAGGAAAGGAAGTGTTGGACCAGTAGCCATAAGAATTTGGTTGTGAAGGTGAGGTTGGCCTTCTTGATGCTCCTCTTGGGATCCAGCACCCAATCAGCAGCCTCACCATCCACCAAGGTTCTGTGCTATCCACCGCTTGGTGGTCTCTCTCACATTCGGCTAACGGTGGAACCGGCCATCCTTGATAAACTTCAATTGATAGTCAAACTCGGCGGTGAGTAGGGTCCTGTGGCAACATCGTTCGCGCCATAGAGAAACCTGCGAATGGTCAGCAAAGAAATATCAACCCATTTGCACGGACTCGGACATACTCCAGAGGTGCATGTTTGGTTGGGGTGGCCCGCGTGTCCAACTGAGACCACAGAGTCTCCACATAGGAGGCGTAGGACTCTCTCACCATTTCTTCACTATAGCGGCCCACATTCTGAGCCGTCCACTCCAGCAGATGTCTGGTGAATATAGCATGGATGGTCGGCATAGTAGGAAGACTCCCAGTGTGAACCCGCCACTCAAGTGTCAGGGTCCAGGTCATAGACCCCTTGTCTTTGAGCACCTTGGCATCAGCATATACTTGATATTGACCCTCGACACACCACCTGTTGGGCTGATCAGCAACCAGAGCAAGGACGTCAGTCTGCAGTGCTGGAGTAGAATCAACACTATTTGCCTCATCAGACGAGGCAGACTAGACAGAAGTAGATGGAGCATTGGCATTAGGAGAAGGAGAAACCTCCTCAGACCCGAAAGACTCCACAGAGTTGGATGCTTCTTCAGAATAAGAAGCATTCTCGGAGCCAGATGCTCCTTCAAAATATGTTACCGACCCAGAAGGTGTGCCTGTCAATATGCGCTCCTCTTCAGACTGGGAGGCAGTGAATCCATCGGGCGCCACCTTCATGGGCCTGGCTCTGATGGTGCGGGCAGCATGGGTAGGAGTGAGGGTGCCTAGTGATACGTACTCTGGGTCACGCTCATTGTCTGAGCCTATGACCATCCGATTCGACGGGGCAACAGACTTAGAATGCCCACTCGAGTAGACACAGTCTTGCTTGGGTGTCATATATACCTGCAGAGAGAAGTTATTAGTACCACTTGAAGCCTGTAACACATTCAAAAGCATCAAAAACAAGAGTAAAACACAGAATGGAATGGCAGTGCAGAAGTGCAGCACTACCTGACAGACCCATCGACGGTCCGTCGAAGGGAGGACGGTTCGTCATGGGGGTCCGTCGAGGGACACTTAGAAGAATATTTGAAAACATCAGAAAGAAAGGTTCTGATAGTATCGATGATTGTGCAAGACAGACCATCAAAGGGATGACGGTCCGTCAGTAAGGTCCATCGACGGACACTTAGAATATTGTTTTAGAAAAACAGAAACAAAGGTTCTGACAGCATCGACGGTTGTGCAGGACGGACCATCTAAGTGACGATGGTCCGTTAGTGGGGTCTGTCGATGGACAATTAGAATATTTTTTTAGAGAATCAGAAACAAAGGTTCTAACAGCGTTAACGGTTGTGCAGGAAAGACCTTCGAGGTGACGACGGTCCATCAGTGGGGTCCGTCAACGGACACTTAGACTAAGCAAGGGATGTTGGGGTTGACGGACCCCAACGACGGTCCGTCGAGGGACCGACGGTCCGTCGATGGACCGACGGTCCGTCGAGGGACCGACGGTCCGTCGATGGGGTCTTGTTCTGTCCTTCAGGGATAGAATTTTGCAGCCATTTTGTTTCCCCCTACGTACTAATTCAGAATATCCGTAGGGAAAGTTACCCTAACATTTAATCCAGCATTTCATTATTCCTAGGGCATGAATTATCATAGTTTGAACATTATATTCTACAGCTTATCAAAACCCTAGGTCATACACACAACATGCAAACACAACACATTTTTAACAAGACACCCCCAGCCCTTTCAATTTCAATGTTCTAAGGGACTTAGGACTTCAGGTGTAAGTTTTTAGCATGCAAAGGGGTCCCAAATTCAAGATCCACAAGGTAAGACATCAAGCTAACATGAAAATTAATGATAGTTAATCTAGCAGATCAGAAGAACATACCTGGTAACTGTAGTGGAGGAAAAGGGAGTATGTAAACTTGTAGTTGAACAGCAGCAACACCAACCACAACACCGAACAACAAAGAAACTGAAGAAGATGGAAGATTTGGGGATAGAGTGGAGTTTGTAAAAGTGGGGGAAGTGTGGGAATCTGATGATGGAATGGGAGTTAACGGGTGAGGAAGTGGGAGAAAATGAGAATAAATATGAAGGGAAACGGTTATGGGTGTCATGTGAAGAGGTGGATAACTGAAAAGTTTAAAAACTTTTAATATGTAGCCATACGGGTCGGGTCAGATTAATGGGTCAAGGATCGATCATTCCCCATCGACGGACCCGTAAGTCAGTCGACGGTGCGTCGACCCCTCTATCGACAGTGCCCTAACTTAGAAAATATTAAAGAACATACCTGGGCAAGACGGATCCTTTAGATGGTCTGTGGAAGGGACGACGATCCGTTGATAGGTGCACCAGACCAATTTTCTGCAGATTTCTTGTGATTTGGTCCTTGCATATTTAATACCCAGTAAGCCTATCTTTTTGTGTTTTTTGGACACTTTTTGGGCACGGACCCTACTATATGCTCTATCCAACACTTCTAAAGAAAAATAAAGGAACATTCAGTCGTGACATAAATAATAAAAGCTAAAATAATGCAACTATGCCTAGAAAATCATGAAAAAACTATAGTTGGCTAGAGGTACATATTGGGTTGCCTCCCAATCAGCTCTTGATTTAACGTCGCGGAACGACGGAGGACTCTTGATTACTCAGACCTCATCAAGATGGTATGTCTGGATCACTTCATTCGCTGTTTCAGCATACCCTATATAGATTTTGATTCACTGCCCGTTTACCTTGAACTTACACCCTCCTTGTTCTCCAACTCAATCGCACCATGTGGGAATAGTTGGGTGATCAAATAGGGACAAGTCCATTTGGACTTGAGTTTCCCCAAAAACAAGCGCAACCTACAATTGAACAAAAGCACCAAATCCCCAACCAAAAAATCGGGCTTCTCAATCTTTTGGTCATGGTACTTCTTCATCTTTGCTTTGTAGAGGGCTGAAATTTCATAAGCCTTCAACCGAAATTCATCAAGCTCATTCAACCCCGTTTAACCTCTGTTCTGCCGCCTCATTCCAATCCATTTTCAACTTCTTCATTGCCCACATGGCCTTATGCTCTAATTCAAAACTGGTAAGTGACAAGCCTTCCCATATACAAGTTGGTATGAGTACATACCTATGGGAGTCTTCTATGTTGTCCGGTAGGCCCAAAGAGCATCATCAAGCCTCCTTGACCAATCCATTCTACTAGCATTCACCGTTTTTGCCAAAATCTGCTTAATCTCCCTGTTTGACACCTCCACTTGCCCACTAGTTTGAGGATGGTAGGGAGTGTCCATATTATGGCGAACCCCATATTTTTCCAATAATACCTTAAACAGCTTGTTGAAAAAGTAGGATACCCCATCACTGATAATAGCCCTTGGGGTGACAATTCTAGAAAATATGTTTTATTAAAGAACGCGGTAACACTCTTCCCCTTATTATTTGCAAGTGCGATAACTTCTACCCATTTTGACACAAAATCAACTGCCACAAAAATGTACTTCATCCCATGAGAACTCACAAAAGGGCCCATAAAGTCAATGCCCCACACATCAAACAATTCAATCACAAGAATGGAATTTAAAAGGAGCTCTTGCTTTCTTGAAATGTCACCATCTCTTTGGCGTCTATCACATGCCTTGGCGAACTGATGAGCTTCCTGGTGGATGGTTGGCCAATAGTAGCCACATTGCAAGATCTTGTGAGCAGTCCGGATACCACTATGATTCCCATATACAGGCAAAGAATGACATGCCTCCAAAAAACTCAACATCTCAACTTTCGGCACACAACGCCGAATAAGCCCATCGGCACAACTCTTATATAATTTTGGTTTATCATAAAAGAACTTTTTTACATCATGCATGAACTTTTTCCTTTGATGAAAGGACAAGTCTGGTGGGACGATATCACTAGCCAAATAATTCCCAAATCTGCGAATGGAATCAAGTCTTGGGAGGAAGCCAGTACGTGCTCATCAGGGAAAGTATCATCAATTTTAGCCTTTTCACCTAACTCCCTAATTGCTTCATCTTCTAATCTGAACAAGTGATCAGCAACTTGATTTTCGGTCCCTTTTCTATCTTTCACCTCAAAGTCAAATTCTTGCTACAGTAATACCCAATGAATCAACCTCGATTTCGCATCATTTTTTGCTATCAAATATCTCAAAGCAGAATGATAAGTATGCACTATAACACTCGTGCCAAGAAAATAGGAGCGAAATTTTTCGAAAGTAAAGACTATTGCAAGGAGCTCTTGTTCAGTCACGATGTGGTTCTTTTGGGCTTCATTAAGGGCTTTACTAGCATAGTAAATGGGATGAAGGATTTTGTCCCAATACCACACCAAGAGAAACCCCACTCGCATCACACATCACCTCAAATGGCTTCCTCTAATCCGGAGAAATGATGATAGGTGCAGACTCCAACTTTTCCTTCAACTCAACAAATGCCTTAAGATAGGATTCATCAAAATAAAACTTACACCCTTTCTCAAGAAAATTGCACAAAGGATGTGCAATCTTTGAAAATTATTAATAAACCTTCGGTAAAAGCCTATATGTCCAAGAAAACTTCTCACATCTTTTACAGAGATGGGTAGAGGAAGTCTCTCTATCACCTCAACTTTAGCTCGATCAACCTCTATACCCTTCTCTGAAATGCAATGACCCAATACAATACCTTCTTTCACCATGAAGTGAAATTTTTTCCAATTTAGCATAAGGTTGCAATATTCACACCTCTTAAGAACCTCGGACAAATGACTCAAACATCACTCAAAGGAGTCACCAACCACTGAAAATCATCCACGAACACTTCAATAGTGTTTTCCACCATATCGGAGAATATCGACATCATACATCTCTTAAACGTGGTCGGTGCATTACATAACCCAAACGGCATTCACTTGAATGCAAAAGTCCCATAAGGACAAGTAAAAGTGGTTTTATCTTGATCTTTCAGTGCAATAGAAATCTGATTACAACCTGAATAACCATCAAGAAAACAGTACCACCCTTTTCCTGCAAGTCTATCCAACATCTGATCCATGAAGAGCATAGGATCCATGCATTTAATTTCCGTTAATCCATACACACCCTCCATCCAGTCACCGGTCTCATCGGGACAAGCTCATTTTTTTCTTTGGAGACCACAGTCATTCCCCCTTTCTTAGGTACACACTGAACATGGCATTCCCAACTACTATCGGCGATTGGATATATCACTCTAGCATCTAATCACTTAATAATTTCCTTCTTCACCACCTCTTTTATAGGTGGATTTCAATGTCTCTAGTGCTCAATACTTGGCTTGTGATCGGTCATGAGTTGGATTTTATGTGAACAAATCCCGGGAGGGATCCCCAATAATATTCGCAATAGTCCACCCAATAGATCTTTTGAACTTTTTTAACAAGTCCACCAAACACTCAACTTGATGCACATTCAAATATGATGCAATAATTACCAGCAAAGTGTCACCTTTTCCCAAGAATACATACCTCATATGAGGTGGTAGAGCCTTAAGTTCTACTTTTTAATCCTCCTCTATGGATGGTTTCACGGGTGGAGACTCGCGATCCTTCATATCTAACTCCAACTTCTTTGGTTTAAACCGAACATGACTCGATCAAATGCCGCGACTAATGACCCATACTCTTCAATGCAAACACTATCAAAATTCATGATCACTGCCGCTAGTGCTTCTACACCCAGACGCTCTTCTATTTGTACCTCAGATAACTTTTCAACCTTGTAAGATATGGAAGATACCTATTGGATCTCACCACTCTGCCTCATGGACCTACAAATGTTGATAGTCACTTCTTCAATGTTTAACCAAAATTTAATTTGCCCTTTATCCATCTCAACGAAGTCTATACTGCAGCAAGGAATGGCTTCCACAGAATAATAGGCACCTCAAATCAACCTCACAATCTAAAATCACCAAATCAGCCTGAAATATGAATGACTCCACCTTTACTAACACATCGTGGAGTATCCAAGATCACATAATGTTTTCGCAAAGTGTATAACCCAATTGTACATGGAATAGTGAAGGCACTCGGATCTTCTTTCTTTTGCACTAGAGACCTTGTAGCAATAGCACTATAATGTTGCATTCTATCATCATCCTCAAAACTGACCGATCTTTTCTTGGTGACCATATCTTTCATGAACTTGGCATAACTGGGCATTTGTTCAAGAGCCTCTATCAAAGGGACATTAATGGAATGATGTTTGAGCATAGTGATAAAACGCCGGTATTTACCATCCTCGGTCTTTCTCACTAACCTCTGTGGGAATGGAGGTAGTGGTCTAGGCATGGGGGTCACCTTTTGGGGTACCTCATCTTCTTTTCCCGTTTTGTCTCCTAACTCACCACTAACCTCCACTACCTCATCATCACCTCTTATCACATTTTCTACACCAGACGGCATCGGTGGGTCAATGGTCTGCTTACCACCTCGAGTTGTGATTGTCATACAATGTCCAACATTTTTTTTGATTTTGGACACTATTGCTATGAAGAGTGCTCGGTTTGCGTGGGTTCACAGTCTAAGACAATTAGACCATTTGCAACTCAAGATGCTTGATCGAGATTGCATGGGCATCAACTTTTTTCCCAATGCTTGCTAAGTCACTCCTCAACTCTTTAGTGTTCTCATCACTAGCATCAAAACTCATCATCATTTTCTACAACATATCTTCAACTCACGCCTTACTCCCTCCACCATCCCAAGGAGCAACTTCCCGATTTTAAGGTGGAAAATAGGGCCCCCTCCTATCATTTTTGTACCATAGTTACCCCGGTTGAAGTTGTTGTCGCGGTTGTAAATTCCCATCTCGTACATAATGACCCTCTCGGTTGTAATTACCATAGTTTCGACGTTGATTTCCTTGATCTTGGCGCCAATTCTGCTGATTGGAGCCTTCGGCGTTTTGCTGGAAACCCCCCGTCTGCTCATTTACCACATAAGAGTCCTCCTCATAGTAATACTGATCAGTCGGCGATGGTGATTTAGGAAAGTAGTTCACTGCATTTGCCTTTTATGCACCCCAGTGACGTGTTTCAACACCAACCCAAGCTCAGTTCTCATTTGATCCATTTCTTCATGAATCTCATATGTGGCTGGGTTGTGTGCAGATTGCACTGCAAAAGTGTTTCTCCCAGTATCTGACTTCCTCCTGCTCCAAACTTTGTTGTTTCGGAAGATTTTCTCTAACTTCTCAGCGATCTCAACATAAGGACACTCCCCATAAGAACCACCCGCTATCGTATCCAACATTGCTTTATTATTATCATATTGTCCCCGATAGAAGTACTCTTTAAGTGACTCATCATCGATGCGGTAATTGGGGATACTTCTCAAGAACGAGGTGAACCTATTCCAAGAACTACTAACTGATTCTCCCGGTAGTGCCACAAAGTTGTTCACACTATATTTGTGGTTTAGCTTCTTAGACACTAGGTAGTAACGTGCTAAGAACACATCCCTCAATTATTTCCAAGTATAGATTGAGTTACAGGGGAGCTCGCTAAACCATATAGCATCATCTCCCGTCAGTGAGAGAGGGAAACACTCTTAACCCAATGATGTCCATGTTCAAATTAGGCCTCCCCACATAACTCTTGCACACCGACCTCACTTTGAAGATATGAGCATGTGGGTCCTCAAAAGATAGTTCCAAAAACAAACCTCTAGCTGTGAGCATTTGCATCAGACTACTAGTTACCACAAAAGTATGACCATGTGGTAGAGGAGGTAGTACAAGTGGCCCATTAGAGTCAATGATGTTAACATTTCCCCTAATGTACTCTTGAGGGCGTGGGGCAGGAGATTGCCTCCTCGGATTATCTTCACCTAGGTTATCAACAACCACTTAATTATGAGCATCAACCGGCGGGGGAAATTGAGGGTTGATCTCATCATCGATATAAGAAGGATTATTTTGAATATTCATTCTGCAAAATGTGCGGTTTAGTTCTGGATCAAGTGGAAGTGTTGGTTATCCTCGATTACATGTACTTGGCATACACTAAAGCTAGATTGCGAGAGACAAAAACAAAGTGAAAAAGTAAAATTAGGAAAATGTTGACTAAACTTCGATAATGTCCCACTTTCCCCAGCAGCGGCGCCAAAATTTGATAAGCTCAAATTTAATTCTTGAAAAGAAGTATAAGCAGTCGTATCAAGTAAAGAACCCAACTATGAGGTTGTTGTCGATCCAACGAGGGAAATGATTTAGCTTAAGTTTAACCTACAATTAATTATATTTAATCAAGTCCTTTACGAAAACAGGTAATTAAAGGGGGGTTTTAAATAATAAAAGGAATTAAATATTTCTAAGTAAACAAGTAGCAAGTATGAATTTTTGATATTTAACAAGTGATGAGAGTAACTAGGGCATAAGTGTTCCCCACAGGTTCATAACGCGGTAGTTCTAGCTATAACAATCTTTTCCTAGTATCTTGCTTATAAAATGGTAAGTTATATATCCCTAATTCCTTGGTCCAGCAACTAGGGAATTTCACTCTGCACCTTGGTCCGTCTACGTGTGTATGTTTTACTAAGCCTTACCTTTACCTCATATTAAGCATCGTAATCGAAGTATGACTTAGTTGTTACTTCGCACCAATCGATACTAGCCTATTAAATAGTGTATACTAAATCTATGTTGATAATTCTTTTCTTATTATCTACCTCCTTGGTCCGGCAAGTTGCAACAAGGAAATTTCTAACACATGCACTCGTTAAAAAGACTTCTAAACGAAAGAATTATAATACATGCAAGACACTATTTTAGAATTGTTATTTTAGCTAGTTTTTACCTGGTTATTTACCCATGGTTCCCACAACTCTAGTTATGGATTTAGTTACCCATGTTCATAATTAAACAATTCATATTGATCAGACAAGAATTCATGTACTTACTTTGATGAGATTGAAGAAAATCCAGAAAATCACTTGAATTCGAGAAAATAATGCAATAAACGATTTCGCAAAAATAAAGTATTTTCCAAAATCCAATATTCAACAACCAATATTACAAATCAGAAAAAAAATCAAGAGTCTAACCCCCAAAAATAGGTTTTCACAAGTATTTATAATAAAGAAGTCCTAACATAAAAAAGGAAAACTATTTAAGGAAAATCTGCCCAAAAACGCGTCTGGGTTGACAACCGAACCGACGAACCGTCGCGGCCTCCTGTCGTTCCACACTTAGAATCTTTTTCAGCTGCTTTCTTTTCAAACTCACTGTTGCCATTGACGGACCAGGATGACGGTCTGTTGAGTGCACGACGGTCCATCGATGGCTTCCGTTTCTCCACACATAGAATCTTTACAAGACGGGTACTAGGGCTACATTCTATTAGCAATGACGGATGTACATGACAGTCCATCGTGGAGATGACGATTCGTCGATAGCTTCCGTATCCCCACACTTGGTCAGACTTCCCCGATCATCCTTCAGCAGCATTTTCTTCAAACGATGATTGCCACCTTCAGACCGTCGAGGGGTCAACGGATTGTCGATGGCTCCGTAGGTCATCACTTCTGCAATTTCAGCACAATTCTTCCGTGTTTTCATTCTAGACCATTTTCCTGCAAACAAAGAGAAAAAATACATTAAAACTACTACAAAAATGCCTTATACACACACTAAACTTAAGGAAAAAAAGGATTGAAAGTACCGTGAAACCACGGTACATCACGTATTATCTCCAAATAGCTAACTATATTTCCCCTCTCCTTAGTGCATAGAACTACTTCAATATATGTTCACTATTCTATACTTGTGTAATTATACCCCCCCCCCCCCCGCCACTTGTGCTGTTTTAGAAATGTATTTGCAAAAGAAAGTTTTGTGAATCCTTCTTTTAGTCAATTGAAGTCAATTGTGTCATTAAGCTCACAAGTAATGTATTGATGTTACATATCTCCTTATGTCATTGTTACAGCCTTGAAGTATTGTTTTCTTGTCTTCTACTATTGGTCTGTATTTTCATATCTCCAAAATGATTATGACCACCAAAACAACAATCTCAAAAGAGTTATGATTGAACAATCTCAAAAGAGTTATGAATTGATAAACAACAATCTCAAAGATTAAAGAATCTAAGTGAAGCAATCTATATAATTACGGGTGGAAGCCAAGGGGAAAATGTGTAGCATGGGTCGATCCCAACTTAAGGGTGGAAACTCAGGGGCGAAAGCCTAGCATGGGTCGATCCGTATTGGTATATAAGGGTGGCAGCTCAGAAGCAAAAGCCTAGCATTGGCCGATCCCAAATGGTGTAATTATGAGGACCCCATCCCAGGGGTTAAAATGCCTATGGATCATCCTTTTCTACCGATAATTAGCTAGTCACTTGTATCACATGCCCTACAAAGATTATAACATTCAGAAAAGTAAAGAAAATAATGTAACTTACATGATCCCACAATGCAAAGGTGGTCTTCTCTCCTAATCTATGCACTCATATGTTGGTACTTGATTTCATTTGAGCTCTCGTATTACATATGTTATTGCTTACATATTCAGTACATTTTTTTTAACTGACGTCCCTCGCAGGGGACGCTGCATTTCATGCTGCAGGCACAGGTACTCCAGCTAGTAGACCTCCTCAGTAGGAGCACATGACACTCTGCTACTTTTGGTGATCTCCAAGTTGATTCAGAACTTTATTGAGTTCTTGGAAATTCATTTCGATATTGCATCGTAGATAAGGGTAAGGCACGGTCTGTCCGGACCTACTCTAGTCTTCTATTTTTTAGAGTCTTTCTAGACGTATGTACATGGTTCAGTCGTGTCTTAAGGAGTTGTGACCTCAAGGGCCAAGTTTTGCATATAACTTTTGGGTCTACTTATGTTGGTTTTGTATCGATGCATCCTAGGTAAACTTGTCACGATTGTTATAGTTCTATGCATAGTAAGAATAGCTTACAGGTTGGTTCTCTCGGGACTTTAGGGCATCAGATGCCTATCCATCTTAATGGGTTTTGAGGCATGATAGGTATTTAGCTACTCATAATCTAATAATCAATCTTACAATGGCTCTAAATCATCAATTAAGATTGAAAAGAAAGAGATAGAGAATTAACCCTAAAAACTCCAAAACATAGTTCTCAAGTTGTCTCTGTTTGAAATTAAAAAAAGAATAATTAATAAAATAAAACAAAACCCTATTTATACTAACAGTCGAAACGGACGATTCTGGGCCTTAGGCACGATACGCGCGAGCTTCTTCAAATTCTCGTCCAAGGATTCTGGCTCTTTCGCGTGATGTGCAAGTGATACTAGGACTTTTGCCTCAAATTTAATTCTCATACTGATTTTCTACTCCCTTTGTGCGACGCGAGGCAGCACGTGAATGCCTTGGAGCATTTACTTTAGCTTCTTCCTTGCTTCCTTTTGACTTGAATCTTCTGATTGCTCCCTTTATCCACTTTTTGTGCACGTTTTTCCAAATTAGCTTCCATACACAATTAATCATGTAGATTAGATCATAAATACATAATTGACTCGATACGACTCTAAACACATACTTTGTGAATTTAAACTAGGCATAAATATGGACATACGTAGCATTATGGGCATATAAATATGCCCAGATCAATGACTATCTTGGCAATCCCAATACTAAAAGATGGATGATCCATGAAGTATTAAAAAATAAAAAAAAAATTAAAGATGAAGAGACTACCTATTTCAAACACCGAAATTGGTTGAAAGGAGAGTGAATCTGTTGAGGATATGACGGAGAAAACTTTGGAGTGGAAATCATGGGTTGTGAACAGTAAAATCTGTGGAGAAATTAGAGTAAATTTAAAGGTGAAAAACAAAGGTTTGGACTTCTTCAAGAATAATATATCCGGTAGTTTATTTTTGTGGGAAAAATAAGAATTATTGTATCTTTTTAAAATAGTAGGGAGAAATTAAGAATTGTTATAAAACTTATGAACAAAAGAAAAATAACAAGTTGAAGAGAAGAAGAACATAAGACAATAGAAGAACTATATATAAGCTAACTTTCTTTTTTTCAAGTGTTCCTCAAATCTTCAAGTGTATACAATATGAATCCTTATGCCTATATTTATAGTGTAACATAGAGGCATGCAAAAGGTTAGTCATAAACATGACATTAAACATGAATATATAGAAGGAGGTTATGGAGATGAAAGGTTACAAGAATAATTATCATAAAGGTGGAGGTTATCTTCATAATGGAGGGAAGTAATATAGTAACTTCTTGGTGTAGTGGATTATCTTCATAATGGAGTGATAATGTAGTAACCTTTTGGTGTAGTACCACAATATATTATTTTATAACAAGAATATGTTAATTAAGGTAGTGTATACTAATAGTTAAGTCATTATTAATTGAGAAATTTTGACATATCGCAAACATAAAAATCATATTTATATGTTATTGCTATAATTTGCATAATTGCTCTATGACAAATTTTATGTTTACTATGGAGCTTTTGATCTATATAATTCGCTAGATGCATCCAATTTTATTCAAATCATTCAGTTTTGTATAAATTCATTTATACATTGTAATTTGTTAAATAAGATCTACATTTGTATGATTATAAGTGTATAAGACAAAAATATATGCATTTGTATTTGTATATACACTTCTCTCGTTTTATACAAACACAAACGCATTTTATGCATTTGTATATCGAATGAGTAATTGTATACTGAAAATGACTAATTGTATATCCAACTAGATGACAAAAAATGAGATGTTTGCTGCGAATTACAAAAAAAAAAAATTATGAGTTGGTGTTTCTTTTGCTCTTGAACTTAACCTAAATTATAAATTACAGTTCACCTCTAAGATTAAGTTATAATAACGTGGTGCAATTTTTTAGTTTTATATAAATTGTACGTTGTCTGTCTTTCTATTTACAAGTTCATTCCTTCTCTCTCTTCATCATCCCTTACCTTATTTTCTCCTTTAATCACTCAAAGCAAATTGATTCCAAAATTTATAATTTTCATCTATTCTTTCTGAAATCGTGCTTCCAGATTTTTAAGGTTACTATTATGCAATTTTACTTTCTCTCTACCTTTTATTAAATAATCTATATATTATAATTTGTATAAACCCTTAAAGCTTGGATCTACGTGTGTATTCATTGTTTGAAAAATGCATTTTTGTATACATGCTTTTTCAAAAAATATATTTCTGATGTTTATGTTCTGTATATTATAATGAATTGTCTAGTATTACTATGATTATACAATTTTATAGTTTTATTATATCAGAAACGATATTCGATTTTAGGTATTCAAAATTGTATATTTGTATTGTTTTTGTCCTTATTTTGGGATTTCTTTCTCAGTTGTACTTGAAACAGTATAATGTTATTCGAATTGAATATTTATGATGTTTTGTGTTTTGTATAAACTACATTGACTTGTTTAGTTGTAAAGTAGTGATACAATTTCAAAATTTACATTACTTAGGAAATATTATTGATTTTATATATGAACCATTTTATGTATCAAAATTATATATTTGTAATATTTTTGTCATTGTTTTGGGATTTTTTTTACAATGTAAAATTGTAAAAATTCATAATTTCATTTTGTAATTCAAATTGTATATTTTTATATATATTTGTTGTCACTGTATTTTAGATTGTATCTTGTATAATCTATTTTTATACAATTTATTAGGAAGTACAATTTGTTGTCCAACAAGCTTCAATGGTGGTAGATCAGGTAAACATTAATAGAGCTACACGGAAGTCTGTAATGGAGGATTATGCAATTGCGCAAAGATCTCAGTTTAAAACAATTTCAAAGTAGATAACAAAGTGTTATTACTGGGTTGCTGCTAATTGTGGTGTATTTGTATGAAAGTTTAACGATTTAATATTTTGCGAATTACGACACTATATGTCTTTTCTCCACCGAGATTACCGTCATTACCTTAAAAAAATTGAATCAGTCTTTTATTCAAATTTGAAAAGAGCGAATTATACAAACGATCATTCCTATAGCAACTAATAATATAGCTACCGTCGGTAATTATTAAAAAGGAAACTTTCACATATAGCCACTTAAAAAAAAATTAATTACTCTCTATAACTATAGTTTAATAATTACAATTTGTAGCTACATGTTATTTGGAGGAGAGAGGCGAGTGAGACTGGTAGAGAAAGGAGAGAGGCGAGACAGAGGGGGAAAAGAGTGGGAGAAAGGTGAATTGTATATGTATATTGGCTAGATAATTATATATTATACATATGTAATTGTATATATGGCAAGAGAGATTGGGAGAGGGAGGAGAGAGGCGAGTGAGACTGGGAGAGAGAGGCGAGCGAGATCGAGAGAGGGCAGAGAGTAGGAGAGAGGTGAATTGAATATGTATATAATTGTATATAATTGTACATTATACATATACATTTGTATAAATGGCAAGCGAGATTGGAAGAGGGAGGAGAGAGGCGAGCGAGAGAGGGCAGAGAGTGGGAGAGAGGTGAATTGTATATGTATATAGGCTAAAAAATTGTACGTTATACATATTGATTTGTATATCCTGGCGAATTATACATATACAAACATGACTAATTATACAAACTCGAAGACAGCCCAAGTAATTAATGGATACTATTAGTCGCGAGTGGTAATTATAGTAAACTATAGCTATGATGAGTAATTAAATAGTATAAGTTTGCTTATCCGCGTAATTTTCCTTATTAAAACTGTAGTTAAGGAAAATAATTACTTTATCTATAATAGCTATTATCGTAAGTTGCCCATTTAAAATTGGGCTTACAGCGATAGACGAAACGCAATGGAGTTAAGCAAATAAAAAGCTCTGCCTCTCGGCTCTCTCTGGCTAAATACCATAGAAAGAGGAGGTAAACTATTACCTTTTCCTCTGTTGATTCTTCGAAATGTACTACTCTCCGTATTACAGTTGATTCTGCTCAAGAAATTTGATTTATTGCTCTGCTGAAAGAGTCGCTATCCATAAAGCAGCTTCAACGTCCGCTAAGTAAGTTTTCTCAAACAGTCTATTTTCTATTCTAGTAAACTCTAGTTTCACATAATATAATGCAGTTGATTTAATTAAGTATTTGAGCTTGCTGACGAGATACTGTTTTTTATTTGTTGAGTTTTACTATTTTTGGTCCATTAACTTGAGTATTTGAGCTTGACTGCAAGTGTATAATCCAAATTGATTGATTATTTGAATTTTTGAAGTAGTGAGTGTTGAAATTGTTTCAATCCACGAATTTGTATGACTTTTAATGGCTAATTCTTGTATGAGTTTATCTAGAATTGGTCATTTTTATTCGAGTCTTGTAGAGTATGTTGTTACTCGATTTTGTGTAACGACCTGTTTAGTCGTTTTAGAGCAGCAGAATAAATACGGGGAAAACGGGCTGAGACGACGTGTGTCCCGACGGACCGTCGTGGTCACGACGGCCCGTCGAGGAGGTGTCGTCCCACGACACTTAGAATCCTGAAATTATGTACTGAAAATCGACTCTCTGAACCGTGAACGAAATGGCGTAACGGACCGTTACATCCACGACGGACCGTCGTGAGTACCGTTGCAAAACACTTCAACTTTTGAGAATTTGGTACAAGAAACGAAGTCTCGACCGTCGGAGACGGACCGTCGCGGGGTGACGGGCGTCACAACCCACTGAAACTGGGAGGCGCGATGACGGCGTGACGGACCGTCGCACTCACGACGGCCCGTCACGGGTTCTGTGATCCCGAGCGGTTTAGGATTTCTTTCCTCGTTTTAAGGGACGTTTTGGACTATTCTTTCCTTAATTATAAAGTTTTAGGGTTATTATTAATAAATCTAATTACTTGGGGGTTAAATAAGGTAACCTTAAGTTAATTAGTGGGTCATTATTACCATCTTTCATTCTTAATTATATATGAATTAGGGTAAAGGAAAGAGGGTTTGAATAAAACAAAAGAGAAAGAACAGAGAGAGAGAAAGTATTGATCGATCGAATTGGCTGAGGAGAATATCAAAGCTTGGGAAATTGCTTGTTGATCCAATTCTTCGGTGGAGGTAGGTTATGGTTTATGTTACGATATTCGTAGTGAACTCTTAATAGTGAATATTATGTGTTGATATTATTGTAAACCCTACTATGTGCTTAAGTTGTATGCTTGCATGAATATGAATGTGAAATTGTGATGAAGTAACAAAGCATGATGAAGCTATTGAATCCCAAATCTTGAAAGAACCCTAATTCGCTTGATATATTATATAATGAGAATGATGATGCCTTAGTATGAAAGAAGGCTTGATATATTATATAATGAGAATGATGATGCCTTAGTGTAAAAGAAGGCTTGATGAATTAGGGGATCGGGTGCCACGTTCGGCTCCCAGGAGAGAATGAATAGGAGGATCGGAGGGCCACGTTCCGACAGCAGGATAGAATATGGATCGGGTGCCACGTTGGGGTACCAGGATAGAATGAATATGAGGAGCGGAGTGTCCCGTTCCGACACCAGGATAGAATATGGATCGGGTGCCACGTTCGGTACCAGGATAGAATGAATATGAGGATCGGGTGCCACGTTCGGTACCAGGATAGAATGAATATGAGGATCGGGTGCCACGCGTTCGGTACCAGGATAGAATGAATATGAGGATCGGAGTGTCACGCCCGACACCAGGATAGAATATGGATCGGGTGCCACGTTCGGTACCAGGATAGAATGAATATGAGGATCGGAGTGCCACGTTCGGCACCAGGATAGAAATAGAGGAGCGGAGTGTCACGATCGACACAAGAGGAAGAAAGATAATGAATCTTGAAAGATAATGAATATACTCAATCTAATGAACTTAATTCCCAAATGAGTATGGTATTGAGGCTTGAGTCCTCGTGTGAACTCGGTTGTAATCATTGATGAACTCATGTTGTTATTGCTACATGTTGAGTATTGTAGTTGATTTGCATTATTATTGATATATCTTTGTTCCTATTTTGAGTTAGCCGATGATATCTACTCAAGACGTGTGGTTATCTTGACCCCTACTTTTATGTTTTTCTTCTTTGTTATTTGTGTAATGCGACAAGCGTTCCGTCAACTTCAACTCAACAAGATCTAGCAGTCTTCACTTCATCGGAATTGGGGTGAGCTAATGCGTCTAGCTTGGGTGGTCTTCTTCTTCAAGTCTTAATGCCTTGAACTTAGGCATGGACTAGCTAGTATTTGTTTTAGCTTCTTAGACATTCCTAGTTTAGTAATTTGAGATAGATGTTCTTGTGATGATGACTTCCAGATTTTGGGGATAATAATAATAGTTTTGAATTGTTTTGTTAATGAGTTTAAGTCTTCCGCATTACTTTCTGTTGTTATATATTGAAATGATAAGGGTTAAATTGGTTGGTTCGCTCACATAGGAGGGTAAATGTGGGTGCCAGTCGCGGCCCCGATTTGGGTCGTGACAAACTTGGTATCAGAGCATTAGGTTCGTTGGTCTCATCACACAAGAACAGGTCTAGTAGAGTCTTTAGGAGCGGGAGGGGGGGGCCTTTTCTTTTCCTTGAGAGGCTACAAGGCTTTAGGAAAATTTCACTCTTTCATTCTTTCTTTCGTGCTACTACTTGAGTCGATTGGTATCTAGGCGTCTGGTGGTATCGACCATCTTCACTCTATTTCGCAGATGGTTAGAACTAGAGCCACGACCGCGCCAACAACAACACCGTGAAGACAAGAAGCGTCCCGAGCACTGGGGCTGTGGCTCGAGGGAGAACAACGGCAAGAGGCCGTGGTAGAGGTCGTGGGAGGACGTCCTCTAGAGGAAGAGGACGAGCACCTAGCCCATCTGATACTAGGGCGGTGACTCCTCCACCAACTGAAGAGGTGATAAGAGAAGGGGAGGATGGGGAGAATGAACAAGAGCAGAATGAGGAATTGCCACCCCAACCTACCCCAGAGATGATCAATCAGGTTCTCGCTTATCTTAGCGGGTTATCTGATCACGGTCAGGCACCTCCGGGGTTTACGCACCAACACCTCCGGTTTGAGAGAGGTACGACATGCGGCTACTATGGCTCCCCGCATGGATGCACCATTGGGCATGGGCACATTTCCACGTCTGACTACTGGGCCTATTATGACAAACGATCAACATGAACTTTTCAGTAAGTTCTTGAAATTGAAACCTCCAGTCTTTAAGGGTGCAGAATCAGAGGATGCCTACGATTTTCTGGTTGATTGTCATGAGCTACTACACAAGATGGGTATAGTAGAGAGGTTTGGTGTCGAGTTCGTGAGCTATCAGTTTCAAGGGAACGCCAAAATGTGGTGGCGTTCACATGTTGAGTGTCAACCAACAGAGGCACCACCTATGACTTGGGAATCATTCTCGAGTTTGTTCATGGAAAAGTATATCCCCCGGAACTTGAGGGATAGGAAGAGGGATGAGTTCTTGAGTCTCGAGCAAGGTAGGATGACGGTTAACGCATATGAGGCTAAGTTTCGTGCTTTATCAAGGTATGCCACTCAACTCTGTTTCAGTCCACAAGAATGGATCCGCCGTTTTGTAAAGGGGTTGAGATCAGAGTTGCGGATTTCGGCCTTACAGGTAGCGGCAGCGGCAAAATCCTTCCAAGAGGTGGTAGACTTTGTGATAGAAGTGGAAGGAGTGAAGCCAGACGACTTCACCACAACCCGACATCAAAGAGGTTTCGAAGGGAGGTGAGTTTAATGGTTCTTATTCTAGAGGATGAACTCCGGAGGTCACTCCAATCGACCAATACGTCTTCACTACTGATCGTAGTTGGGGAGTCCACCTCAGCAGTCAACACTTCTCCGAGAGGCCGATCGTGAACCCAGAGAATGTTATGGGTGTGGAGAGATTGGACACATTAAGAGGTATTGTCCAAACCAGAGTTGCTGACCCCACCGGCTAGAGGTAGGGGTGGTAATGGTAGAGGTCGTTATTAGGAGGCGTGGTGGCCGAGGTAATGGTGGTCACCAAACGGCAGAGGTGAAGGGCAAACGGAGCCACTACTACGCAACATGGTAGGGGCAATGGACGGACAAACGATAGGGCCCATTGTTACGCTTTCCTGGGAGATCTGAAGCGGGCGTCGATCTTTGTTATCACGGGTAATCTTTTGGTTTGTGATTGCATGGCATCTATATTATTTGACCGCTCCACGTTTTCATATGTATCTTCATCATTTGCTAATGGTCTAAATCTACATTGTGAATTACTTGATATGCCTATTCGTGTTTCTACTCAGGTGGGTAGTCTGTGGTAGTTGAAAAAGTGTATAGGTCTTGTTTGGTGAATTTTGTGGGGAGCAACACTTATGTAGATTTGGTTATCTTAGAAATGGGTGATTTTGATGTAATGCAGGTATGACTTGGCTTTCCCGAATTTTGCAATTTTGGATTGTAATGCTAAAGCGGTGATGTTAGCCAAGCTCTGGCGAGATCCGTTAGTGTGGGAGGCGACTACACTTCCAATCAGGCGTATTATCTCCTTTCTTGGTGCTCGGAAGATGGTTAGTAAGGGTTGTTTAGCTTTCTTAGCACATCTTAGGGATGACACCATCCAAGTACCCTCAATCGAATCGGTTTGGTAGTTCGAGAATTTTTGGATGTGTTCCTGCAGATCTTCTGGTATGCCACGGATAGGGATATTGACCTGCATTGATCTTGAACCGGTTTTCGCCCCATTTCTATACCCCCGTATAGAATGGCTCCCGCCGAATTAAGAGAGTTAAAGGCTCAACTTCAAGAGTTGTTGAGCAAGGGCTTCATTAGACCAAGTGCATCTCCTTGGGGTGCTCCGGTCTTGTTTGTGAGGAAGAAGGATGGGAGTTTTCGGATGTGCATAGACTACAGACAACTAAACAAGGTAACTATAAAGAACAAGTATCCTCTTCCTCGCATTGATGACTTGTTCGATCAGTTACAAGGGGCTTGTGTCTTCTCTAAGATTGACTTGAGATCCGGTTATCATCAATTGAAAATACGGGCGACGGACGTGCCAAAGACTGCTTTTCGAACTAGATATGGGCATTATGAATTCGTAGTGATGTCTTTTGGTCTTACGAATGCCCCATTGCGTTCATGAGCTTGATGAACGGGATCTTTAAGCCATATTTGGACCTTTTCGTGATCGTATTTATTGATGATATATTGGTATACTCGAAGAGCAAGAAGGAACATGAAGAGCATTTGAGAATGGTATTGGAAATGTTGAGGAGAAAAAGCTTTACGCCAAATTCTCTAAGTGTGAGTTTTGGCTAGATGCGGTGTCCTTCTTGGGGCACGTAGTTTCTAAGGATGGAGTGATGGTAGATCCATCTAAGATTGAGGCAGTGAAGAATTGGGTAAGACCCACTAATGTATCGTAAATAAGGAGCTTTGTTGGGTTAGCTAGCTACTACCGCAGATTTGTCGAGGATTCTCTTCTATTGCTTCCCAATTGACGAACTTGACTAAGCGAATGTTCCATTTGTATGGTCGGATGAATGTGAGGAAAGCTTTGAAGCTTAAGACTTTGTTGACTACCGCACCAATTCTTACCTTGCCAATAGAGGTAAAGACTTCATTGTTTCTTGTGATGCATCCTATTCGGGTTGGAGTGCGGTGTTAATGCAAGAGAAAAATGTGATTGCTTATGCTTGAGGCAATTAAAGGTGCATGAGCGTAACTATCCGACCCATGATTTGGAGTTGGCAGCGGTAGTATTTGCACTAAAACAATGGAGACACTATTTGTATGGGGTTAAGTGTGAAGTCTACACGGATCATCGTAAGCCTTGATGCGTCTTTACTCGAAAGATTTGAACTTGAGACAAAGGAGATGGATGGAACTACTAAAGGACTACGATATCACTATCTTGTATCATCCGGGAAAGCGAATGTTGTAGCGGATGCTTTGAGTAGAAAGGCGGGAAGCATGGGAAGTCTAGCTCATTTGCAAGCTTCTAGGCGCCCATTGGCTAGAGAAGTGCAGATTTTGGCTAACGATTTGATGAGGTTAGAAGTAAATGAGAAGGGAGGATTGTTAGCTAGTGTGGAGTCGAGATCTTCTTTTCTTGACAAGATTAAGGGAAAACGGGTTGATGATGAGAAACTAAGGCGAATCCGAGACAAAGTGTTGCAAGGAGAGGCTAAAGAAGCAACAATTGATGAGGAAGGTGTTTTGAGGATTAAGGGAAGGGTATGTGTACCCCAAGTTGATGATTTGATCAACACTATTCTGGCAGAAGCTCATAGCTCAAGGTATTCTATACATCCGGGTGCAACCAAGATGTATCGTGACCTAAAGCAACACTTTTGGTGGAGTAGAATGAAGCGTGATATTGTTGACTTTATTGCTAAATGTCCAAACTGTCAACAAGTAAAGTATGAACACCAAAGGCGGAGGAACACTTCAGAGAATGCCCATTCCTGAATGGAAGTGGGAGAGAATCGCAATGGACTTCGTGGTTGGTCTTCCAAAGACATTGGGTAAGTATGACTCCATTTGGGTAATTGTTGATAGGTTAACTAAATCTGCGCATTTCATTCCGGTAAAGGTGACTTACAATGCAGAGAAGTTAGCCAAGATCTATATCTCAGAAATTGTTCGATTGCATGAGGTTCCATTATCCATCATATCGGATAGAGTGCCTTGATTTACTTCTAAGTTTTGGAGGACATTACATGCTTGAATTGGGTACTAGGTTGGACCTTAGTATCGCATTTCACCCTCAGGCCGATGGTCGATCTGAGCGAAACGATTCAAGTCTTGGAGGATATGCTTCGCGCATGTGTGATAGAGTTTGGTGGCCATTGGGATAGCTTCCTACCCTTAGCGGAGTTTTCGTACAATAATAGCTATCACTCAAGCATTGATATGGCCCCATTTGAAGCATTGTATGGGAGGAGATGTAGGTCTCCCATTGGTTGGTTTGATGCATTTGAGGTTAGACCTTGGGGTACCGATCTTTTGAGGGATTCTATGGAGAAGGTGAAAGCTATTCAAGAAAAGCTTCTAGCGGCGCAAAGTAGACAAAAGGAGTATGCAGACCGAAAGGTTAGAGACTTGGAGTTCATGGAGGGTGAACAAGTCTTGTTGAAGGTTTCACCTATGAAAGGGGTGATGCGGTTTGGCAAAAGAGGTAAGCTAAGTCCGAGGTACATTGGGCCATTTGAGGTACTAAAGCGAATAGGGGAGGTGGCTTATGAGTTAGCCTTGCCCCCAGGGCTGTCCGGAGTACATTCGGTATTCCATGTGTCCATGTTGAAGAGATACCATGGAGATGGAAACTACATCATCCGTTGGGATTCAGTTTTGTTGGATGAGAACTTGACTTATGAAGAGGAACCGGTTGCTATATTAGATAGAGAGGTTCGCAAGTTGAGGTCGAGAGAAATTGCATCCATCAAAGTTCAATGGAAGAATCGACCGGTTGAAGAGGCTACTTGGGAGAAGGAGGCAGATATGCAAGAAAAATACCCACATCTGTTTCTGATTCAGGTACTCCTTTCGCCCTTGTCCGTCTTCTTTTGATCGTTCGGGAGACGAACGATGGGTAAATTGGTATCTATTGTAACGACTGTTTAGTCGTTTTAGAGCGTGAGAATAAATACGGGAAAACGGGTCGAGACGACGTGTGTCCCGACGGACCCGTCGTGGTCACGACGGCCTGTCGAGGAGGTGTCGTCCCACGACACTTAGAATCCTGAAATTATGTACTGAAAATCGACTCAACTTCGTGAACGAAATGGCGTAACGGACCGTCACATCCACGACGGACCGTCGTGAGTACCGTTGCAAAACACTTCAACTTTTGAGAATTTGGTACAAGAACGAGTCTCGACCGTCGGAGACGGACCGTCGCGGGGGTGACGGGCCGTCACAACTCCACTGAAACACTGGGAGGCGCGACGACGGCGTGACGGACCGTCGCACTCACGACGGCTGACCCGTCACGGGTTCTGCTTGATCCAGGCGATTTAGGATTTCTTTCCTCGTTTTAAGGGGCGTTTTGGACTATTCTTTCCTTAATTATAAAGTTTTAGGGTTATTATTAATAAATCTAATTACTTGGGGTTAAATAAGGTAACCTTAAGTTAATTAGTGGGTCATTATTACCATCTTTCATTCTTAATTATATATGAATTAGGGTAAAGGAAAGAGGGTTTGAATAAAACAAAAGAGAAAGAAACGAGAGAGAAAGTATTGATCGATCGAATTGGTGAGAGAATATCAAAGCTTGGGAAATTGCTTGTTGATCCAATTCTTGGTGGAGGTAGGTTATGGTTTATGTTACGATATTCGTAGTGAACTCTTAATAGTGAATATTATGTGTTGATATTATTGTAAACCCTACTATGTGCTTAAGTTGTATGCTTGCATGAATATGAATGTGAAATTGTGATGAAGTAACAAAGCATGATGAAGCTATTGAATCCCAAATCTTGAAAGAATCCTAATTCGCTTGATATATTATATAATGAGAATGATGATGCCTTAGTATGAAAGAAGGCTTGATATATTATATAATGAGAATGATGATGCCTTAGTGTAAAAGAAGGCTTGATGAATTAGGGGATCGGGTGCCACGTTCCGGTACCAGGATAGAATGAATATGAGGATCGGAGTGTCACGTTCCGACACCAGGATAGAATATGGATCGGGTGCCACGTTCCGGTACCAGGATAGAATGAATATGAGGATCGGAGTGTCACGTTCCGACACCAGGATAGAATATGGATCGGGTGCCACATTCTGGTACCAGGATAGAATGAATATGAGGATCGGGTGCCACGTTCCGGTACCAGGATAGAATGAATATGAGGATCGGGTGCCACGTTCCGGTACCAGGATAGAATGAATATGAGGATCGGAGTGTCACGTTCCGACACCAGGATAGAATATGGATCGGGTGCCACGTTCCGGTACCAGGATAGAATGAATATGAGGATCGGAGTGCCACGTTCGGCACCAGGATAGAAATAGAGGAGCGGAGTGTCACGCATCGACACAAGAGGAAGAAAGATAATGAATCTTGAAAGATAATGAATATACTCAATCTAATGAACTTAATTCCCAAATGAGTATGGTATTGAGGCTTGAGTCCTCATGTGTGAACTCGGTTGTAATCATTGATGAACTCATGTTGTTATTGCTACATGTTGAGTATTGTAGTTGATTTGCATTATTATTGATATATCTTTGTTCCCTATTTTGAGTTAGCCGATGATATCTACTCGATGCGTGTGGTTGTCTTGACCCCTACTTTTATGTTTTTCTTCTTTGTTATTTGTGTAATGCGACAAGCGTTAGTCAACTTCAACTCAACGGTAGATCTAGCAGTCTTCACTTCATCGGAAATTCAGGGTGAGCTAATGCGTCTAGCTTGGACTGGGTCTTCTTCTTCAAGTCTTGATGCCTTGAACTTCCGGCATGGACTAGCTAGTATTTGTTTTAGCTTCTTAGACATTCCTAGTTTAGTAATTTGAGATAGATGTTCTTGTGATGATGACTTCCAGATTTTGGGGATAATAATAATAGTTTTGAATTGTTTTGTTAATGAGTTTAAGTCTTCCGCATTACTTTCTGTTGTTATATATTGAAATGATAAGGGTTAAATTGGTTGGTTCGCTCACATAGGAGGGTAAATGTGGGTGCCAGTCGCGGCCCCGATTTGGGTCGTGACATTTTGATTCTATAAAATATATGTAAATCTATTACACATATTTTGATCCGAATCGATTATGTTTGTTTTATTCATTTTCACTGATTTTCTTATAGTACTAATAATAATAATTTGTTTACCTCTTCTTAATATCTTCTTTTGTTGATTTTTTTACAGTAAACTGATTGAGTCTCAAGACGAATAAAATCCAACTTGTTTATCCTCTAATATTGTTCCTATTGAAAATGAGAGACAAATGCCTTCACAAACATATGAAGCTACTAATGAAGTTATTGAAGTCAAGCAAAGAAGATTTACTTCTAAAGCTTGGCAACATTTTAAACCAGTGAAGATTGATGGTGTCCGTTTTAGTGTTTGTAGGTATTGTAATGCTCGTATCAAGTCGACTAGAAATTGTGGGACAACATCTATGTTAGAACATTTTCTTAGATGTACCAGAGAATCAACTAATTTTATAACTGAGAGTGATTCAGGAGTGAATTATGGCAACCAACAACAATACTTTGATCAAGACGTTTCAAGAAGAGAACTTGCTCATGCCATCATTTTGCATGAATATCCACTGTCCATAGTTGATCACGTGGGATTCAAAAAGTTTATGATTAGTAGTGCTTTGTAATGTCTTTGAATTTTGTTGAATGTGATTAGTAATTTTTTGTTGTTGTAACATACAAAAATGTGATTAGCAATCTCTTGTAATTGGAACCTCAATTCTTGAAGTTAAAAAATTCTTGAATTTTATATATGGAGTTGGATGGAATAAAATATACGTTCAGAATCAGTTTTGGTGTTTCAGCTTGTCTATGCATATAGTTTGTGCAAATTTTATTTTTTTACAATTATAACAATGTGAATTTTAGTGTTTTTAATGATTTTTAGTGAATTTGGTGAATGAATATTACTTTCGCCTTGTAGTGAATAGAAACTGCTCAAAAGACCAGCATCCAGATAATATAATATTAACATTTAAAAAAAACACCTTTGAAATCCGTATCATAGCTATTTAAATAACATACTGCCTTCAACAAAAGAATTAATCATTGTCAGTTGGGGCGAGGCAAGACGGGTTCATGTGTAGCGGAGCGGGATAAGAAAAAAGAATTGTGCTATGCGGGGCGGGGTAAAGACTTGCAGGTACCCGCCCTACCCCTCCATTTGTCATCCCTACCAATTTTCATCTCTATGAAGAGTTGATTGTGCAGCTTTGGTCCACCACATACAATACAAAAGAAAGGATAATCTCAATAGAAAAACAATAATATCGAAATTAGAAATTTACAAAAATTAATTTATAATCAATATGTTTTATATTACTTTTTTATACATACAGTATAAGTTTTTACGAATAATAGTTAACTGACAATATAACAAAAAGATGAACAATCAATAATATTTTTGTGAAATCATAACAAGACAAGAAGAAAGCTCCCTAGGTTTAGAGAACATGACCATATGGTCTGCATTGTGAATCATGTGGACCTCATCTGGTGGATTATTATTAATCAACCACTTTTGGAATTGTTGTTCCTTGAGCACATTGTCCTTGTCACATACAACATAAACACGATGAACACTGCCATATTTCTCTTTGGAAAGTGTAGTGTTTGCCAAAAGGATTGACTCATCGAACAATGGTACGGGTCTCACCAAATATGTTGCAAGAGTCAAGTCCTGTAGAGTACCAAAGACAACAATTATTGAGTTTTATCATAATTTATCAAAAAAGTAGTTGACTCATTTGTCATATTAGATTAATTGAATATATCATAACAATGCAAATTAAAGCGAATAATTTGGGTATGATAAGGACATATATTAACTTATTATTATTATTATTATTATTATTATTATCCTTTTGATTGTTTTCAAACTATTATTACTAAAAAATATGTACTCTGGTAGTTAGGAACTCATTAAATGAAGAGTAAGCGTGAAAATAAATTTTAACATTGAATAATTCACTTATTTTAAATTTTTGAAAAAGAAACAGTTCAATTAATATGGACTAAAGGAAGTATAGTTTAAGATTAGGAAGTAGAATTAATATAGACTAAAGGAAGTATAGTTTATGATTAGGAAGTAGAATTCTAATACCCTAGTACAATAGATATATTGACATTGAGCTATATAAGAACTATCTATGTCTGTGAATTAACTGAAATAAATCAAATAAAGTATTGTATTCTTACACTCAATATTGTTCTATAATTCGTTTCAAAGGTTTATGTATATTTTACTTTCTTCAGATTTCACTTATGAACATATTATTGTGATTGTACGGTGGATAAAATATTCAACAATTATAGGTAAAATTAACACACACAAAGATGTAAAAAATTGAAAGTTGGGGAAAATAAATGTTTAGTAGTTTCTTCTTTCTTTTTTTTGGTAGAAAAAAAGAGTTTATAGTTGATACATACTCACCTCAGGAGGGGAGAGTTGATAAAAGTTGGTTGCTAAGACTTTAGGGCCTAACACGAGAGAGGTAGGGGCTTTATCCTGTTCGTTGTTGTACACAAATTCAGTATCCATATGTGATTCCACTTGTTGATTATACTGCCAATTTGCAAACAAAAACAATTATTACTAATATATTTTGTATATCAGCAATATAATAGTAGTAATACATGTACACACCCAAAGAGTCAAAATTGTATCTGAATGATGTGAAAAGTTTAAATATTTACTGATGTGATAGGCCACACATGACTAATCCTTTCACTTAAATAATCAATTAGGATTCCCACTAAATGATGGTTCATTAATTCTGACACAATTTAAAACCCACCCAAATCCGTTCTTGCTCAAATAGATTATCGCTAATTTCAATTTTATAAAGTGTTTTTATACATCGTTATTATTATTATTAGAGAAAATGAAATTAGCTATGTAATCTATAGGCAGTCCTCATCTAATCCTTCACTAAATAGGTCCTAGCTAATTGATTATTTTTTTGTAATTTGTCGTTTTTCGTAGCTAAATAAGATTAGCATGAAATTTTTGTTAGGTTAGCTACAAAATTCTTTCAATCATTAATTCCATATTTTTGTGTAGTGTAAGCATATAGAAATTAAATTCATTTGAGCAAACCTGCTGGCCAAGGGCTACAAGATTGAGGTCAGGACCAGGCATGAAAGCTGTCACAAACACAGCCACAACAATTTTTTGAGGGAACTTTTCCATGGCAAGAGATATGTTGATGCCACCCATGCTATGTCCCACTAAAACAACTCTTTCTTGTTGTGGCAAAGAATTCATAAATTCCATTAATGGTTCATTGTAATCAGCCATTGAATTGAGATCATCAACATGTTTTGGATTAATTCCAGAGGCAGCCATGTCAAGAACACTTACTTTGTGTCCTTCACTTCTTAGAATTGTCACAACTTTGTACCAACACCATGCACCATGACAAGCTCCATGAACTAGTACAAAGTGATTTTTATCACCCTTTTCCATCTTTCCCTCTTTTTCTTGAAGATTTATTTAGATAACACTTCTCTAGTTATTAAGAGGAATTTATGGTGAAAGAAAATTATTTTATTTACCTATAAATAAATTATTTAGAAGGAGTAGTTGCTCTTTTTGTCCCTTGATTCTTTATGAAATTTGACTTTGGTCCTTGTCATATCCCAATATTCAGATTTAACCTTGAATTGACGCGTATTATATTAGTGACTTTACATATAAATTATATTATATTTTGATTAAGTAACACACATGAATAATTAGATATAATTAACACCCAATTTATTTCTATTTATGTAAAAACATTACTACTTTAAGACTTTAACCAAGTGTTCTTTAAATATTTTGAATTACAACTAATTGTTATATATATGCCTTAAAAACATTTGTTATGTAATTTTAAAATATGTGAACCATTTATTATTTCCAAAAGATATCTTTGTGCAAATTCATATCGAAATGGAAATATGTTGGCCCTTCTACTCCAAATCTTGCCGCGAATAAAATGTCAAACGGAGAGTAATTCATTCAACTTGTGAAGATTCAAGAGTAAAAAGATCACAAATACACAATTCACTTCATTGTACTTAAATAAACATTAATAAGATTCAAATTAAACATTTATCAACATCTAACATTTGCTTTGAATCATTGTCATCCATTATATTATATTGTATCATTATTGTACCTATAATATTTGTTTCGATTTTTACTTAAAATGTATTATATTATTAAATTTCTTTATTATGTAATAATGAAAATCCCAATTTATGGAACAACCGATTTGATGTGTTTACATTGTTACTTAATTTATTTTTTCAATTATATCCTTGCATAATATTTCATAATACTCTTTACCCTTTACCCTATATTATTTAATTCTAATCATATCTCTTATTCTAAAATAATTTATGATATTTTAGTAAATTCATAAATTACAATACAATACGATACAGTCAAATCAAACAATAAAAATATTATTAAACAACAACAAATAATACAGTCTAGTCAAATATTGTATCTATCATTCACTACAATATAATAGAATATAATACAATATAGTACATTAAGAAACAATGTGTAACAATGATCTAAACAAACGGTAAAGGACTCTCAATGCAAATTATTTCTATTTATTGTTATCCACATTTAGGCAATCACATCAATTTGGGAAAAAAATTGGATGATATGACATGACATAAAAAGAGATTAAGCAAGAAACCAATATTTTGATGTGTCCAAAGATAATAATCCATTGATATTGTATCTCTAAACAGATATGTTGTCTCTTGCACCTTGACTTGTCAAATATCATTTATTCTAGATTTTACTCACTTGGAAATAATCGACATTCTAGGTACTGATTTTTTCTGTATTCTGCCGTACGTACGTTAATCCACATAGTGAATTAGAAAGCAACAAATACTTAAGGGCAGAAGATATAATTGAGAACTATTTTACTTTTTTTTGTCTCAATTTTTTAAGTATTTTAATTTGATTGGTTATAAATTTTAAAAAAATAAATAGTGATTTTTAAATTTTATAATCTTAAATAAAAAGTAAGTGTAAATTGTAGTACTTTGATTAAGGACATGTTTGATGTGACAGTGTCACAATCCAATCAGTTGGGTCATATGTAGTGGCGTACATAGAATTTTTAGTAAACGGTGTTGATATTTATAAAAGAGAAGTTAAAAAGTTAACTATCGAGTTTTAAAATAAGTTACATCCTTTTCTCATCATTGGCTTAGATTAGTTTTAAACCATGAGTTAAATACTAACTAACGAGCACTTCTATATATTTTGCAAAACAAATGCTTACAAACCGCATTTTTTGTTATATTTTGCAAAAGAAATGCGATAAGCTTCAAGATGAGGTTTGAACCCAAAATCTTAAACACCCAAAGCAAACATAGAACTAACACGCCATTAGGTTACTTCAATAATGATATTAGTGGTGAGTTGAGAACCAAAATAAGCCATCAAAATATAAAAATGATCAAAATAAGCCATTATTTTAGTTAGTAACTAAAATGAAAAAAAAAGTTTCACTTTATCAAATTTTCTAAACGTTTTCCGTTAGTGTCATAACGTGTATTTTAATGTATAACGGAACTTTTTCTTCCACTTTACAAAGTGAAACTTTTTCTTCCACTTTATAAAGTGGAAGAAAAGTCTTCCACTTTATGAAGTGGAAGAAAAAGTTCCACTTTGTAAAGTAGAAGAAAATCTTCCACTTTATAGAAAATTACTTTCATCTTTTCACCTTTTCCTTGTTTCTTTCACTTTAATGGCTTTTATGTTACTTGAAGATGAACATTGATGGTCACAATCCGACAAATGAAGCGGCCCCACAGTAAATAAATCAAAAATTCGAAGTAGCACAACCTGACAACACAACAATTCGTCCCTACAAATTATATAAATTAGGTATTTCTTTAACATCTCATATTTTATTTATTTAAAATGTGTTTCATTTATCTCATCTTGTATTAGTATAGTATTTTTGATTTAGCATTCTTTAACATCTTGATTTAGCATTCTCTTAATTTCTGCTTGTTAGTGGAACATTAAACATTTTTTAGAATGATATATATTTTTTTTAATGTACTTGAAATATTTTCCGGCGAGAAGCTGCTTCATTTTCCGGCGAGGTGTGTAAGATGCTTTATTTTCCGGCGAGAAGTTGCTTCATTTACCGGCAAGGGATTGTTTGCTTAATTTTTTTTAAAACAAAAAAATTGTTTAGAAACAAGAGAAGCTTAGTAGGCACACATATAAACATTAAAGCGCGCATTTCTCTACCCCTTTTCTGATGCTGCATCACATGCCAGCTGAAAACTTGCACATGTGGATACTATACTAAAATATATAGGTTCCACTTTGTAGTATATGTTATCTCAATCTCCGTTATGCTTCGATTGGAATACTATACAAAAATATAGAGGTTTCATACAACATTAACTCCTGCCATACTTCAAAATCAAGCAAGTTGGATCGGCTATATCATTAATCTTCATTGTTCATCTCGCTTCATTATTCAAACAAAAAAATATCATAATGACTAATTTTCATATCGATTATGTTTTTGATATTTAGTCAGCTAATAGTGCTCAATTGATCGCAAATAAATGCAAATAACTAATTTAGATTTCTAATTGGAATGATAACACTTATTTTCCCTCTTTCTAAATGAGGATAATTACTATTTGTGTGATTTTGTTTTAGTAATTTCTTTTGGAGTTAGCAGACTCAAGTTATTTCACCAACTTGAGCTGAAAGCCGAGAGAGTTATATCGTTATTCTTTGTTAGATTTTGATTAATAATAGGAAGCATTCTTCATGATTATGTCATAGTTAATAACTAAGAATTTTAAACATTATTTAGTTAAAATATTCTCGATCATCATATATGTTCTCACTACTTACTCAATTAGTATTTTTTTTCTTTTACTCCCCTTCACAATTCAAAAGCTAAAACCTCGCTGAGGAACCTCGACAAATAATAAAAGGTATAATATAGAATTTCACTTTTACCGTAGAGGTCCAACAAAACTATAGAAGTAAATAAAAAGCAGAACTGTCTAGGCATTAATATGTCAAAATATAATTATATTATACGAATTAATATAATTTTTCTTACAGTAAATAATAGAGCGTGTTGTGAATCCTGGACCGATTGATCGTACACTTCTTCTCTCTCAGCATGAGCATAAATCAGAATTGTTATGGAAAGGTGAGATACCATTTAGTAACCTTATGAGGACGGTGCGCATGAATGATGCCTGGAATTTATTTCGTTTGCACCGACCTCATGAACGTGTTGAGGAGATCTTACGTAGGTCCGGACAGTATGATGTAGTTTGTGTTGGCAGGATGCAGTATGATCGTGCCCTTGTTACAGCTATGGTTGAGCGTTGGAGGCCAGAGACTCATTGCTTCCACTTACCTTTTGGTGAGGTCACGATTACATTGCAGGATGTGCATGTCTTGTTTGGTTTGCGCATCGATGGTGATGCTGTGTACATTCAGGATGCTACCCGGAGGATTCGTCCATGGCGTACTTTATTAGAGACACTCACAGGATGTACCATAGCACCTACTGATATGGATGGTGCGAGTCGGGTGAGGATACATAGCATTACCGGCTACTTGCGAGATCAGTTACAAGTAGATCCGATAAGAGATGCTACTCCAGTGGAACGAGTGGAGAGGATTGCTAGACTTTACATGCTTGTTATATTAGGGGGCATCCTATTTCCAAACACTTCGGGAAACCTTATTAGTTTACAATACTTGGCGTTCCTAGATCCTATCCACGATGTAGGTAAGTACAGTTGGGGCAGTGCAGTGCTAGCCTACTTGTACCGTGCTCTTTGTCGAGCATCTATCGGTAATGTGGTTGACATTTGCGGATTTATTCCTCCCCTTCAGTTAACTTTACTTAAGTTTTAAAATACATTCAAATGTAAAAATCTTTAACATTATACCGTACAAGAATATTTTTTCTATATTCAATTTTTTAAAATATTTAAATTACATACAAATAGTTTATTTTCTTTGCCTGCTTCTTTAGATAGAAACTTGCATTGATAAAGAACACAATGTTATTCTATTAGAAAACCTACATAGTTTTAAAAAAAGGGTCCAACCAAAGGTTGAAACTTACTTCATAATAAATATGAATAATTATTATAAAACCTACATAGTTTTAAAAAAGATTCACATACATTTTCCTGCAGCTATAAAAATATATATATGTGATTATCTATTTTTTTGTTAATGATAATTTAATTATTTTGTTTGTCACATCAAGGTTTGGTGTTGGGAGAGGATCTTGCCTGTACAGCCATCAGCTCCTCCTCAACATGATGGTGACATGTTACTTCCATATGCTAGGCGTTGGACGCGTGGAATTGATAGGGATACCGAGTCACATCATGTTCTTATCCCGATTAGAGACCAGTTAGACCGCATGACGGAGGATCAGGTACATAAAATAAATTTCATTATATATGATTGCTAAAGATTAAATGAAATAATACACATATAATAATAAAAATACAACAAAAATGATATTTTGCTGACTCTAGTAGTCCACATGAATTGGACTATAAATAGTTTTACTATTTTATTTTATTTAAAATAAATAAATAAAATTGCAGCATTAAGCTAGCCAAACTTTGTGTTGCTTATTTCATGTTATAAATTCACGAAAAGTTATTTATTATTAATTATTATGTTATTTGCAAACCTATCATTACTATTCTAATTAGTTGAGATGTGAGTGTTGATGAAGTAAAATATTTAGAGAGAGAGAGAGAATAGTTTAGATTAATATTATTATAATTAAGGTTATTAAATATCAATATTTCCCGGGAGTTTACGTAATATAATTAAAGTATGATATTATACTATAACTTATTATACTAGAAAATAAATTAATTAATTAGGTGAAGAGTCAATTGCAATCTTGATTGATGGGGGAACTCAATCTTTGAAAAAGGTCAAAATTAAAGTTGTTAAAGAATCAATTTGTGAGATATACACTTGTTATTTTTGCGAAAATAACTTTATATATAATAATATTTTTCGATAAAAAGATGTCGATTAAATTGTTATATATGTTTCACATGTAGTAAGAAAGTGCAACATGCCAACAAACATTAATGTTAACCTATCAATTGTCTCTGCTTGAACATGTAGTATATGTTATCATCCACACTGTAATTTATGTATATATGTATATGGATTCCTACGTTGTTACATTTCATTAATTAAAAAATATAAATTTCATATAAAAGTAAATCAATAATAATTTTATTTGTATACTAATCAGTTAATGTTGATTTTATTTAATTGTTATATTTTAAAAATAGTTTCGATGGACACCGTACAATGAAATTTTACATACACTGCCTCATTGTTGTATGGTCGATGAGCCTCTATGGATGGCATGTGTCCCTATGTTTTGCCTAGAGATTGTTGAAGTGCACTCGCCTGATAGAGTAATGCGTCAGTTTGGTCATTCCCAGCATGTACCTGTGATTCCTAGTTGGGGAACAAACCACCACGTGCAATGATCAGCGTAGGAGGCTTGAAGCAGAGGTTCTTGAAATGATGGATAAATATTTTCGTGATTGGGGTAATCGACATCAGAGTTTAGCTGTTGAGGTAAATGATGGTACTAGCGGGGCAGGGTATAGATTATGGTACATGCGGCATGGAAGATTGCTTATAGGTAGGCCTACATTAGAGGTTGACGTATCGTCAGGCTTTGTTCATTCTGCTGGTACTAGTATTGCAATGTCCAGAGGACTATTTAAGTTGTATAGTCTTGCATTACAGTGGCAGAGGACTATTGTAATCGCAATCAACAACTTGATATCATATTTTCCATAGACATGTGTTTCATCGATCAATATAACAGGACGACAATGCACAAACCCATCAATGCATGGTTTAAAAGCCCAAAACACATAGTTGAATACATGTTCAATGACATCGACACGCCGCTCTGTTTTCCATTATACTATTGTTCCAGGATTGAAGTGTTTCAAAGCTTCCATGAACCTCGGTAACTCGGCAAAAGAACCCTCCCAAGTACCATAGACTTTTTGAAAAGCCCGCTTCCGACCAAGATAGGCTTTTCTTCTACTTATCGAAATGCCATATGCTTTAAGAACGGTTGTTTGACAGTCTTTGATGGGAAACCTGAAAAGTAATAATAATATTAATTATCAAATAAAAATGAATATTTTCTTATTAAATAAGAATCATCTAAGGATAAAATAGTACCTTGGCGTTCTTTCTATATCAACACGGAGGACGTTAGCAATCATGTCAACATCCAAGTTGAAATGTCCTTCGCGACATGTACCCATATCACATGTATGTTCTTCAATGTATCTTCCAACTTTCCACATGTTAGTATGTTTATCAATAAAAGAAGTCAACCTAAATCGACATCCTTGTTCTACACGCCTGCAAACAAGTCGCCATGATTTTTTTGTCGATTTAATAACAAAGTACTCCCTTGCTACTTTCAAATGTAGAAGTTTAACTGCTCTTTGCAACTGCTTCTTTGAATTGAATAACATGCCTTTTTTCAATATAAATAGCACCATTCATGAAATCTTCTGGTTCATGCCACGTACGTTGTGATGTATACTCATCATATGTATCACCAAAGATATCTGAACCATCTGGGAGATGATCAAGATAAGGAATTTCATGATTATGAAACGGGCTCATGGACATTGGTCTTGGCGATCGATTGAGAGTCGAAAAATCATCATCACTAGATGATGCTTCAAATGGAACATTATCTCCTGATTCCTCAGCATTAGGCAAATCATCACTATCACTAGCTGAAGGTGAGCCATAATTAGGAAGGTCACGATCATCGATATTCACAGGATCAATGGGTTCATCTTGTATAATGTTTTCCCTATATATGTAAAAAAGTATAAATATTTCGCTCATGCAATTTACTTACTTAAAAAAAAATCAAACGTTGAACATACTGAAAATCATCTGCACCAAAAGTAGGCGAGACATGAAAATTTGAGGATGTCCCAACATTTTCCGTCATTTCAAAGTGTGATGACTGACCAAAATAATTATCTAATCCATAACTTGGAGCAATATTCCTATCTTGCTGAGGTAAACCGCTACAAAATATATAATAATAATAAAAATAAATCATATAAACTAATAAATAATCGTCAAAATCAACAAATAATGATTGAAATATAATTATTGAGCATTACCGATCACTTTCATTGATAGTTTCATTTAAATCAAAATCATACCGACCGGTAAGAATATTTTGATAATGATTCATGTTAGGAAAATCAACAGATTGAGTTATTGGAAATTCATCAACGCTATTACGATTTTCTAATTGGGGATTGACATCGACTGATAAATGAGAACGTTGTTGACTAATCTTAGGCTCCTTCCTAACATAGATTTCAAGTATGTTAACTTGATTTGATCTATGTAGTCATTTGGAACCCTCAAAAAGTCGGTCAATGATTCGTCATTATAGATTATCCACTCTCCAAAATTAACTTGTCCTTGTGATAAAAATGAAGTAGGGTATTTTTCGACTATAATCAAATTATAATCAATACTGTTTATACCCATTCTTTTATAAATTGATGAAATGAATTTATGATATCGAACATTAATTGGATATTTAGTATTGTGTTTGGGAGGACAATTATAATAAACGATATTTCCGTCATGTATAATTTCACCATCCCAATAAATTGAAACTTTAACTTTAGGCGTAGAAGACATTTTTTTTTTTGAGATTGAATGAACAAAATATAGAAGATTTTTTTGTTGTAGGTGATTTCAATCATTTTAAACGACCTTAAATAGAGATTGAAAATTTTTTTAGAATAAAAAAAATAAAAATACATAGTGTAATATTTTTTTTCCGTTTTATGACATGTCAAATCAACATAATTGTATGACAACACTGAAAAAGCTTTTTCGAAACGTGAAAAATATTTCTCTTATAAAGTGTAATAAAAAGTTCCATTTTAGAAAGTGGAAGAATTCCACTTTATAAAGTGGAAGAAAAAGCTCCACTTTATAAAGTGGAAGAAAAAGTTCCACTTTATAAAGTGTAATTTTTACTTACACTTTATAAAGTGTAAGAAAAAATTCCGTTACATATTAAAAATAAACGTTATGACACTAACGAAAAACGTTTAAAAAATTAGATAAAATGGAACTTTTTTTTTCACTAAGCTTATTTTAGTTTCTAACTAAAATAGTAGCTTATTTTGGTCATTTTTACACTGTTGTGGCTTATTTAGGTTTCCAACTCATTAGTGGTTGATTAATTATTAGTCTTTAAAGCTCCTTCACATCAATCATCAAAGACTATAATGATATTTTAGCTTCTTCCTAATTTTCCACACCTAAAACTAATTAAAATTGACTATTTCTAAGTTTCATTGGTAAAATCATTCAACATTTGTATTAATCCACAACTAGACAAACAAGGAAACTTCCAATACGCAATATTTTCAAAGTTCAACAATTTTGGGTTCTAGCTAGCTAGCCTTTTCACAAGATCGATAGGACTAGAAAGATACTTGCCATATACAAATAGTCCAGCCACCACCTATAATTTTAATGAAAAATATATTTTGTTTTTATCATCATATACAAAATTGTATATGGGTATTCATTGTTCGGTTTAAATCTATTTTAATTCACTCTAAAAGAAAATCGAACTCATAAAGTTACGAATTTCAATAATTAAGTTTGTATTCCTAGCTTTAGATTTTTATTGGTTCTATTTTTATTTTTTTTAGATATGCGATGCTATACTTCCAAACACATATATAGTAGAGTACGTGGCTATGTAATCAAGTTATATATGTACCTTCCTCAATATAGTCATGCCTATTGTCAAATTTTTTATCTATGTTCAACAAACTAAATTAAACTTTTTAGATAATTTAAATTAAATAATGATTAATGATTAGGTGATTCAAAGATGAAATTGCCTTTGAATTATGTGAAATAAATCACTATATCTTTTACATTTTGAGATAAAAAATGTCCTTGTCTTTATTCTAAGAGAAGACAAATATCCTCAAGAGTTAACACCCCAAATTTATAGTGATGTGGCAAGCCACCTAAGACTAAAATGTTGCTAACTAGAATTAACTTTAAAAAAAAACTAGACCTTCTGCGCACAAGAGTCGTCATGAAAGTCCAAAATATTTCCACTAAAGGTTTTAACTTATTTTTAGCATTAAATTCCGAGTTTGTGTTTTTTCTTCATCATTTTTAAAAAATTACAAATAATACCGGTCAAGAAAGAGCTTTAAGAAATTGTAAGTTTTATTCTTATGTCATATGTATTGCGTAAAATGTACAATGATGTACTATGTCATAGGTGATTTGAATCGATAGGTAATTTTGATGATTTTTGTAATACTATTTAATGTTTTTCATATTGATAGTGCATGTTATTTATTTTAGAAAATTAGGTTGCAACCAAAAGTTATTTATCCTTTTTTGGTTGAAAAATATGTCTTACTAGCGAAGGTTTCAACCTTAGTCGCCACTAAAAATCACTCTAAACGTTTAGTGGTAATATTTTTAGATTTTGTGACGACTCTTTTCGTTGCGAAAAGTGTAGTTCCTTTGTAGTAAATTCAAGTTGGCAACGCTTAGGAGGAGGGATTAGTCCCATGTGACTTGACATGTGACTTGACACATCACTAAAAATTTGGGTGGTTAGCTTTTGAGGGTATTTGTGGTCTCTTGGAATAACGGCGGGGTATTTTTTTTATCCCAAAATGTAATGAAGGATATAAATGGTATATTTCGCATAGTTTAGACTAGTTTTGATCCTTTTATGTTTATATATTAACAGCTAGAAAGGAAACCATGAGCTTCAGGCCTTAAGATTGTGAATGAGCTGAGGAAAACTTTTCTTGTTTCCATATTTGCTAGCTTTTATTTCAACTACTTTGACAATACAATATTATTCTACTCTTCTTCTAATCACTTTATTGTAAATATAGAAGGACTCACAAACTTGATTAATATGTACTTTTGTAAAGAATTCACTGAACTCTCCATAAGGTTCTAGTCTAAATAAACAGGCACAATAGTTTTTAAGAAAGTATAAGATTATGAAAAAAAATGACATAACTCTCATCATAAGGAAAGGGGTGTAGAAGGTGTCAGAGATCATCTTTGTCTTCACCAAAGAAACATCACTAATCCTGCAACCAGACTATACTGTATCAAGTGGCAAAGAAAGAGTAGGTGGGATGGTGACATTGCAAAAGGTTTTTGGTTGATTAATGGAAGAATTTTTTTTAATTTTTGGTTGATTAATGAAGGAAAACTCTAATTTAGGGTGGGATGATTATGAGAATGTACGAGGGTTAGGAATAAGTTATAATTAAGCCATGTTGGTTTAATACTTTATCGTATGTTATGAATTGAAATATAGAAGTGGTTCTGTGGGCAATTGATCCGTGAAGGGTCTAGTGAAAAGATCAGATATTGGTATATTGAAGGGTTGTGATTAAATGCAAGTTGATGAGAATCTGTGATCAGGATGAGCCACGTGGAGTTGGTTAGGAAGTTGTTATAAAATCGTAGTTAGAGGAGAGATAAGGAACTAACTTTTGGAAATGCAATTTCTTCCCATTTCTATTTCTGCTTCTCTTCTACTTCTTCGATCTTCTGTTTCTCTTCTTCTTCGATTCATGTTTCTCTTCTTCTCGATCTCACTCTTTCTTCTTTACTGTAATTCAATAATGTCTGCTCACTAGTTACTTAGCATTGGTTTGTTGTAATCGAGAACTTCTAGAGTCAATAAAGTTACGATTCAATTTATAGATTTTCTTTGAATTGTTGAGACTAAATTGTGATCTCAGAGAGATCATAACACTTGGTATTAGAGCCTTCGAACTTGTGCAATTGGAGGAGCAATGGATGAAGGAACGCGATGGAAGATCACTGAAGATAATCTAGTTAGACATAATGAAATGCTAGCCGATTTGCTGAATTCTCAGGAAGAGGTATGCCATGCTCAGTCTAAAATTCAAGGAGCATTGGATTTAATTTTGGGAAGGCTGGGAGTATTAGAAAGAGCACCGGCAGTTCCGAATGTGGGAGCAGGTTTGCTGTCCATTCTGAATCCGGACAATCACAACCGTGCTCAGCCGAATGTTGTTGCGTTACCTATGTGGGAGTTACCTTGTTTTGCTAGTCAGGAGCCTAAGGTGTGGATCCGAAAGTGTGAGCGCTACTTTATACAGTATAGGGTGGATAATGAACAGAGGGTAGAATTGGTTGCGTTATAATTGAATGATGTTGCCGAAGTTTGGTATCAGTCAATGGTATTAAGTGGAGGAATTCCAAATTGGATCGAGTTTAGGGAGGAACTGATAAGTCGATTTGGGTAAATTGAAGTAGGTGATGTGGTAGAGGAGTTTAATAAACTACAGCAGAGTGGTAATGTGGATGAGTTTTTAGAAAGATCTGAAGATCTTCAGGATCAAATGCTTATCCGTAATCCTGCTTTGAACGACACTCACTTTCTCTCTAGTTTCATTGGAGCCTTAAAAAAGGAGATCAAATTTGAGGTTAAAATGTTCAAGCCGACTATGTTGAAGGAAGCTGTTGAGAAGGTGAGGATGAAGCAAATGGCTATTGAAGTTGCACACAAGAGAAGTAAAGGAGTTAACCGAATAGTTACTCCAATTGTGCAGGAGACGGGTAACAAGGGCTCTTATGAAACAGGTAACATAAATGGTCCTTACCGGCTTACTCCTGAGGTTTACGATTTTAGGAAGTCCAATCATTTGTGTTTTCGTTATGGGGAGAAATATGGTCCAGGGCATCTATGTAAGACGAGACAGTTGAATTGTCTAACAGGATTTATTGAAAATGAAGATGACAATGAACCTGTGTTGGTAACTGAGGAAAATGAAGAGATAAATATCGAAAGAATAGTAGAACAAGAAGTACAACAAGTTGTATGTCTAAATGCACTAACGGGACATAATAAATGAGAGAACACTATCCTTGTTGGAGGGACTGTGAAGAAGCGAGACTTAGCGATATTAATTGATTCAGGAAGCACTCATAGCTTCATCGATAAACACACAGTTACTGCATTAGGCTATCATCCTTGTCCTTGCTTGCCAGTACGAGTTATAGTAGCGGATGGCAACTACGTTATGTGTAATTCTCACCGTAAAGATTTTTCGTGGAAAATGCAGGAAAGAATTTTCACAGAAGATTTGCTCATAATTCCTTTAGGTGGTTGTGCATTGGTGTTAGGAAATAATTGGATGAAGAAACACAATCCAACTAAGTTTGATCACGAACGGAGGTGTGTTACTATAGGCAAAAAGACCAATAAGTTGGTGTTGCCGAGAATTGCAGAGGAGGGAAATTTAAGCATGCTATCTAGTGAAGCCATGAGGAAAATGTTGAAGAAGGGTCAGGATATGGCTACTCATCTTTTTATGATGAATATGGTGACATCAAATGAGGAAGAGGAGGTAGATGAAGGGCTTCAAGAGGTGCTAGTTAAGTATTCATATATTTTTACAGAACCGAAATCACTACCACCAGCTAGAGCCTTCGACCATGAGATACGTCTCAAACCAGGAGTGATGCCAATTAGTCTTAGACCCTATCAGTACAATTTCCATCAAAAGAACGAGTTGGAAAAGCAGGAAAAGGAGATGTTAAGCAGTGGAATAATACAAGCGAGTCAATTTCCTTATTCCTCACCTGCACTATTAGTAAAGAAAAAAGATGGGACATAGAGATTTTGTGTTGACAATCGAGGCTTGAACGACTTGACCATCAAAGACAAATATCCAATTCCTATAGTGGATGATTTTTTGGATGAATTACATGGTGCTGCAATCTTTTTGAAGGTGGATTTGCGGGCTGGATATCATCAAATTAGAATGAGAGTGGAGGATGTGCATAAGACTGCTTTTCGGACTTACATGGGACATTACGAGTTTCGAGTGATGCCCTTCGGACTCACTAATGCGCCAGCAACATTTCAAGCATTAATGAATCAGTTTTTTCAATGGTTTCTCCAAAAATTTGTTTTCGCCTTCTTTGATGATATATTTATATATAGCAGAAGCAGAGATGAGCATTTGAGGCATTTACAGATTGTATTTGAGACTTTGAGAGCTAATGTACTATTCACTAAAAAGTCTAAGTGTTCTTTTGGTCAAGATCACGTGGAGTATTTAGGCCATATTATTACAGATGAAGGGGTGTCTACAAATCCTAACAAGATTAAAGCTATGGTGGATTGGCCTAGACCTAAGTCATTAGGAGCTTAAGAGGATTTTTGGGATTAACCGGTTACTATCGTAAGTATGTGTAGAATTATGGAACTATCAGCAGGCCACTCATAGATTTGTTAAGTAAAGAGGCTTTTAAATGGAGTGTGGATGTCGAGACTGCTTTCGAAAACCTTAAAGTAGCTATGAAGACTACGCCTGTATTGACTCTTCCTGATTATACACATGAATTTGTGGTTGAAATCGATGCCATTCGTGGGGTTATTGGAGCTGTACTTATGCAGCAAGGAAGGCCGATAGCTTTATTTAGCAATTTTTTGGCTACTAAACATCGGGGCAAGTCAATATACGAGAAGGAATATATGGCTTTACTCAATGCAGTATATAAATGGAGACATTATTTGCAGTTCAAACACTTTGTGGTTAAGACTGATCACCATAGTTTGAAGTACTTGTTGGAATAGCAGGTCACTTTGTCTATTCAATAGAAAAGGTTAAATAATTACTCGGTCTTGATTATGAGGTGCGATACAAAAAGGTAACGGAGAATCGAGTAGCGGATGCTCTATCTATAAGACAAGAAGGTCTACAGAGCGATGAAAATCAATCCACATGCCTACTTATAGTTGTAAGTGTGATCACACTTACGTGGATACAAGAGATTATGCATAGTTATAATGAGGATACATACGTTCAAGAGTTGATTACACTGTTATCAGTAAATGTGCATGGGCCTAGTTTATGGCATAACGTTAATGGTGTGTTAAGGAAGAAAGGCAAGGTTTATGTGGGATCTACAGGACCTTTACGACAAAAACTCATATCTACTTTTCATGATACTCCTTTAGGAGGACATTCGGGTCAATTGGGCACCTTCAAAAGGTTGGCTCATTATTTCTATTGGCCTAAGATGAGATCTATGATGAATGAATATTTAGCTCATTGTGAGATTTTCCATCGTAATAAGGACGATAATGCAGCATATCCGGGTCTACTCCAACCATTGCCGATTCCTAATCAAGTTTGGAGTAATATAAGTATGGACTTTATTGAGGGGTTACCAAAGTCGAAAGCTAAGGATGATCTTAGTAGTGGTCGATTGATTTACGAAGTATGCTCATTTTATAGCCTTGGCTCATCCATATACTGCAGCAACCGTGGCTGAATTGTATTGGATACAAATCCATCGATTACATAGTACTCCTGACTATACTGTTTCAGATCGAGATAAGGTCTTCTTAAGTCGATTTGGGCAGGAGATGTTCAAAATTTTGGGGACTCAATTGCACTATAGTTCATCCTATCATCCTCAGAGTGATGGTCAAACTGAAAGAGTCAATATGTGAGTTGAAAATTATCTTCGATGTATGACTGCAAGTCGGCCTACACAATGGAAACAATGGTTATCGACTGTGGAATGGTGGCATAATACGAATTTTCACATAGGTCTGCAGTGTACTCCATTCGAAGCATTGTATGGTTATACTCCCCCTCAACTTTCCATTGGTCCTCTTTTGGAAACAATGGTACAAGTTGCAGAGGATATTGTGATGCACAGGCAACAGTTCCTTCAATTGTTGAAGGACAATTTAACTACTACCCTAGCTAGAATGAAGTTTTTTGCTGATAGAAACAAAACTGAGCGTAAGTTTTCGGTCGGAGATTGGGTATACTTAAAACTGCAACCATATGGTTAGATGTCCGTTGCATTGAGAAAGAATTTGAAGCTTACTTCTAAGTATTATGGTCCTTACTTGATAACAGAAAGGATTGGGTTAGTGACTTATAAATTAGGTCTTTTATCGACTTCAAAGATTCATACGGTATTTCATGTTTTGTTGTTGAAGAAGAAAGTAGGCAATCGTGTGGTAGTTCAATCTGAATTACCTTATACGAACGATGAAGGACAATTTTTGGTTAAGACGGTGACCATTTTGTAGCTCCAGATGGTAAAAAGGAACAATGCAGCCGTGGTGCGAGTTTTGGTTCAGTGGTCTAATCTTCCACCGGAGGATGCTACGTGGGAAGATTACGATTTTTTACGTGCTAAGTTCCCTGGTTTTGATTCTCATCCTTGAGGTCAAGGATGTGTTGATGGAGAAGGGAATGTTATGAATTAAAATATAGAAGTGGTTCTATGGGGAATCGATCCGTGAAGAGTCTAGTGAAAAGATCATATATTGGTATATTGTAATGCTGGGATTAAAAGCAAGTTGATGAGAATCTGTGATCAGGATGATGCCACGTGGAGTTGGTTAGGAAGTTCTTATAAAATGGTAGTTAGAGGAGAGATAAGCAACTAACTTTTGGAAATGCAATTTGTTCCCATTTCTGTTTCTACTTCTCTTATTCTTATTCTTCGATCTTCTTCAATTTCCTGTTTCTCTTCTTCTCAATCTCACCCTTTCTTCTTTACTGTAATTCAATAATGTCTGCTCAGTAGTTACTTAGCTTTGGTTTGTTGTAATCGAGAAAATCTAGAATCAATAAAGTTGCGATACGATTTTTAGATTTTCTTTGAATTGTTTTGACTGAAATTCGTGATCTCAGAGAGATCATAACATCATATTGTTATCTATAGATGTAGAACAAGTCAAGATTCATAAGAAAGATAAGACCCAAGTTTAATAGAGCTTCTAAGAAGGAATGAGAAGAGCTAGAGCATTCACTGGTCAACTTCCTATATTATTTGTTTGGTTTTCCTGATTGTGAGATTGATTGTTTCGAATTCGTTTTTTTAGAGCATACTCAATAATACATGTGCAATGTAGGGGTGCACAAAAGCGAACTCAAACCAAAAAAAACTTGACTAATAGTTTGGTTTGACTTGGTTTGGTGTTGGAAAAAAATTCGACTGTATTTGGGTCGGGTTGGTTTCAACTAAAAAAAACAACCTGACATTATATATATAATTTCAAAATTTTATTTTATAGTAAAAATACTTACTTTGATGTAATTTTTAAATATCTCTTATACTTTTTCATAGTTTTTATCTTTTAATATAATTATTTCATGTTTGGAAGTTAGAATTCTTAATGATCTAATAAAGATTAACTCAATATTATACTAATGCAAAAAGAAAATCAATTCAACACTAATAACGACGATAATATTGAATATTTGTTTTTTAGTTTTACATAGATTTAGACAATTAAAATACATGATCTAATTTTACTTTCTTTTAATATTTAGTCATGTAACTAATACATACTAAACTTATTTTAGCATATTTTAGTACTTTAAATTATGATCAATTTCATTATGACTTATTAATTTGCAATATTTGTTTTACGCAATTTTGTTGTTATTATTTTTTTGTTGGATATTTTAGTATTATATATGGCTGGGTGGTTGTTTATTATTTGTTGATTAATATTTTTTGTTATTTTCTTGAGAAATAACTTAGATAATTGCATTTTGATAGTACTAAAGAAAATAGTTGAAGTACAAGTAAATTATATGTTTGTATAACTACTTTATCGAAAAAACCCGAAATCCAAAAAAAAAAAAACGGAAACCCCAAAGAAACCCAAAAAATCCTGAAGTTGATAAACCTGAGTTTATTGGTTTGGTTTGGTTTATAAATTCAAAGATCGGACACAAATAATTTGGTTTGATATTTGAAAAATCCGAATCAACCCGATCATATACACCCCCGTACAATGGATGCTACTTTTGTTGCAGCTTCAAAATACATTATTCTTCAATCTGAAAAATGTTCATCTTAACTTTTTCCATTTAGATGTTGTTGTGCAATTTGACAATTTGTTGTTCGATTTGAGGAGTGAATAAAACTTCAAATTTGGAATCTTGTGAATTTTCATTTACACTTGCACTAAATAAATTAGAGGCATTAAGTAATGTTTAAGTAATTCAGTATTTCAATGATTAAAGATGATATAAAACATAAGGTTAGTGTTATTAATTAGTTGTGCTTTTCTAATTGCTTATTGGGCGCTCATTTTGATACTATTTTGTTGCGGGAAAATTGTTTGTCATTTTACTGACGCCGCTACTCGCTATGCCTCTTAGGAGGAGGTTTTCAAACTACAAAAGTTTCCAATAAGGGACTTGAGTTGGACATTAATTTCTGCTTCTTTTGGTATTTTTGTCATTGAACTCAATTTCTAGTTCATCTTTTTATCTGTTATAGTTTTTTTTTTTTTTTGGGGTGGGGGGGGGGGGGTGGGTCGATCGGCTGGTGTGAATTCTGAATTTAAAGTATAATGACTGTTAAATAATACTCTGTTATTAATGTGTTAGTTATTCTATGTGTACAGTCAGAGTAGTTAGTTACAAGTTACAATTTCGATCAACTTATATAATAGAAGTAAGTAGTTGGTACCAACATCAGGCATATATAGAACTTTGTATTGATACATTCATGTACAATTGATTGATGAAAATCACAATCTTTTTTCTTTGCTTCACTGATATACTTTCTTCTTCATTTTGAGTTGATGAATGAGGAATGATGAAGGTTACTGAAGCTTTCATTGTATCAGAGTTTGTGTAGGTGAGCTGAGCCTATTCTTCTCACTTCACTTCCAACTTCCTTTTCTGTTCGATTTCTCTCCAATTTAGAGTGCAACTGCAACTTGATTGTCTTTCATTAATTTCTTCTTCTTCAATTGGAAGTCTCTTGAATTCGAGATCTGCTAGGATGGCGATTGGAAATGATAAAACGAAGCATGTGGGTGCTTCAATGCGATCTCACACTGTGGTTTCAAACACAGTCGCAATTGATCAGCATCATCCATTGTTTCTTCAACCCAGTGATACTCCAGGAGAATCCTTGATCTCTGTTAAGCTCACTGGTTCTGAAAATCATGCATTATGGAGTATTCTATGAAAATCAGTATGTTATGTAAGAGAAAATTGGGGCTTGTTGATCATCATTCTATATACACTTGGATTTTCTTGCTACCTATGTAATTGCTGCCCTAAGGGTTTTCTGCTTATGGTAAAAACTTTGTATGATGTCTCGGTGAAATATCTTAGAACTGATAATGGCTGTGATTTTTTCAGATCTTCTATTGCTGAGTTCATTCATTTCTTAGGCATTATTCATCGAAGTTCTTTTGCCTACAACCCTCAGCAAAGTGGTGTTGCTGATAAAATACATAGACGCATTTTGAATATTTCTAGAGCCCTTAGGTTTCAAGCATATGTACCCTTGAGATTTCGAGGTGAGTGTGTCTCTGCAGCTGTGTATTTGATAAATAGATTACCTAGTGATGTGTTGTCTGATCAAACACCTTTTACTGTGTTACATAAGACACCTTCCAAGTATGATCATCACAAGGTGTTTGGGTGTCTTGGATATGTGAATGTCTTGAGTTTTCTCCCAAGGCTGTCTCTGCAGTATTTCTTGGCTACTCTATGACACAAAAGGGAATAAAATGTTTCTTATTCACTCTAGAAAGTTCACTATTAGCAGGGATGTTCAATTCCAAAAAGATGTGTTTCCCTTTCCAACTATGGATACTCCCCTTTCATCTCTATTTCAGTGCTACCACAGACAGTTGATACAACCCCTACCAACATCAGAACTGTCTTTATTCCTAGTAATGAGGTCACTCCACTTGTCCAGCTGATCAGTGTGACAATGGCCCCTCTCTATCTTGTGAAGTTTCTCCTGGTACCAGTATTCCTGAATTAGCTGGTGAGAGTGCCAGACGTTTAAAAGGAAGGAAATCTACTAGAACCATCAAATCACTTAATTGGCTAAGATTATGTTACCAAGGGTACAACTACAATCATCTGCTGCTATCTCATTATAGACTACATCAACTATGACATTCTCCTTTATTTGGAACAACCCTCAGTACCTATTCTAATATTCCAGAGCCCTCTACTTATAACAATGAGAGATGAAAAATGGTAGTAGCCATGAAGTCAAAAATTTCTGCATTAGAAGAGAACTACACTTGGAGTATAGTAAATCTTCCACCAGGAAAAAATCCTATTGGCTGAAATGGGTTTTCAAAGTGAAGTATATAACTTCAGAAGAGGTTGAGGAGTATAATGCAAGGCCGATAGACAAAGGATATAGTCAGCAGGAAGGTTTGGACTACACTGAAATATTTTCTACTGTAGCAAAATGGTCACAATAAGGTCCATCATTGCAATACTTGTGTCAAAATATTGGTCCATTTTCCAACGGATGTCCACAAAGCCTTATTGCAAGGTGATCTATTTGAGAAGGTCTACATGGACATTCTACAAGGCTTTGCTACTCAGGTTGAGACTCATAAACTGTGCAAACTGCAAAAGTCCCTTTATGGACTTAAGCAGGCCCCTAGACAACAGAATAAAAAGCTGTGACACTCTACTTCTTCTTGGTTTCTCCCAAAGTCATTTTGATTATTTTCTCTTTACTAAACACGTTGGACCAGAGTTAGTGGTGGTGTTGTTTTATGTTGATGATCTATTGGTTACAAGCAGCAGTCCCTCTCTGATTCTACAAACTACGAATGACTTAAAACTTAAGTTAAAGATGAAAGACTTGGGTGAACTTAAGTTCTTTCTTGGCATTTAGTTTTCCGGATCAAGGAAGGGTATGGTGATGTGTCAAAAGAAGTATGCCCTGGAGTTTATAGCTAAAATGAGGCTCAGTGGTTCTAAACCTGCTAGTTCTTCCCTACACTCTTCTATCAAGCTCACTTCTGTTGAGTATGACTCTTTCATTCATAAGGAGAATCCAGACTATCATATAAATGATCGTTTATTACCAGATATCAGTAAGTATCACAGGCTAGTGGAAAGATATTACTATATCTCACTATGACAAGGATGGATATTGCTTTTGTGGTACAAGTCTTGAGTCAATTTATGCACAAACCAAAACACTCTCATATGGAAGATTCTTTGAGGATTGTCAGGTACATCAAAGGGGCACCAGGACTCGGCCTACTAACGCCAGCTAAATCATCTAGTACTTTGGAGGCTTTCTGTGACTCATATTGGGCAGGATGTCTTCAAACCAGAAAATCAATTACAGGTTCCCTAGTTAAGATATAGGTGCCTTGATTTCATAGAACTCAAAAAAGCAAGACACCATCTCTAGAAGTTCAGCTGAGGCAGAATTTAGAAGTATGACATCAGTGTAGCTGAATTGACATGGCTGGCATGGTTGTTTAAAGTGCTTGGGATAAGTATTCATCAGCCAATACATCTTCAAATAGCTTCATGAAAGGACTAAACACATAGGCATAGACTGCCATTTTGTGAGAGACAAGATAGTGCAGGGTATGATTAAAACTCAGCATGTTCCAACTAAAGAACAAATTGCAGATCTACACACTAAGAGCATTGGAAAGCGACAACTCGTTATCTTTTTTCCAAGCTGGGATTGAAAGATATATTTCAACCATCAGCTCGATGAAGGGTATTAAATAATAGTTTGTTATTAATTTGTTAGTCAGTTAGTTATTCTATGTGAAGAGTCAGAGTAGTTAGTTACAAGCTACAACCGTCATAAATTATAAGAGAAGTAAGTAGTTGGCACCAACAGTAGGTATATATAGGACCTGGTACTGATACATTCATGTACAATTGATCAATGGGAACTACAATCTTTTTTTATCTGATTCACTCATACTTTCTTCTTCATTTTGAGTTGATGAATGATGAAGGTTACTGAGGCTTTCAATGATCACTTACTATACAATTGGTTCATCCTATTTTGAAAAGCTGCAAACTAATTGAGTAATGGATCTATTGCAACTTTGATTTATAAGAAAAAAAAAATTGAAGAGAAGGGTGTGATGAAGAAAGAATATATATGTGGCTATTAAATGCCAATTTTTTTAAAGCTTTCATTTACTAAATATTCATTTGGCTAAAACATGACAATTTAATCTAAGAATTGTAGTAAAATTTTTTTGTCTATATAAGCAAAGGTACAACCACAAAAGCTCAGCTACACAAGTATAATATTGCCAAACACCAATTGAAAATTTAGAATTCCTTTGACAATAGCTGAGGGAGTTCAATTGTCCCTCGCCTTATTTATAAGAAAGAGTATATACTTTCCTTTTTCTAGTAACCAAATGGTACCCAAATCAGAAATTTCATCAAGTGTATCTGAAATTTTATCAAAGATCAATATTGAAGAGAGTATATGTATATACATACGGAAGTAATGAAGGATCGTATACTTCAAAATGTTTTTATATTGTATAATTTTTCTCAAAGAATGTTCAACTGACTATATGTGACTACACCACTAATAAACAAGGTGAAATATCAATGATACTTTTGTGAAATCATAACAAGACAAGAAGAAAGCTCCCTAGGTTTAGAGAACATGACCATGTGGCCTGCATCTTGAATCATGTGGACCTCATCTGGTGGATTATTGTTAATCAACCACCTTTGAAATTGTTGTTCATTGAGCACATTGTCCTTTTCACATACAACATAAACACGATGAACACTACCATATTTCTCTTTGGAAAGTGCAGTGTTTGTCAATAGGACTGATTCATCGAAGAATGGTACGGGCCTAACCAAATATGTTGCAAGAGTTAAGTCCTGTAGAGTTCCATAGACAAAAATTATTGAATCTTATCAAAAAGTTATTGAATTATGTGAAAAAGGCCGACTTTGAGATAAAAACTCATTTATGTCATCTGATAAAAGTTTGGTTATCTTTGTCATTTACATTGACAAAAGGCTTACTATGCCATTATGAGTTAACTGAATACTCATCCGATTTCGCAAAATCATTTTGTCCACATGACAATGATAATTTGACCACATCATTAGTTTAATTAATTTTTTGAATTAGTCAATTGCTTCCAAACTATTATCCTAGAAATAATATACTCAGCAACCATAGGTACAATTAACACAAAAAAATGTAAGGATTTGAAAGTTAAGGGAAAATAACATTATAATTTTTTTTGGGTTGAAAAATAATTAGTTTATTGTTGATACATACTCACCTCAGGAGGGCAGAATTGATAATAGATGGTTGCTAAGACTTTAGGGCCTAAAACGACAGAGGTTGGGCCTTTATCCAGTCCTTTGTTATACACAAATTCAGTATCCATAGGTTCTTCCATTTGTTGAATAAACTGTCAATTTGCAAACATAAACAATGATTACTTTTTAGTATATTAGCAATAAAATAGTACTAATACATGTACATTCAATGACCTTGGAAATTCAGGTTTTTGAACTTTTGATCACTACGTGTTGTATGTACAATTATTTTTTTTAAGATCAAAGAGTAAGACTTATTACATTTGAAATTTTGTCTATGGCATAAGCAGAATTAGAAGTATAAGATTATCCGCCAAGAAAGTTATTTTTATGGATCGCCACGGATTAACAACATTAAAATAAGGTTGTTAAGTGTAACGTACTACTCCAACTGTTATTAGTAGACCAATTAATGCTGAAAAAAATTAGTTTAGAATTTTTTTGGGTAGTGGCTTGTATTTCTAGGCTAGGCCAGACAAAATCTGAGCAAGGTAAGGTCTAGAGAAATCTAGGGTATTACTCCTAAGGTTGGGGGTGGTGGGGTGTAACTTGATTAGTGACGGGAAAAGCCCTGTTTTGGGTAGACTGATCATGAGTTGGCTTGGGATTAGGATTTGTGTATAGTATTGGTATTGCTAGGCCATCATTGTCTGATTGTTGTGTTTTATTATTTGTTTTGACCAAGAACGATCAAGGCATTGATAAAGGGGAAAGCTTGAGTTCTTTATAGATCCTAAATGCTTGATTCAAGGTAGGTGATGATTGCGTTTTCAAGTATGTAATGTATGCATGTCTATTGCATTATAATATTACTTGTGCGATGCATGTGACGAAACTGAAGGCTAATGTGAAATAAATTATGTTGATAATCTCATGCAATGAATATGTTATTTACGTATAGGTAGAACTGTAGAAGTATGATCGTTTATTGTGATTATGGTTGTGTGTGCTTCTTGTGAATGATGGTTGGCTTGGGTAAGGACGGGGAATCCTTGTGAACAACCCGTTATAATAGGAAAGCCTTATATCTTGAAATTAATTCATCAAGTTGATGATGCCGGTATAAAATAGTAACAGTTGTCTCAAATACCACATATGTATGAATCATTTATGGTTGGTCCGGATACTGCACCGGTTCTCTCATAGTTTGTCTGTGAATTCCATGAGAGAACCAAATTTACATGTTGGTTCCATGGAGTAAACCAGTTTTACTTTTTCATAATGTGATTATGGCATGTTGGTCCATGAGAGGATCAGGTATGTGTATTTTTGTGATCATGTGGGGCAGTTTTTATGCATTGGTTGATAAGGATATTGTGACTTGGAGTTTGTATTACTATACTGTAGTTACATGTTTACATTCATGTTTTGGAATTATTCGTATGATCCTATCAATACACGACTGTTGTATATTGATATTGTACTTGTTTTTTGTTGTTGAGTACAAGGCATATTCAAGCGGCTGATACTAGACCTTAGTTGAGAGGCGTTTGACCTCCAAATTCAAGGGTGAGGTGGTCTTCCGGGCTATCATGGATTCTTTCAGATTTCTTTTTCAATCTTTTTGGACACACATTTTAGACTATTAGGCTAATGTTTTCTAGTTTTCGGGGTTGTATCCCCACGAGTGAATATTTAGAGTTTTGGTGCTATCACATTCAGATTCTAGGGGTTAAATATTAGGATGATTTATTGAGTTTATGTGAGCTCAGTACTTTATTTATTTTTGGTAAAAGGGTCAAATATGCCCCTAAACTATTTGAAAAGGTTTAGATATACCCTTCGTTTAAAGTTTGGTCCATTTATACCCTCGCCGTCCAACTTTTGGTCTACATATGCCCTTTTGGGCGTTAGTTGGCCAACTCGGAATATCCAACTCATTTTACTTTTATTTAAATGCCAAATGGATTTTCCACGTTATTTTATTTATTATCACTTGACATTTATATTCAAGGGAAAAGGGTCAAATATGCCCCTAAACTATTCGAAAGGTCTAGATATACCCCCGTTTAAAGTTTGGTCAATTTATACCCTCGCGTCGAAACTTTTGGTCTACATATGCCCTTATGGGTGTTAGTTGGTCAATTCGAAATATCCAACTCATTTTACTTTTCTTTAAATGTCAAATGGAATTTCACATCATTTATATATATTATCACTTGACATTATATTAAAAGAGAAGGGTCACTTATGCCCTAACTATCCGACCCAATTTTAAAACACATATACGACCGTCTTTTAAATGGTTCAATACCCCTAATCCGACTCATATATGTGTGAATTACTTTGTTATTTACGTCATCATCGCTCTTTGCAACTTGAAGTTGTGTGCAGAACGTTGTTTGGTGAATTCCTGCCTCTAGCCCTTGCTCGCCAAGTTTGCGCCTCACTCTGCGTTGCCAAAACGCTTTTCAAACCTCGACTTTCTTTTCCTTTAGTTGTCGTGCCATTGATTCCTCATGGTTCCAATCGAGCACGATAGTGTTCGCCATTTAAATGGTTCAATTATGCTCTAATCCCACCCATATAGGTATTTAAAAAAAGGGTCGGGTTGTATAGATTATTTAAAAGACGGTCGTATATGTGTTTTAAAATTAGGTCGGATAGCTAGGGGCATAAAAGACCCCTTTCTCTTTTAATATAAATGTCAAGTAATAATATATAAAAATGATGTGAAAAATCCATTTGGCATTTAAAGAAAAGTAAAATGAGTTGGATATTTCGAATTGACCAACTAACACCCATAAGGGCATATGTAGACCAAAAGTTTCGACGCGAGGGTATAAATTGACCAAACTTTAAACGGGGGTATATCTAGACCTTTCGAATAGTTTAGGGGCATATTTGACCCTTTTCCCTTGAATATAAATGTCAAGTGATAATAAATAAAATGACGTGGAAAATTCATTTGGCATTTAAATAAAAGTAAAATGAGTTGGATATTCCAAGTTGGCCAACTAACGCCCAAAAGGGCATATGTAGACCAAAAATTGGACGGCGAGGGTATAAACGGACCAAACTTTAAACGGAGGGTATATCTAAACCTTTTCAAATAGTTTAGGGGCATATTTGACCCTTCTCCCTTTATTTTTAAATGATTTCTTAATATTTTATATAGTAATTTGGTTTTGCAAAGTGCTAGGTGAGTTAAGTTGGGTTACAATTGGTTCTCCCACCAGAGGATTTGTATGGGTGCCACTCACGGTGGGCGGTGATTGTGACATGAAGTTATGTATTAAGTACTTAACATATTGAATACGTTGACATTATTGTAATATTATTTTGTCCTATCTATGTTGTTGAAGTAATGAAGTTTTGATGATTTGATATACATAAGTTGAAACACGGTAGTCAGCATGGTCCACAGGAACAATGAACTAAGCTGGAAAAATTCAAGAACATACGAATAAAATGTGTAAAGACAAGTGTGCAGGGATGACAGAGTGGATAATGTTATTTACGAGATAAATCGCAAGGATTCGGAGTGAAGAGTTGGAGTTCAATAACAAAACTGATGAAGAAACATGTTTGATTAAACGAGGAGAGTCCAATTCAAAGAAGAACTCAAAGACAACAGAGGTCGAGTTATAGAAGAAGTGGCTTCTGACTAGGCGTTTGCTTGAAGTGAAACATTGTGATAGTTATGTTTGGATAGAGGAAGAGAGTCAATAAAAACTTGAAAACTAATATAGAAAAGAGGTAATTGACATATTGACTTTTCTGAAGTGTAGCTGAATTTTGAAGCAACACTTCAAAGAACCAGGCCCTGTTACAGAATTTATGTTCTGTGAAGGTTTTCATTGTGTTTATGTCTTGATGTACTGATAGTTTAGTAAGTTATAACCTGAAATTGGATCATATTCTTCGAGTTGAGGGCAACTCAAAGACTTAGGAACACACGCCTTGGAGGTCTTTGCTAGCATGGGGCTTAATTGACTATTCCGTAGATTACATAACTTTGTAATCCTATTTGTTGAGGCTAATTATTGTAGTGAAGTTTGGGAGTAAATCCTGTTGTGGAACAAGTCATATTTTTACACCTTTTTGAGTGGTGTTTCCATGTTAAGTTATGTGTAATTAGTTTACTGTCCTTACGTTATAATTGAAACACGTTAGGCAACTTGTTCACCTAGGGAAGAGTATATATAAGTAAGATAATTCTAGGTCATGTAGAATAACAACTGATGTTAGAGCAGGTTATGAAACATTCAAGATGAAGGAAAACAAACCACTTCTAGAGATTATTACTACACTCACTCTAATCAATTTGTTCTCATCCCTAAGAAAGGTTCTCATTACTAAGGAATAGGTTGAAAATTTTTTGAGGGTTCTTTCAAAGGTAAAATGGGATGTCAAAATTACTGTCATTAGGAAAGATAAAGATTTCTCCATCGTGACATTTGATCAAGTAGTAGGAAACCTCAGAACTTATGAGATGAATATGAATGATTTGAGAAAAGAGAAAATATTTCATGATAAGTCACTAGCCTTGAGAGTATTTGATGGTGAACAATCTGATCTAGATGAACAACAAATGACATTCCTGGCAAAAAAATCAAGAAGTTCTTTTTAAATAAGATAGGGAAATGACAAGAAGGAAACATTTACAAGTGTGAACGACTGATGATCATGCTTGGAAATGTTCTCAATGTAGAAAATATTGAAGGAGAATACTATCTTTAAAGAGAACTCAAGTTTTATATAGATTACTTAAGGCCACTTGAGATATTACAAACATCAACTACATCACTACTCAAAATAGAAAACAAAAAGTCTTGCACAATTAACTAGATACATGTATCATAAATTACTGGACGCATGTATTATAAAATCCTAAAAGACTTCTTGAGAAATTAAAAGACAATATTGAAATACTAAGCATCAAGGTGTGAATGCATTAATTCCATCGCTCAATGGTATGTTGAATGGAGGAAAGAAAGAGTTGAAAATGAATTAAAAGGAAAGGCTGCAAATACAAAAGAAAAAGAAGAATGTGCTGTGATTGCTGCTTGAGGATTAGGAACTGAAGAATCTGATGAAGAAGTAGATGAGACAACTCTCGTGGCAGTAGGAGATTCCGACCATGAAAAAGAAGAACAATGAGGAAAACCATAGGTAAATATTCTGGAGTGCAAAGAAAAATTAAACCATTTTTTAAATATGTAATTCTTAAGTTATCCATTATAAAAATAGGGGAAATAAGTGATACTAAGATGAGGTTAACAGGCGCTCTGAAAGAGTACAAAATTGAATTTTTTTTTTCCTGTGAGAATGCCAAAGTGAAAACAAACAAACTAAATTTAGAAGTGTATAAGCCAAAAATGGATCTTGGAAAATTTAATCGATGGACACACTCATCCAAAAATTTTAACCATACAAGTGAAAGAATTCATAATGAGAAAGCTAACATAGATTTTCATAGAGAAAGTGCTATTACAGAATACTTATGCTACATTGGTGGCAAACTTGGACTCCTAACTACTGAATGTCCAATTGCTAACGTATCTAGAAATAACATCTCTGCATTAACTAGTAAAAACAGCTTCAATACAGGTCAAAGAAACAGGTACAACAAATTGTTGCCAATTTGAAAAAAAATTTATGACAGCTAGTAATCTTGAAAATATATTTTGGGCTAAGGTCATGAGCACTGCTTGTTATATTATGAAAATATGTGTGTCTCGATCAATCTTAGAGAAAACTCCCTATGAATTACTCAAAGGTAGCTCAATTTAGACATTTCATTGCAGCTGTTTTATACATTACAATGGAAAAGATAATTTGAGTAAATTTGATGCAGAAAGTGATGAGGGAATCTCCTAGGGTACTCGCCACATAGTAAAGCCTATAGGGTACTAAAAAAATTAACCAACTGTTCTGAAGAAAGTATACATTTTAATTTTTATGAAAATAGTACCATGATTGAGACTAACATGAAGGGCATTCATAATATTGAGGAGCAGGTTACACAAGTAGTCGACAGGTCAAAATAGCTGAGAGCACACAAATAGAGGGAGTAATAGATCAAGAAATTGACACTATCTTGCACAATCCAGTGTTGATACCGGTGGAACTTCTCAAGGATTGTCTATAAAAGTTACAAGTATCAAGGATCGTATCTAATTGACAATATTCTTACTAATCTAACATCTGGGATTACCACCAGATTAGGATTGAAGAATTTGTGTACATTCAAAGACTTCCTGTCAATGGTTGAACCTAAAAAGGCGAAGGAGTCGCTCCTGGATGATGATTGGATACTGGCAATGCAAGAGGAACTAATCTGTTAGTGTGACATCTAGTTCCTCCACAAAAAAGGACAGTGATTGGAATAGTATCTAATTTAATGCAAGTCGACATGATATAATTGTCTTATATGCTGGGTTTTCAAACAAATCACATCGAAAATTTATCAAAAAAAGTTTCAGGTTTCTTAAAGGAACAACTGATTTAGGAGTTTGGTACTCCATATGAAGCAATTTCAACCTTGTAGGGCATGCAGATGCTAATTATGTTGGATATTTGGTGGACAGAAAAAGCACCACAAGTATGAAACACTTACTTGGAACTTGTCTTGTACAATGTTCCACTAAGAAACAATACTCCTTTGCCTTGTCAAGCATTGATGTTGAGTATATGGCAGTTGATTCACGTAGTGGACAATTGCTTAGGATCAAACAACAACTATTGAATTTTGGTATGGATGTTGGTTGCCTTCCTATCTTATGTGATAATATTAGTGTCATAAACATTGCCAAAAATCCCGCGCAACATAAAAAGACTAAATTTTTTAATATTAGGCATCTTTTCCTCCAATGATAATGTTGAAAGAGGTCATGTATCAATAACGTATTGTTCTACTGAGGATCAAATTGTTGATATTATTGCCACGACACTAGGAAGAGAATATTTTTAGAAAAAATAGCTTAGACTTGGGGATGATTAAGATTGCATAGACTCCATTCAATGATTGGCAAAAAAATAATCCCTGATAATGTCAAATAGCTAAAATTTTGTACAATTCTAGCTAGAAAAATGAATTGTCCAATTGCTCCTTGGAATACATTCAAGAACCGGTTCTCTATGACATTTCTCCCAAAATCCTACCTTTGAAGGACTGGATATTGTTCCACTCATCATATCCCTTATTATGACATTTCTCTTGTTTGATAATTTCTTCTTAAGAAAGTGATTGAGAAACTCGTCGATCATTCTAATTGAGGTTGTTGATAATGAATATTCCTCTCTTAAACTAGTTATAAAGGGTAACACTACTAATATCGATACCTCTGATCTGGAATTTTTGAATCTTCTTCCCTTCCAAAAATGGCCTCGGGTTATCATTGGCTTTGGTGGTCTGTAAATGAATATATTTCTTGTCAAACGAGGAACCCAACGATGGATAAGTTGTTCTTGCAAGATATGTTCAAAGGAAATTTTCTTAACATGAGATGATTGAGTTTTATGGTTGACAAGTTGCATGGGGTCCTCTCTTTTAAATTATAGTTCGAAGGGTTCCTATCCATATCATATGGCCGAGGATCTTTCTCGCATTCTTAATATTCCAAATGAATACTGGGATCACTAAAACTGAATGGTAACCTCTAGATAACATGGCTTCGGCCCTCGAAATCTCTCAAAAGTTTTCTGGCTGTCCAAATTTGTCTCGTTATCGGAGGGTTCTAAAGAGAGAAATGTCTCCTTTGCACCAACTGTATTTCTGTGTGGTCCATAAGGTGATGATTTCGTGAAAGGAGAGGGGGACTGAGGCGAGCTATCTATCTTGATTTGACACATTATAATGTTCTCCTTTGTACAACACATTACTGGTTACACACTAACTAACATGTTTCATCATAGTATTGCAATGCCTAAATGCCTATAGTCAGTTATGATGATTCGATAAATACAATTTGAAACATGTTAGTCAGCATGGTCCAGAAGAACAATGAACTAAGCTGGAAAAAACACAAACAAAATGAGTAAAGACAAGTGTACAGAAATCACTGAGTGAATATTGTTGATTACAAGATAAAGCGCAAGAAGTCTGAGTGAAGATTTGAAGTTCAATCACAACACCCGATGAAGAAAGAAGTTTGTCATTTGATGAAAGGAGGAGTTCAACTCAAAGAAAAACTCAAAGACTAACAGAGGTTAAGTTGTAGCAGAAGTGGCTTCTTGCACGGAGTCTGGTTTGATGTGAAATGCTATGATAGATGTGTTTCAATATAGAGGAAAAGACACATTGAAGACTTAATAGCTAAAAGGCAATTGGCACATTGACTTTTCTGAAGTGCAACTGAACTTTGAAGAACCAGGTCCTACTATAGAATTTATGCTCTAGGAAGTTTATCTTTGTGTTTGTGTCTTAATGTATTGATAGTTCAGTAAGTTATAAACTAACAAGAGGATCATAGTCTTCAAGTTGAGGGAAACTTGAAGACTTGGGAGCACAAGCCTCGGAGTTTGTGCTAGCATAGTGCTTAATTGATAATTCCGTAGATTACATAGGTTTGTAATCCTGTTTGTTGAGACTCATTGTTTTAAAAAAGTTAGGGAGTAAATTAGGTTGTGGAACAAGTCGTGGTTTTTCTACCTTTTGAACCGAGTGTTTCCACGTTAAGTATTGTGTTTTTTTACTTTACGTTCTTGACCTTATAATTGAAACACATCAAGCAACTTGTTCACTTAGATAAGAGCATAGGTAAGTAAGATAATTCTATGTCGAGTAGAATAACCATTGAATAAGTTTCTTAGGAATGAGTTGGGTTAGAAGTATGGAATGTATTTGCACCATCACAGTCGTCAAATACAGTATTTTCTACGGTAGCACCATGAATGGGGGCCATAGCAAAGCAGCGCCCAGTATTCCGGCAACTCCCATCATATGAAAGGGGATCAAGGTCCAATTATGAAACCTTGAAAATAGGATGAATCGAAATATAGCTGCTACACCAAAACTAGTTGCAAAGAACCAACCAGACTGACCTAGTGGATAAATCAGAAATACATAAACAAAAACAACAATTAGACCAGAGAATGCGATTGCATATGTTCAATTTTCATTCAATTTATAATGGCCCTATTTTTATGCCTTATTGTTATAATATAGAATCATAAAAAGTAGAATAAGATGTGACTTGAAAAATAAAAGCAGGTTATTTGTTACAAGTTACAACTTACAACAAAATGAATGCATCAATGAGTATTTTGTAAATAATATTTTTGTGCCCGTTAACTACAAAATTTTTCGATAAACCCAATTTAATTCGACGCTAAATAGATCCTACTTGATCAAAATTTCATATAATCCATTGTTATTTCATAGCGTAATGAAATTAGTATGAATTATTTTGTTATTTAGATATGAAATTTTGTCAGTCATTAATTCCTACTAGTGTTAGATTATAGAAATTAAATTCATATGAGCAAACCTGTTGGGTAACTGCTACAAGATTGAGGTCAGGACCAGGCATAGAAGCTGAGACAAACACAGCCACAGCAGTTTTTTGAGGGAACTTTTCCATGGCAAGAGATATGTTGATGCCACCCATGCTATGTCCCACTAAAACAACTCTTTCTTGTTGTGGCAAAGAATTCATAAATTCCATTAATGGTTCATTGTAATCAGCCATTGAATTGAGATCATCAACATGTTTTGGATTAATTCCAGAGGCAGCCATGTCAAGAACACTAACTTTGTGTCCTTCACTTCTTAGAATTGTCACAACTTTGTACCAACACCATGCACCATGACAAGCTCCATGAACTAGTACAAAGTGATTTTTATCACCCTTTTCCATTTTTCACTCTTTTTCTTGAAGAATTGTTTAGATAACACTTCTCTAGTTATATATATTGAGGGGAGTCTATATAGTGCAAGAAAATGATTTTACTTAGCTATAAATTGTTTAAAAGGAATAGTTGCTCTTTTAATCTCCCTTGATTCTTTATGAATGTTGACTTTTGTTCTATGTGATATTTCAATATTCAGATTTAACCTTGAATTGGTGCGTTTATGTTGGTCACTTTACAAATAAATTATGTTACATTTTGATTATTTCTAAAACAATATTATACTCAAATATAGAGCGACGAACAATACAAATTTAAATATAACATTTAAATAATTATAATACTATTTTATCTTAATTTATGTGATAATATTTCTTTTTGAACCATATAATTTTTTAAAATATGTTGAATTAAAATTAATTATTATGCCTTCAAATAATTGTATGTAAATTACTTTAGAATACATTAAATAATACTTATGTTTAAAATTTATATCGACATTTTAATGTGTTAGCCCTTCTACTTCAATATTTATATCTAAATTATTTCTATTTATTGTTATCCACATTTTGGCAATCACATCAATTTGGAAAAAAAAAATTAGATGACATGACATGTGTTGTAAGAAGTCAATATTTTGATGTGTACGTCCACTTTCTGCGCAATTATTATAACGCCCATTCATTTTTTGGTCCCTAAGAAACGGATATGTTGTCTCTTACCGTTGAATTTTCGAACATCATATCATTTACAGATTTTTCCTCATATGCTTATTTTATTTTCTTCTCAATTTAAATATTTTATTTTAATTAGATATAAGTTTATTATAATAATATTATTATATTTAGTTTGATAAATTGGCATAATGATATTGAAACAGTGTTGACATATTGCAGTGTTTCAAATTTAAAGAAGACGCAATTTGATTTTTTGTATAAACATGCAATAATGAATTTTGTGGAAAAAATTTGATCATTTGAGAGACTTCAATATATATATATATATATATATATATATATAAAATTGAATTTGTTTCTTGAATTTTTATGGTGGTGACATGTGTTACTTTTTTTCTTTCTTTTATATATATATATATATATATATATATATATATATATTCAAATTCAATTTTATAAAAAAATGTATTTATTTATTTTATTTTTTAAAAAAAAAAGAATAAAAGAAGCAACCAACTAAATCATTCTGTGTTTTTCTTTTCCTAAATTAAAATTTGGTTACTGTTTTTTAAATTTGAATGTAAATTAATTAAAAAGGAAAAACCGAAAAAGTTTGATAAGGACAACTCTATTTTGTGGGTCATTAATTGAACAAATAAATATATTGCTATTAAACAAAATCAGTTTTGAATATATTTAAAACATCAATTTTGCCGTTTTTAAATATACTTAAAATTCGAATTTTTAATTCAAAGTTTTCTGTTTTTACAATTTAAAAATAAAGGATAATTATTAAATAATAATAATAATAATAATAATAATAATAATAATAATTTAAAGAAAGAAAAAATAACAGTTGAATAACGATAGAGATCTAAAACAATTAGAGATAAATGAATTGTGATATGCTTATTCGATTATAAAAGTGTAGGATTTACAAGATACTTATACAAGTAATAGAGTCCTAATTATCTACTGATTTCAAGCAAATGACCATTAGTTTGGACAATAGATGATTGTGTCTACTTCTTGACATAGCCTTTGTAAATAAGTCAGTCAGTTGATCATTAGAGGATATATACTTTAAGCTAATACTCTGATCTTCAACCAGTTCTCTAATCTAGTGATCTACATCGATGTGCTTGGTGTTTTCATGATGAACGGGGTTTGTTGCGATTCTTATTGCACTAGTGTTGTCTCCGTATAATGTGATTGATCCTTTCATTTCGATGCCAGGTTCTGATAGCAACCTCCGCAGCCAAATGATTTCAGAGCATGCAGCAGACATACTTCTATATTCTGCCTCTGTGGATGACTTTGATGTTTGAGATTGTTTCTTGCCCTTCCAAGAAATCATGCACGAGCCAAGCATCATGCACCAGCCTGTAGTGGATTGTCTTGAATCAGGGAATCCTGCCCAATCTGTGTCAGCGTATCTTACCATGTCCAACGATGAAGATGATGGGAATAAGAGACTCTGATTCACAGTACATTTTATGTATTTAATAACCCTGAGCAAAGCAGTGTAGTGCATCTTGTAAGGCTCGGTAATAAATTGGCTTAACACTTGTACTGTATAAAAGATGTTAGGACGACTCATAGTAAAAAAAATATAAGTGATCCAACTAGATGTCTATACAAGGTCTGATCTCTAAAAATCTCTCCTTCCTCCTTTTTGTATTTCGTATTCGCTTCCACTAGAGTATGAACCTTCTTATGTTCAATAAGATTGGCTAATTGAACTAGATCTTCTGCATACTTTTGTTGACTTAATCGTATGCCTTCCTTTCCATAACTTATCTCCAAACCCAAAAAATATGTTAGCTTTCCCAAATCCTTCATTTTGAACGAGGAGTGTAACAAATCTTTCAAATGAGAGATTCCAACTTCGTCGTTTCCTGTGATAATCATGTCATCCACATAAAGAAGGAGAATAGTAATACCTGAGGTAGTCGGAACTTTTCAAACCAAGAGCGAGGAGCCTGCTTTAATCCATAGAGATTTTTTAAGACGACGCACCTGATTTAGTTTAATATATTTATAACTTGGTGGTGGATTCATGTAGACCACTTCTTCCAAGTTTCCATGCAGGAAGGCATTCTTGACGTCCAGTTGATGTAACTTCCAACCTTGAATTGATGCTAACGCAAGCAATATACATACGGTCGTTATCTTAGCTACTGTAGAAAATGTTTCATTAGAGTCGATTCCATATTCCTCCTTTTATCCTTGAGCTACTAATCTTGCTTTGTATCAATCTATGGAACCATCATCTTTCATCTTGATTGAGTACACCCATCTACTTCCAATAATTGTTGCATTTGTTTGTCTATCCACCATATCCTATGTATCATTCTCCTCAAGGGCAACTAATTCTTCATGCATTGCATCCTCCAAACATTTCTGACCACTAGCCTGCATTTAAGAGTTTGGTACAACTATAGAATTCAAGGTTGTTAGTAAGGCATAAGATCGACCATATTTACCTGTTGTGTATCCATATCGTTCTGGAGAGGGAGCATGCCGAGATGATCGTCTAATGGATCAATGTTATTTTGACGAATGGGAGAAGGTGATTGTTTGTATGTGGGTGAGGTAAAGAATTAGTATTAGCCGAAGTCGTATCATTATCAAAAAAAAGATCAAAGTCATAAGTAGTACCTGATGTGGTAGAGGGCATGGTCAACGAAGGACCAGCAGGAAGGTGGCTATGGCAAGCAACATCACGAGAAGAAAATTTATTCAGGAAAGACAATAGAGATTTGTGAGTCTTTGTTAGTATAAATAAAAGAACTCTCAAAGAAGATAACATGTCGTGAGATTCTTAAGAACGACGTGTTGAATCATAACACAAATACCCCTTTTGAATATCATTGTATTCTAAGAAAACACATTTAACGGCTTTGGAAGATAATTTATCATGATCCGTAAGAAGAACAAAGCACACACAACCAAATACTTTAAGATGTGAATAGTCCGACAATTTTTTGAAAATAATAAAATAAGGACAATTTTGTTTCATTATCGAGGATGATTGTCTATTTATGAGATAAATAGATGTTTGGATTGCTTCAACCCAAAATATTTTTGGAACATTTGAAGTATCAAGAAGGGCTAAGGCAGTTTCAACATGTCTATTCTTACGTTCCACCACACCATTTTGTTCTGGTGTATACGGACAAGAATGCTGATGAATTATGCCTTTTTCCTGAAAAAAGATAGTTAGGTCTGTATTTATATATTCCCTTCCTGAATCTGAACGAAAAATTTTGATCTTTTTCTCAAATTGGGTTTCTATAAGGTTATAAAACCTTTTTACAATATTTGGTACCTTTGATTTGTGTTTCTAGAAGAAAATCCATGTATAGCGAGATACTTGGTCAATGAATAGAATGAAATACTTGTATCCTAAACGAGATATAATTGGAGAAGGTCCCCAAACATCGTTATGAATTGAATCAAAAGGAGTAGAATAATTAGTATTGCTTAATTGAAAAGGAAGTTTATGACTCTTTGATTTTGCACAACTTTTACAAGGTAATTTAGAGGAAAAAATCAGTGAATGTTTGCCCAACAAATTACCAAGTTTAAACATAAAATCGAGAAGCGTGTGGATGGCCTAAACGGAGGTGCCACAAGTTTCACATTTTATTTGAAAATTGGATATCTTTATTTGAAGCTGAAAGAAAACACTGATGAAGTTTGGTATCCTGAGATTGAAGAAGAAACAACCTGCCAACCTTACGTCCCTTGGCCGTCGTTTCCCCTATCAATATGTTCTGAATAACACAACTATTAGGAGAAAAAATAACCAAAAAATTTTGTTCTACAAGTTGCCCAACAGATAACAGATTTGCAGTTTGCTTTGGTACACAAAGAACTTCTGAAAATGGTTTAATGGAGCCAATAGCTAATGCAGTTAAAACCTGGCCATTTGTTATAACAGTTTCATGTCTAGAACATGGTCTAGATAAATTAGAAAAAAGTTTTTGATGTTTTGTCATATGATCAGATGCAGCAGAATCAATATGCCATACCGTTGAGTCTGAAAGTTTAGTCTTACCAGGATACGTGGCAGTCAGAGCTGAAGAGATCGCATTAGGAAGAGCATCCACCAAAGATTCTTGTATCATTTTGTAGATATCATTGCGATCAAGCACTTTTGTGCTTGGTGTTTCTCGTGTTCCAGCATCCCTTGTCATTGCTTGGAAGGCTTTATGAGGAGTTGAGCGTTTACCTGGACCAAATTTCCTACGTATTCCAGAATAATATGACTATCTTTCTTACAATAGTTGCAATAATTTCTCTTCTTGCAATGGAAAATAATGTGGCATGTTTCCTTGCAATGATAGCATTGAACTGGTTTGTTAGAGTTGCCCGAGGAAGAAGACCTTTTGTATGCATTCAAGGCAGTGTCCATGGTAAGGGAATTCTCCATGGAAGCTTGAGAACTCAACCGAGTTTCTTCTCAAAGAACTTTAGAAACTACCACCTTCAAAGGTGGTAGTTTTTCCCTGTTAACAATATTAGCACGCAGATGCTCGAACTCGGGCTTGAGTTTCATTAGAAATTGGACTGTCCTTGTCCTCTTCATCGTAGTCATGAAATCCTTCAATCCAGCCGTAGGGATAGAGGCGGCGAAAACCTGATCTTGTTCTGCCCATAATGTGAGTAATACATAATAGAAACAACAAACATTTTTCTCACCTTGTATAGATTCTGCAAGTAGTCTTTCCAATTCAAATTTTCGAGCCAAATTTTGTTGGTTACCGAGGGTATGGAGATGACTCCACATTTCTGACGCTTTCTCAAAAAATGTCAGTTCCATGGCTATATCGACGGAGACGGAATTGACAAGCCAGGTGATAATTTTGCCATTGTCAGCCTCCCAAACCTCTTTTTCTTTATTTTTCAGTAGGGACAGCCTTTGAAGCGATGCAGAATACCAAGGAGATCTTTGCCTCTAATAAAGGTTTTGAAATGGAACTTCCAAATCGAATAGTTATGCCCATCAAATTTTGTTGACAAGGTATCTCGTAAATCCATCTAGAGAAAAGAAAAAAAACTGAGTCGTGAGGATCTGAAGAAAATAAAGGCTCTTGATACCAAGTTGAATAACGATAGAGATCCAAAACAATTAGACATAATAGAATTGTGATCTGCTTATTCGATTATAAAAGTGTAGGATTTACAAGATATTTATACAAGTAATAGAGTCCTAATTATCTATTGATATCAAGCTAATGACCATTAGCCATAATGGGATATCCCTGATTTGGGGGAGATCCCTTATTTAGTGTCCATAAATAAGGTATAATCAACAATAACAACAACAACAATGATAGAAATAATCTATATCTAAATTATATCTATACCTGTATATTTCTTATATTTAAAATTAACTTCTAATTAGATAAACTCAAATTATCAACACACATTTCAAAGTGTAATATTGAATATTGGAAAATTAAATATTAAATTAAATTTTCATATTCAATAAAGGACAAGGAAGAAAGATTAAAAAAAAAGGCATTTAAAATAATAAGATGCAAAATAAGATAAACCAACAACTACACCTTAAGTAACGTTATTTCTTCACGTTCTTGAAACACATATTGAACAAAATAAATACATTATTTTTAAACAAAATTAATTTTAAATAAATTTAAAACATCAATTGTTGTTGTTTTTAAATATATTTAAAATCTAAAAACATTTTTTACCGGTTTTGAGTTTTGCCATTATCTTAATTAGTTGTGATTTTAAATTTAAAACTGATTATACCTTCTATTTAGAGTGTTAGGGGTCGTCTCGTACAAAAATTAATAAAGCAAGGATTAGTTATGGACGGATTGATAATACAGGGATTAGTAGCGCAGAGTGCAGAGTTTATTTTTATCAAGTGTTTGGTTCATTATTTCACACCTCATCTTGTGTTTGGATTAAAACTATATAAAAAGCTTCTTTCCAAATATAGCCTTGAATTATTAGGTAATTGGGTCGGAGTAGATCATTACTGGAAAAAAATATTTTTTATGGCCTTCTAACTAGCTATGAGAAGAACAGTTTTGTTGTTATCATGCTTGCTATTTTTTCACTTGAATTATTTGAGGATAAATAATTGTCATCTTAATAAATTGATCACTCACAAAATGTCATTTTTCAATTTGAAAAAATCAAAAAGACAGTCAACAATGGTAAAATTAAAAATATCATCTTCATTTTACACATAAAAATCACAAGTTGTAGTTTTAACATGTATGTATGTTTTAAATTCTTCAAAATACAAATAATTAAAATATTTAACAAATAAATATATTTAACCTAATTAGTAGTAATATTTAAATTGTCACACAATTATTGCATCGTTATGTAATAAAAATAAAATATCTACTCTAATTAAATAGGAGTAATATTTTAATTATCACACAATTACAACAACTTATATTCAATGTCTTGGAATCGCTAGCTTTTTCATCTTTTTAAAATTATCCTTTATTAATATTTTGGTTTTGTTTCAATTTCCTAAAATTAATTGTGAAACATTAATGTGATGTCAAGCCCTTTAGTATATAATTATATGCACTTATCCCATTAATTTTAATTTTTCCAATTCTTTTAATTTTCATCTGTTAGAAAACTTTTCATGTGAAAGACTTTTGAAAAAACTTAAAGAACTTATCTTAACTTAACTCTTGAATTCTTAACTTGACTTTTAACTTCTTGACTTGACTTTTTAACTTCTTGACTTGACTATTGACTTTCCTTAAATATAATTTTGGATTCAAGGATTATGATTTGTGATAGGAAAGATATCATGATATTTAGGAATAAATTTATATAGAAAGAACAAGGTCCTTGAGGAATCTTGGATAAAAACTTGAATAGAAACCTTGAAACTCTCGCTTGAAGGTAGATGATCAAGAAAACCTTTCTTGAGATTCTTGAATTAGTTTCTTGAAATCTCTATGGCCAAGAATTATGATTTTCATTAGTAAGATGAAAATCTGGTTGTTTTGAACCTTTTATTAGTCAAGAAATTCGTTTAGGCTTTTCTTGGAGGTAAAAAAACAAAAGCAACCCTTTTTAATGTTCCATTGGCTAATTTGTAACAACACTGTATAGGTTACTAAAATATTCATAACTTTTTTCTTAGAAATTGAATTGACACAAAATTTGTGGCGTTGGAAAGTAAATTCAATTACCTTTAATCGGATAGGTTATGACTCACATAAATCCTTATATTCTAAGAGATATGGTCATCTAAAGTTGACCCAAGTAGAATCTTAACATCAAAACTTCATCGATAAGTAAACTTCTAGAACACTTATCAAGAACTCATCAAGAACTTAAATCCTTAAATTTCAAGAACAAAATTACATTGAAAATAACATGTTTGGCGCGTGGGTGAACAAATACAACACTATGGAATCTCACATACCTCATAGGGATCACCCCTTGACGAAATCCACAAGCGATGCTTGAACGTTTTTAACGAATCTTGAACTTTCTTTCCTTTTCTCCTCTTTTCTCCTCTCTCCAAGCTCTAGCGTGAAATTCACTTTTCTAAACTGATTAAAATTTGAACTTACCCCAATTGAACTCCAAAAAATAAATTAATTATGTTGGGTAAGAAAAGACCAAACTATCCTTCTAAAACCTGGTTTTCAGACTTTTCTTATTTCAACAACCCAACTTCCGAGGTCATAACTCACTCATATGAACTTAGAATCACGCAAAGTTGGCGGTTTTGGAAAGATTATCCCAAGAGATTTTCAACCATATCTGGAAGTATATCTAACTCATCCTGAGGTAGAAGTTATGGCCGTTTGAAGTTGACCAAAACTCAACTTTTCCTAACTTAAACAAATTTCCATTTTTTTTGTTACCTCCAAAAATTTCTATTTCTAGGTCTTAGTTTCTTCCCGGCTATCTCGAATTGCGAGATGTTACATGAACATTCTCCCACATGAATATTACAATATCATTTTTTGATAAATATAATTTTAAAATTGTCAATACATTAATATTTACGAAAGTGTTTATTAATTAACCGCTTGGGTATGTATAGTAATATTCAATAATAAGAGAATAGAAATAATGAAAGGGCAATAGAAAAAAAAGGTATATATAGGAATATAATGTGCATTCATATTAATAGTCAAAATATAAATGACGCAACAAAATAAATAATTACATAATTGTAATACCTTGAATATTTTGAAGATAAGGCCCAAATCATTTTTCATTTGCATTTAAGTTCATATCATGTGATTCTTAAATTGTTTTTATGTGCTAGAATGTTATATTCAGAGTTTTATCCGTAGTCTCTTGAACTCTAAATTCAATTGTGTTCTTATTCTAAGTTTCGATTCCCTGACCGTTGAGATTTTGAATTCTATTATGCATATTTAATTCTGAAATTCGATGTTGAAATTTCTTATACATGAACCCAATTGTTTATAAAGGTCATGTTCGTTGAGATTTTTATATGAAATTTCTGATACGTTGATTTTGGACCGGAAAGGTGAGTCCAGAAGTATAGACTTTAAATACATGTTTTGAAAGGAGCTTTTATAGAAAGAATAAAATCATTTCATATGTAATATTTGACGGTTGAGAAAGAGAAAGAGTATACTTGATTTTTTAAATAGTACTTCAGTAAAGATAAGTGAAATTCGAGTAAGGAAAGTTCTTTAAGAATATTGATATTGATTATTTTGGGATTAGTATCAAGCACCAAATAGAGTATTTCATGACCAAAAGTATACCCCATACTTGACATGTAGTATAAAACCCCAACAGACCCTAAAAAGTTACCCGAAATATACATCCAACACAATATAATATAAAAAAGTAGAAAGTCTCATATTGTAAGAGCTTGACATAAAAGTGAAAGTCGAACATAGTCTCTAGACAAGCCCATCTAATACATAAAAAGAAGTGGTTGGGACGTGACCCGTAAAACATGTACAATGTCAGAAACTAAAAACATAAGAAAAGTAATTAAAGGTGACATGGTCCTCATGAGGACTCACCAAATTTTCAAATATACCAAATCTGAATATAGCCACAAGCGGAAGGAGAAGAAGCGTCACACCCTACATTATTAGAAAATATAGACACAAATATGCATTAGTACATTAAATGTATTTAGTACGCGTGATATGCATAAACATGAAAACATGATCATAAAGGGAGACAATAGGAAATAGTGATATTCATAACCAAGATAAACAAGTAAAACCTTTAAAGAAAAATCATAAGACATGAACATGGTTAATACATCTTAAAATCACAAGAAAAACTCTATTAAAACCATTGAAAGCAACATAATTTATTTTGTGAGACAATAATTTTAAACGATAATAGTTCAAGTGAGCTTTCACATGGAAACCAATGTAACTCCCAAGTTGAGAAGGAAGAGTATACTTGCAAAGGTAGGACACTGTATCATATCATATGCTATTTATGGATCCACCAGCAAACAACTTAAACCATGCAACTATTAGTAAAGAATGTACTTCTTGCAAGGCTTGCTGAGCTTCTTCATGTGACTGACATCGTAAAAGTAGTCCGTCGAATGGATTTTGCACTCGGCCATTTGATAGCCTTGTTCAAGAGCATACATAGAATAGGATTTTGATGGGTCATTTAAGACAATCCTAAGGGGGCACGTAGTTTAGAAGTAGAGATTGCTACTAGACACTACCCTAGTTGAACTTTCACCTCAAATTTTTATCGATGCTAAGTTAAATATCAACAGACTATTCAATTTCATTAACATAATCATCATACATGTAAAATCACAATTTAATTACTAATCCAATATTAAATCATTATTCATAGAGTAGCTCCTTAAACTATGTGTGAGAAAACCTTTGATCACCACTCCCGATTCTCAATGTTAGAAATCATTTCACTATTTAATTGATGCTTATATTGAAAGCAAAATTTAGATCATAAAACATATTTTCATAAATCACGCATAAACTTTTATATATCATCAGTCACAAATCCATAGTTTTATTCATAAACTCATATCTTCATAAATTCATAGTTAAAATCAAAAGTAATGCATGAGTCTTGTAGAAATCAATATGAAATCATGTAGTTTAGTATACACATGCATAAGAATATTGAAATTGAACAATTAAATTGACATCAATTAAGAATCGTAAAGATCACATGAAACCTAAGCAATTTAGGAGAAATTGAATTGGAAACTTAGAAATCCTTTGGGACCTATTGGATGAATGAAATCCAATGGTGAAATCCTACATACCTTGATAATCACAGCCCCCAAAAATGGTGATTTGAAATTTTTTAATTGAAACACTAGCTTTTTCTTTCTTAGCTTGAGAGATAATTAAGCAGGATGAATTTGGTTAGGATTTAAGAATTAGGAGAATGAATTTAGAATGGTTAATTTTAGAACTTAGAAATCTTATATAGGGATTAGAATTAGGATTAAAACGACATATTTTAGGTATTAAATGCATAAAAGAAGACCCAAATAGACCTATCTTAAAAACTGTTGAAACATTTCTGTAAGCCTTTCACAAACCATCAATCGCTTCACCATATGTAAAGGATATCTTTAACCAAAAAGGCGTCTAGTATTTCCGAAGTCAATATCCACGTATGGGCCTACCATCTGTTGACCCTTTACTGTCCGTGAACCTATTCGTGAATCATTGCCTTGGAATAATTTTTACAAGTTTAGGGTTCAAGGATGGGTTCACTGACTATCGTTCACAATGCTGGGGTTCGATGATGGATTCACTAATCGTGGACCCTTCTACAACCTTGAACCCTTCCTTATACCCTTGCTTTAGAATACTTTTAAGGCTCGGGTTCAAGGATGGGTTCACTTACTATTGACCCTTTAACCATTTTTGAACCCTTTCTTAGAACCTTGACTTGAAATATTTTCACAAGGATCAGGTTCACTGACTATGGAACCTTTCACCTTCTTTGAAATCATACTTTGTTTTATTGTTATCCTCCATAACAGTCACCCTCAACTTAAGCTTTTATCATGGGTTGATGAACACGATGTTGCAGGAGGAAACAGTGCCAAAATGAAGGTGAACAAATCTAAAGTAGCCATGTAAGATCTCTCAAAATGAGTTTAGATGTATAGAGCCTAATATGTGCCTTAAAAGGTTAATAATAAGTTAATTATGTTTTTTACTGTATGCATACTTGATTTAAAGTGATTTGTAGGTCAAACGTTCAAGAACGTCTTATGAAGTTCGAAAGTTAACCTTGAGACGTGCTAGTGTGTTCTAGTATGTCTTAGTATGTTTTAAGTGTTGTTTGATGATCAAATTGATATGGAAGGTCCTTAACTTGTATATTATTGTATTTACGTTCGAAAGACTGGTCAAGACTCCCAAGGACCATCCAAGGGGTCCTTGAGGAGGACCTAAAGTCGCTGCTAGACACCGCCTTTGGCGATTCAATCTATCAAGAACGGCGCCCGTACCTCGCCACGCCCGTCAGTAGAGTGTTTCTCCACACTTAGTTGTGGGATAGTAAGACCCCAAAATAAAGCCTCCTTCACCATCTACAGAGCAGCAATACGACGCCATCGTCCACACGACGGTCCTCGACTGCCCTCCGTCAATGAGGCCTGCAACTACAGCATGCACGTTGCCATGCTAAGGGGTGAATGGGAAATTCACCCACGTACTAAGTAGACCCTATTAAGTTAATTTATCTATTTTAGGGTATATTAAGTTAGTTAAAAACATAAAAACCCAATTCCCAATTCATTCTTCAAATTTCACCATTCTCTCTCAAAACAAAACCTCTTTAGAAACCTCCATTGAAGATGGAGCTCAAGGTCAAGTTTAGGGGTGCAATTTCCATGGATTATTCACCAAGTTTTCGTGGCTTCTTCATGTAATGAGTTGTGATGATCCTTCAACCTTAGTTATTCATTCATTTAAGGAGTTCCTTCCAATGTTTTCAAAGAAGATCCTATAATCAAATTGTCTATAATCTAGCCATGGGTTCCTTCTCAAAATGATTTCAAAAGTATGATTATGATGAATGGTTGATTATCTACTGTTTTAAGGATTATTTTCAATCCAATTTCATGATGAACCATGAACCTCCCAATTTCTCAATTTAGCCTATGATGTGTCTATTATGAACTTGAAGTTAAGTTGATTGTAGCATGTTTCAATTATGTTAAATTGATTATAGCTACTTTTTTCTTTATTAATTGATGTTGAATTATTGGTAATTGATCAATGGTGATCAAATCTTTGAGAATTGGTAAGATTTCCCTATTCCTCTACTTTTCTATAGAATGATAGTTGAATCGGCCTTGTATGACATTGTGTGCTATGGTCCACTTATGGTGGTGGTGTTTACTTTATTGTCATACTCTATGTGTTGGTCATGGACTTCAAGTCAAGTTATGAATTATGAAGTGTGGTTATGATGATCACACAATGTGAAGTACTATGTCTAGTCTCTTAATCTAGTAGGCATGTGCTAGGTGCTAATGGTGTCTTCAACGTTTGAATGAAGTTGTTAGGGTTAGTTTTGGTATATGTTCTGCCTATGATGAAGTTCCATAGTAAATTACCCCTACCTATTTACCCATATATGAATGTGTGATATTAGCTAATGTTAGAAGTCTTGGATGCAATGTTGAAGGTGTCTTGTCTCCTATGCTATAAAGTGATGTGTGTGCTATGCATGAATGTGTAATCTGATCCTTGGAGGGTGGCTTCCTCGTCAATCTGCTAAGTGCTATTACATGATCATATTTTCCAATGTACATACACCTCATGCATTTTTATAAGTAGTATAGGTTCATCGTGTCTAATGAAAGGATAATTCTCATATGTACTAATCTCTACTACTATACATGTAAAGTATTTGTTCATAAAGTATGATATGTATCTTAACTAGGATGACTTGATAAGAGTACTAGTGTAATCAATGGTATGAGCCTTTGACTACAAATTGCATATGTCTACCTTGATAGAATAGTTCCTAGGGTGATTACTCTATGTATATGAATAGGAATGCATAAATTAGCTATGAACATGAAAGTATATGATATCATGAAGTATGCATATGTGTAGTGTCTAAATGTTTTTATGTGAAAGGTCTCCTCATGTAAGTACACATACATGAATGGATATAATTAAACATGTACAATGATCTAGTAAAGAGGGGGACTCTTGAAAGGTATTCTCAATTGTACTCTAAACTAGACTATGCTTGAATATGCTACGTCCACATGAAAGGTTTTCTCACATGATTTAGGTTGATGAAAGGAATATTCTCATTTATAACCTATGAGCTAAGCACATTAGGAGTTAATCTCCTAAAACCATTTTTGTGTAGTAAAATTAAGTAAAGGCTTTTCAATAAAGGAAACTTAGCTTATCACCGAGTGAACTTGACAAATGAGAGAAAGGTACCCCTTCCTAATGAGGAAGGTTTGTTCACCAGTGGTTTCTCATAAGGTTTTGACTTCCCTTGGAGGAAGATTCACCTGAAGTTCCACATGAGGTGTTGACTTCCCCTGGAGGGAGATTCACCTTATCTTTCTCATGTGATGGAAGTTACAATACCAATTGGCATAAAGAGGTCTTTAATATACATCTCCTATTTCCATAACTACGTTTTCCCCCAATGGAAGTAATGTAATGAGCCCTAACTAGGATAACCAAAAGGTAATTGCTTAGTGTATGTGAGGGTATGGAACTTTACCTATGCATTGCACAAGTGGCTCTTGAAGCGAGTTATAGGAAGGTGTTCTATATGTTTATGTATATGTCCTTTATGCTTGCCATTATGATATTGAACAATTGATATGATAGTATGCATAGTATGAGTCTTGTGGTGTCTATTTGATGAAATCTCACTCTATGTGCGTGATGTTAGTCTTATAGTATATATGATGAGGTCTTACATTGAATATGCATGATGTTGGTCTTACTTGTCATATGATGAAGGTTCTACTTATGTATGTAGTTGATTATGGTTGTAATGTTGATGCATATAGTAAATGGTGTGCTTATGGTCTATTTGTGAGGTTACTAAGTATGTGTGAGGTTATGAGACTTTCATGTACATTGCACTAGTAAGCTTAGATTGATATTATGAGTAAGGTTTTATGATATTGTAGTAAAGTGAAGTCCAAGCATGTATTTGTTGATTATTGCCTATTATGTTGATTATTGCCTATTATGATACTATTGGTAGTTTGGACTTCATGATGTTTTGAAATGAGTCTCCTATGTGGATTTAAAGCATATTGAGTCATGTATGAAATATGTGTCTTATGATATTCTATCTTTTCATAAATGTCTATGTTTGAGTTAATGAAGGTTATGTGAATATTCACCTTGGTTGCCTTAAGGTGATGCTTGAGTATGGGTAGTGAGATGGGACATTTTTCATGCATTGCATAAAGTATTACTAAAGGGTTACTTGGGGGAAGGAACTTACAATAAAAGGAAGGTTGTACAATAAAAGGAAGGTTGTACTATGAATATGATAAATGTGCCTTAAATGAAGTACGCGGCTTTATCTAATGTTATGAATAGTGTCTATGCCTATGTATAGTATATGAGTTATATTGTACTTATTGTTTATATGTTTTACAAAAAGGAATGATGCATGGTTTTCTAACCAAATGTCCTCTTTTAATGCATATTTTTGCATGGTTGTCATACTTAGTTCATTCTTGTACTAACACCATTCTTCTTCACCCTTTTTACACAAAGTATAGGTTATGAATGCTTAAAGGATGTCTCTAAAGTGAAGGGCTTGATAGATGTTTCCCAAGCTCAAGAAAGGGATCCTTAAGATTCAAGGATTTCCTTTTTAGAAAGAACCCATGGCTAGATTGAAGAATAGGAGATTTGATCATAAACCTTCTTTGGAAACATTGAGATTAACTCTCTAATTGAAAGGTTACTTGGAGATAAAGGATTACCATACCTTTGTCTTGTTGAAAACCTCTAAAAATTGGTGAAGAATCCAATCTACGAGCTATACTTGAGCTTCAACAACAATGGAGGTTTCTATAGAGAATTGGTTTTGGAGGGAAGGTTTATTTCGTGAGCATGGGATTGGGAATGGGTTGTTCACGTTTTAGATTACTTATATACACAAAAAATAGGTAAATTAATTAATTAGTTATGTAAAAATTATGTATTAGTTTAGTTATTATTATATGTTGATAAGGGTCGTGTCCCTATTCTACTCTACTCTATTGATGTTGAGTCTAAGATGGCAAAAGAGACTTAGAGTCTAACTATGTATTATAACTTATATTTTATATACATGAAGTGATGATTCTAGCATATGATGTTCTATGGAAGTTTTAAATTTTTCGCTAAATTTACCTATGACAATGCGATGAATGATGCCTACGGGCTTGTATAAGACCACCGAGAGATCAAGTACGCCATGTTACTTCTAGGGGGTGTTCCCCGGTCGTGATAAGCCACCCTCAACTTACGCTTTTAGCCTAAGTTAAAGGTACATAATGTCCAAGGAGGACTAGGTCCAAAGCAAAGTTTATGAATTTATTCTCGCAAAGTGAATTGGGTGAGTTAAAAAGATTATCTTCTTTAGGCTCAAACACTTGGGTCGAAGAGAGCAATTTATTTATTTTGGTTGGTTGTTTTTAGTCTTAAGTTTACTCATTCTCAATAATGGCATGTGACCCTTTTCTAAATTTAGTGTGTAAATCATCTTATCAAGACCAATGTACAAGTTCTTGATTGATATAATCATAAAAAGCAAATTTTTCAGGGACCGAATAAAGTTTGATTGGCATGCACCATATGATTATTGAAACATCCTCACACACATGGCACCTTGATTGAATATCAAATCATCAATATATTTAGCTTATCAATTACACAAACAGAGCGCATAACACATTTTTGGAGGGGTCTTCCTTTTCATGTTTTTTTTTTGTCATCATACTTTTCATTCTAGGTAATTTTACACTTATACACTCCTAGATATGTCAGTTCAACGAAAATTAAACAGTTTCTTGGGGGAAAAGAACAAAGGCAAGAAAACCCCAAGGAAGGATTGTGAGTTGAGTTATTCAAATTTCACCCTCTCAATCACAATCCGTTCACCTCAATCCAAATGAAAAGTAGTGTAATTCTCTCCATGCACATAATAAAGTAACACAAAGGGTGAGACAAACCTGTGGTGCATAAGCGCCAAAGATCAATCAAAGGTTGGTGGCTTTGGTTACCCCCAACCCGCTGGATCACCATGTGTGAAGAACTCATTGATGTCCTAAAATATAAATGAAGGAGAACCATCAATAGTGATCCTCGAACCAAATGCTCTAGCAATCATCTCCCTCTCTCTAAGCTTTCACATCTTCTCCATCAAGTCGCGATTGCTTTTGCAATGCCTAAAGTTGTTGCATGTCTTTTTCCTAGGTCTCAGATCCTTCTCCATATCAGTAGTATGCTCCGAAGCCTGTGTGCACTTTCAAGCCACATGTTGAGGGTTAAGGAAGGCTCATCATCACTGAATAGTGCATTTTACACCACATCCCTAACATTATCCTATTGAGCTTTTGTAGCTCAAAAACATATTTCCTCTTATGAACTACTTGTATCTTCACCTCCACAACTTGTTCTACCTTCTTCTCAGACTCCTCAACAGTCACTCACCCAAGGATAAATATGTTGCAAAAGTGTCTCTCTTAGACTTTTGCTTCAGAGTAAAACTTGTCTTGTCTTTGACTTCAACCCGACCATCCGAATCTCTAAATTTTGGACTCTGGTTAGCAGCATCAAAACATAACTTGTAGGAGTAGGAGCATGTGGTGTGCTCACGGATGGGACGGCTGAAGAAGATGGTGGGGATGCCATATCAAGCTCCGTAGGTGGAGCTGAAATATTTCCCTTTCAGGGTTGCTCAGAAACAAGTGCTCACCCATACGCGACAAGTCAAATTGTATACCCCTTCGTGGAATCGCGAGTTTTGCATCATCCTGTATAACACCAACATCAATCTTCTTGGTAACCTCAATCAATTGGTCACATCCCCACATTGGAACTTTAGCCTTTCTACATAGGAAAAAATTCAAAGCGAAAATGGTAGTATGGTCTTCTCTCGAGGTGAATCTTGGCTATCAAACTCTGAGAATTATCTATCTCCTGCCCTTCTATCAAAGAAGTAAGAATCACCACACGATCCGAAGTCACTATGTTATCTATCATCACGGGGGATAATCTGGCTTGAATAATAGACCACCAGAACTTAGCTGCAAAACTAAGAGTCATCTTTTTTATAGGCACAGTCATGTCACGGACCCACTCAGTGCTCACCCCCTCATCAATAATGTGCCCTGCTATCCAATGCAACAAGGTCTCTCTCTTCTCAGTGTCACGCATGCGGCTTTATTTTGCAGCACCCTCGTCCGTAGTCATATTTAGTTGTATTAATCGGCTAAGCATGTGAAGGGCCATAAATAAAATGGTGTACCATGGCCTCACATAGGTTGACACAAATACCCCACACTAGAGTTGTCAAAAATGGGATTGAGCCAGTGCCTTAGTATGTGGCGGCAGATCATTTTGTTCAGTAACTGCGTAAAAAGCATAAAACTCCCTGACCATCTCTAAGCTATACCATTCTAAAGTCTATACAACCCACTAACTCTATTTTGCTTAAATAGGTCATTCATCACCACAATTGTGTGAAGACTGCCCATGAGAACTTTATTAAAACTGATAATTGAATGTATATGAAACTAGAAGAATTAAGGAAAAGCTTGAATCTCCATTAAAGTTTCACAGAGAAACTATACAGTGAAATGAATACAATGAAGAGCACACTCAAAAACTACTCTACAACTCATATGTATCAATCCTTATATACATCTGACTACTAACCGACTTACATAAATGAAAATATCCTCTAAAAAGATCCATCCATAACCGACTAACAGAATCCTTAACTAACTTGACAGGTGGAATAATTAACAATGACGTAACATTTACATTCAACTCTTTGCAATTTCGTTGTTGTATTCTCCAATAGCCCCCCTTCAAGCTGGGTGATACGAAAATGTTCTTCATTTCCAGCTTGGACATGAGATGTGAATTTTGATATTTACCTAAGCCTTCAGTAAAAATATTAGCAGGGTGTTCAGAAAACATATGTAGTGTATGATCACAAATCCTTTCAAAGCCTTTTCCCTAATAAACTGACAGTCAATGTCAATGTGTTTTGTCCTTTCATGGAACACTGGATCGGCAACAATTTGAATGGTTTCTTTGCTATCACAGCAAATAGGAACATGTAGGCTCAAGGTCATGTCTAGAGTCTCAAACAAGCCAATGATCTAGGTGATTTCTGCAATAGTTGAGGCAAGACTCCTATACTCTACCTCAGCGAATTTCTAGAAATAGAGGATTATTTTTTGGACTTCCAAGAGATTGGTGAATTCCCATACTTCACTAGGTAACTAGTGATGGACTTCCTGGTGTTAACACAATCCCCAGTCTGCATCACAATAAGCCTTCAATGATCTTGTGGATGTTGATGATAGCAACACTCTAATGCCTGGTGATTTTTTGACATACTTCACTATTCTGATGGCAGCATTCATGTGGGAAGTCTTTGGAGCCTGCATGAATTGACTCAAATTTTGAATTGTATATGATAATCTGGTCTTGTAAGAGTGAGATATGATAATCTAAAAATCAACTTTTGATATTCACTGACATCTATTAACAATGATTAGAATTACTCCCTATTAAGTCATCAAATACAGTAGTAGTAAACTTCAGATTTTGGTCAATTGGTGTGCCAATAGGCTTAGAGCCTCCTAATCTCATATATGAAATTAATTTTAAAGCATACTTTCTTTGGTGCATAAAAATTCCTTCTGTGTTTCTGGAAAACTCAATCCCAAGGAAAAATCTCAAGCTCCCCAAATCTTTAATCTTGAAGTTATCCTTCAGACTTGTTTTGCCTCTTCTATCAGTTGTGGACTACTTCCTGTCATAAGAATATCATCCACATATGTGAGTATCACAACTATCTCATCATGAGTATTCTTAGTCATTAGAGAGTAATCAACATGACTTTGTTGAAACTCTGTCGCTAACAAGTTATTAGTCAACATAACATTCCATTGTTTAGAGGCTTTCTTCAATCCATATAGTGATTTAATCAATTTACACACTTGAATTCTATCTCCATTATCCTGGTGGAAACTTTGTGGCAATTGCATATATACTTCTTCAGTTAAATCTCCTTGCAAGAATGCATTATGAAAATACATTTGTTGAATATCCCAACCTTTTACTACTCTAATGGATAACATTGTCCTTACTGTGACTAGTTTGACAGCTAGGGAAAATGTTTTTTCACAGTCCAAACCTTCCTTTTGGTTGTATCCCTTATCTACCGACCTAGCCTTAAACCTCTAAAATTGTCCATCATCCTTATATTTTATCTTATGTACCCATTTTCATCCAATAGTCTTCTTATCATAGGGCAGTGGAACCAATTCCTATGTCCTGTTGTCCTCCAATGCTTTGATCTCATCATTCATAGATTGAACCCATCTATCATCTCGGATAAACAATTGATAAATACTTTGTTCTACTTCAAATGAGGAGTTGGCAATACAAAACTGATATGACCTTGACAAATGGTCATATTTAACACTATCACAAATAGAATAGAGACAATTATTTTGCTTGGTTCTCATAATATTACAAAATCTTTTTGCCATACAGGAGCTATACTTGACCTTGTTGATCTTCTGTTTTCCTTATCAGTGGACTGAGTCATTACATTTTCTTCAGCTACAGGTATTATGTGTTCTATGGTAAAATCTGGGACGACAACTGCAACATCTTCTACTATTACTGGTTGAGGAGTATGAACATCTTTTGTGGACCAAGTATTAGCCTCTGTATTGGGTACTATAGGATCAACATTAATCTTTCTATTTTCTGTGATCTTCAACACACTTGTTGAGTGAAAAGGAAAGATGTTCTCAGAAAATATGACATCTCTGCTAATGAAAAAAATATGGCGCTTTAGATCATATAGCTTGTACCCCTTCTATGTATCTCCATATCCTACCAACACTGACCTGGTTGCTCTTGGACCAAATTTGCCATTTTTGTGTGTTATAGTAGCATGACATAAACACCCTATAGCTCTCATATAGGATATATCAGGTGGCTCTCCAAACATTATTTCAAAAGCAAAACCATTATTTCATTTCGACAATAATGGTACCCTATTTATGATATGTACATCAGCTAGTATAAACTCTCCCCATAATCTGATTGGCAAATGACCTTGAAATATGATTGCTCTAGCAGTTTCTAAGATGTGTCTATGTTTTCTTTCCACCACACCATTTTGTTGAGGGGTGTGTGGACAAGAACATTGATGAACTATGCCATGATTCTTAAACAACTCATTACACTGAGAGTTAAAGAATTCTACTCCATTATCTGATCTGAAGAGCTTAACCTGCACACAAAACTGTGTTCTAACCATCACAAGAATCTGCTTCATTATAATGGAAACATCAGATTTAAGATGCAATAGAAAAACCCAAGTCCACTGGAATGATCCCCAACAAATGTAAAAAAAAAACTTCATGTTATTATGTGTTGCAGCGTTATATGGTCCCCATACATCTAAATGAATCAAATCAAAACATCTAATGCTTTTATTGTTGCCAACTTTAAAAAGAAGTTTTATTTGTCTTGCTAATAGACATTCATCGCAGTTGTCTAGTGTCAAATTTTCATTATTGTTCATGAGCATGCCTATTTTCCTAATAACATTCATAGGCACATGCCCCAATCTCTTACGCAAAACACCACCATCTTGACATCCTTTTGTTGCTATCAAAGACTTTCTTCCTGCAATTTGTTGTTGTTTTCGTGCCTTCAGCAAATACAACTAAATTTTCTCCTTCCCAATCTCCTTCACTCTCCCAGTGAAGAGATCCTTAAGGATGAAGAAGTCAGGGAAACATAAAGCACAACAATTCAAATCTTTTGTGAGCTTAGATACTGACAAGAAATTGAATTTAAAAGTTGGTACACACAAAACATTCTTAATACCATCACCTCATGTTAGCTTAGAGTTTCCTGACTGTTAATGGTTGTTGAGTCTCCTCTTACTAGTTGAACTTTCCCTAGATTACTCACTGTTGATCCATGATTTAATAAGCTTGTACTTCCAACCATGTGGTCATATGTTCCACCAACTACTATCCGGTCCAAATAATTACTATCAACAACATATTACATAAGGAGGTACCTTCAAACATACCTGCCATGTGTGCACTAGATTCAGTGATTTGGGACTTTTTCAACATTCATAAGATTTGAGTATATTGATTTTGGGTGAAATGAGGAACATACTCATTCCCTATGCCTGTTCCAGGTTGGGAATGTTGGTTGTATTGCTCATCATCAGATCTCTAAAATCCTCACGATCCATTGGATGCTTGCACCATGTTAACTTTCTTCTTTCCTTTCCAGTCCGGAAGATATTCAATCAACTAAAAAAAGATATCCTTAGTGTGACCTTGCATGCTGCAGTGAGTGCAGTTGCATTCTTTCATAGTATGACCTTTCTATCTCAATAATCGCAATAAGAACTACCTCCTCTTTGCTGCTTATGAGGATTTTCATATATCCTACCTCCTCTGCCTCTGGATCCTGGACCTCCAAATTCTGAGCCATGTCTATTTATTAGCAATGCAATGTGATCATTATCTTCACTTCCTCTATGAATTTCTCCACCCAAGGCTTTCTGACTCTCATCTTGCACAACCATAGCATAACATCGATTAACACTTGGTGGAGGATTCAACATGAGGATTTCACTGTGTGCTTGGCTATAACTGTCATTCAATCCCATAAGGAATTATAGTAATTTCCGTCTAAACATGCTATCAGTATAATCCTTAGATGTACCACAATCATAGGAAGGAGGAAGGACAATTGAATCAAATTTATCCCATAGATCCTTTAAGGGAGAGTAGTATAGAGAAACAGGAGAAATAACTTGAGTATGAGAAATTATAGCTTTATGCAAATGCAAAATTCTAGACATATATATTGACATTGTCAGATCGTTCTTGTAAATCAGACCATACAAGTGTTGCATTAGATCTAAAAGGATGCCACTAATCAGATCCTTGTTCACATTCATCATTATCCAGGAGACCACCATCATTTTACACCTATCCACTATTTCTTCTCCACATCGTCAGTGAAGTCGTCTCGCTTAATGCTACCATCAATGGACCCAATTTATTCTTTGTGAGGATATTGAGTTGCATTGCATGACTCCAAAGAGTGTAATTCTCTATTCCTGACAAGCTGAATCCCAATTTGCACAGCTTCTGGTACATCGGAAGCGGATGGTCATGGTCGATCTTCTTCACCATTTCATTTAATCCAAATGATGGAAATTGAATCTGTAAACAATTGCTGCATATCAAAGCCGTCTACGTCACTCTGATACCATGTTAAACTGGTCATTGAATGAATATGAAGCTAGAAAAATTAAGGAAAAGCTTGAGTCTTCATTAAAGCTTCACAAAGAAACTATATAGTGAAATGAATACAATGAAGATCACACTGAAAAACTACTTTACAACTCATATGTATCATTCCTTATAGACATCAGACTACTAACCGACTTACATAAATGAGAATATGCTCTAACAGAATCCATCCATAACTGACTAACAGAATCCCTAATTAACTTGACAGTTGTACTAATTAACGATGAGCTAACAGTGGCTTAACATTTACATTCAGCTCTTTGCAATTTCCTTGTTGTATTCTCCAATAAACTATACGCTACAAGAATTTTAAATATATATTTTGTACTGATTATTATCATAGAGGCTTAAGGCATCGACAACCCCTTAAAGTTGTCCGCAGAATTCACTTAGAAACCCAACTAAGACTATTATCTATTAGACACTTTAATATTAAAGAATATGTATCAATTGAACATAAAACGAAAACATTTTTTAAAATTATTTTGTGTGTAATTCACGCGCATCGTCTTAAAACAATGACAAATTAAATTATGACACTTGGCACATGGTCCCAGTCTAGCAATAAAATATAATTTTTCAATTTTAAAAAATGAAAAATACTTTTCAGCTTTTATTTATTAATCACAAAAATATTTAAACAGAAAATCTCCCCCACTCCCACCTAACCCTTTGACCTTTCTACTTCCTTTTACCCTGTTAACCCTGCAGCCACCGTCAATTTCTCCATTGTTAACTAAGATAACAAAAATAAAAACCCCCTGCTCAAATTTATTCTTCTAGATCCATTATTCTCCATTCGTTTTGAGATTTTTGTGAAAATAAATAAACGTCACTAAATTATTTTTGAAATTCGTGAGGTAGAAAAATTGAAAGTATGTTGAATTTTTTGATATCATCTTTAATAAGTTTACTGAGTGGCGATGTTTGTTCAATCGGAGTGATCGGAATAGAGATGGACGAATATCGATCAATTTTTAACTAGAGTGTTCAAAATTTTTCTTCTTCTCACATATTAAACTAGCAAAATTTTTTTGTACAAAAAATGAAAAAAAAAAGAATGAAAAAAAAATGCTCAGAATTTAAAATCATTAGAATGGTGGAGGATGAAGATGACCACTGGTGCATGGGTATGGGTGTGGGGGTGTGGTGTGGTTGGTATGAAGAGATTAATGTGGAACTAATATTATTTTTTAATTATTTAGTTAATGCATGTCAACAGTAAAAAAATAAGGTCCCATTTAACAAAAAATAAATAAAAAATAAAATTTTACTCTATTCACGCGCTAAGTAGCAATGACATACACTTATTTCGCCACATTAGCGTTTTGTGTTTAATAGACAGATATTTTGAAGAATATAGGTGTTCAATAGGTATATGTCCTAGTTAATGTGTCTAAATGAATTATGCGGATAATTTTAAGGGTTGTCTATGACTTAAGCCTTATCATGGAAGAACCATATCATATAACTAAATACTTTTTTATGCTCTTCTTTCTTATAGTCAATTCTCAAAGCATTTGAAACCTTCAAACTAAAAATAAATGTTATGCACATCCATTTTGTGTTATCTCTTTTATTTGTTAGCGTGTTTGTCGACATTTATAGTGTAGGCTGCCTCGTCCCGAGGCAAATCCGGAATGACAAACACAATCACAAGATTGGACATGGAAAATCCGGAATGACAAACACAATCACAAGTTAGAATCTTTAAGTTAGAAGTGAAGAGTTATTATCGAGCAACCCTGATTTTCTTTTTTTAAAAATAATCTATTGGTTGTTGTAGTGAGTTATTGCATAAATTGGAATACTATGGGTGTAATGCTAAATGAGGAGAGGCATAGGAGGGAGGAGTGTGTATAAATTTATCAGGTGAACATAAATGGATGGATATAAGGATGAATATAGACTAATGTATATTTATTTAAAATTAGAATGACATTAACGCAAACAAATGTACACCAACGTATTAATGAATACAAAAATGAATATATTCAATACAAATGTATAGAAATCTATTAGATGAATATAGATCAATGGATGCCAATACAAACAACCGTATACAAATTCATTAAATGAATATGAATTGAATTTCTCACCATAACTTCTAGCAAGCAATTGAGGAAAATAATTTTTAGATCGTAGATTCAAATAACCTATGAAACAATAATAGTCATAATTAAATATTTTATGCTAATTTTAAGGAGGTAGATAATTTTAAATAAAACTTTTTATAGTTTTAAGGAGAAATGGTTTGAAGTTAAAATGATATATAATAAATGTCTTTAATTATTTTTAAGAAAAGTATTTTGAAGAGAGAAGGGTGTGATGCAGAATATACATACATATGCCAATCATATTGAAGCTTTCATTTGCTAAGTATTTATTTTGCTAAAACATGACAATTTAATCTAATAATTGTAGGAAAGTTTAAAAAGCATATTTTTTTGGTCTACTAAGCAAAGGTACAACCACAAAAGGTTAGCTGGACAAGTATAATATTGCAAGCATCAATTGAAAATTTTAAATGCCTTTGACAATAGCTAACGAGGAATTTCAATTGTCCCTCACCTTATTTATAAGAAAGAGTATATCCTTTAAATATTGTTCTTTTCTCTGCGATGAGTATTTATTGCACCACCGCATACAAACAAATACATGCTCGACAAAAAAAAAAAAGAGAATAATATCGGTATACTTCCCTCCTAACTAGTAACCAATAGTAGCAATAGAAATTTCACTAAGGATCTATATATATATATATATATATATATATATATATATATATATATATATATATATATATATATAATTGAACATTTTTTGTATAAAATTATAATTCTATAAAAATACAAAATATAGCGATCATAAATTACTTTCATATATATATATGTAAAAGTAATTTATGATCGCTATATTTCGTATTTTTATAGAATTATAATTTTATACAAAGAATGTTCAACTGACTACATGTGACAACGCCACTTATAAACAAGGTAAAAGATCAATGATACTTTTGTGAAATCATAACAAGACGAGAAGAAAGCTCCCTAGGTTTAGAGAACATGACCATGTGGCCTGCATCATGAATCATGTGGACCTCATCTGGTGGATTATTTTTAATCAACCACCTTTGAAATTGCTGTTCCTTGAGCACAATGTCCTTTTCACATACAACATAAACACGATGAACACTACCATATTTCTCTTTTGAAAGTGTAGTGTTTGCCAATAGGACTGACTCATCAAACCATGGTCCGGGTCTCACCAAATATGTTGCAAGAGTTAAGTCCTGTAGAGCCCCATAGATAACAATTATTGAATTTTATCATAATATTATCAAAAAGTAATTGAATTTCATAGAAGAGAAAAAAAAATCATCTAAAATTTTGTCTATGTGACAAATGATGATTTGACCACATTATTAATATAATTTTTAAAATCACTCAAATATTCCCAAACTATTATTGTAGAAAAGATATAAAGTAGTTAAAAATCTCATTAAATAAAGGGCAAGTGTGGAAACAAATTAAGAGCCACATCAGGAGGGGAGTGTTTTAAACTTTAAATAATTCACTTATTTTAAATTAAGATAAAAAAAACTCAGTAATCCACTTAACATGGACTAGAGGAAGAATAGTGTATAACTTGTATGTAGTATTTTAATACTGTAGTACAATAGATAGACATAACCGTATAAGGATGTGTATGAGTTAACTAAGAGGAGAAAACAGAAAGAGTTATATTTATACACTTAAATATTATTCGATAATCTTAAGGATCTACATAAAATTTACCTTCTCCAGATTCTATTAGTAAAATTTCATTAAATATATTGTTGTAATAGTTCGGTGGGTAAGATATTACGCAACCATAGGTACAATTAACACACACAAAAGATGTAAAGATTTGAAAGTTAGGGAAAATAAGTTTATAGTTTTATTTTGGTTGAAAAATAATTAGTTGATAGTTGATACATACTCACCTCAGGAGGGGAGTACTGATAAAAGATGGTTGCTAAGTCTTTAGGGCCTAACACGAGAGAGGTAGGGGCTTTATCCAGTCCGTTGTTGTACACAAATTCAGTATCCATAGGTGCTTCCACTTGTTCACTATACTGTCAATTTGCAAACAAAAAAAAATGATTACTAATATTTGCAATATGATAGTAGTAATACATGTACACTCAATTACCTTGGAAATTGCTGTTTTTAAACTTTTGATCTCTACGTGTCGTATGGACAATTTTTTTAAAAAAAAATTAAAGAGTAAAACTTCTTACATTTGAAATTTTGTCTATGACACAAGCAGAATTAAAAGTATAAGATTATCCACCTATAAAGTTATTTTTATAGATCGCCATGGATTAACATCCTTTAAAAATAAGGTTGTTAATTGTAACGAATTTCTCCGACAGTTATTAGTAGTAGAACAATTAATGGTGAATGAAATTAGTCCAGAATGTTTTTTGGATAGTGACTTAAAATATCTAGGTTAGGCCAGCAAGGTGAGGTCTAGAGAAACTCGAAAATGGGTTGGGTGTTATGTCTAAGCTTGATTCTTGTTTTCTAGTTGTTAAGTCATTACGCAACTCATAGAACCTTTCGGAATGCTTGCCAAGGGTCGAAAGTATGGTGTGAAATTGGGAGGGGGGAGGGGCGAGAGGCTCTGAGGCTCTTCCAAGTCTGTGATGTTTGTGCAATTCGTTATAAGGGTGTCACGCCGCTATAGTGGGAATTTAGCAGCGCTATGGTGATGCTCCTGTATCGGGTTAAATCAGGATTTAATGCAGAATAGTCTCAAACATATTATTTTCTACAACTTTGTTGTTGAGAGAAGGAAAGGTGATTTAAGGCAGTTTCCACCTGTTTTCCACATAATAGTTCTCCAATAAAGGTAAGTTCGTTACTCCCCTAATTTGTAAATTGATTCTTAGAAACCTTGATTTAATGGTGAGAAAAATTCTAATTTGGATAGAGTGATCATGAGTTGTCTTGGGATTAGGATTTGAGTATAATATTTGTATTTCTTTAGAGTTTTCAAATGCTTGATTTAAGGTTGGTGATCGTTGTGTTTTCATGTGATGTATGCATGTCTATTGCTTTATAATATTACTTGTGCGACGCATGTGAAGAAATTGAAGGCTGATATAAAATGAACTATGTTTATAATCTCATGCAATGAATCTGTTATTTAATAGGTAGAAGTATGATTGTTCATTGTGATTATGTTTGTGTGTGCTTCGTGTGAATGATGGTTGGCTTGGGTACCACGTCGGTACAAAATAGTAATAGTTGTCTCAAATACCATGTTTGTATGAATCATTTATGGTTGGACCGGATAGCACACCAGTACACTAACAATTTGTACGTGAATTCTACGAGAGAACCAAATTTACATGTTGGTTCCATGAGTAAACCAGTTTTACTTTTTCATAATGTGATTATGGCATGTTGGTCTATGAGATGATCGAATATATGTATTTTTGTGATCATGTGGGGCATTTTTCATGCATTGGTTGATAAGGGTATTGTGATTTGGAGTCTGCTTCATGTTGTGACTATTTATATATGTGTGTTGGTCAGTATTATTGTATTGTAGTACCCTGTTTACATTCATGTTCTGGAACTATTCGTATGATCCTAATAGTACACGATTGTTGTATATTATAATTGTACTTGCTTTTTTGTAGTTGAGTACAAGGCATATTCAAGTGGTTGATACTAGACCTTAGTCGAAAGACGTTTGACCTTCAAATTCTAGGGTGAGCTGCTCTTGCGGGCTATCATGAATTCTTTCCGCTTCCTTTTTCAATCTTTTTAGACACACATTTTAGACTGTTAGGCTAATGTTTTCTAGTTTTCGGGGTTGTATTCCAACTAGTAATTATTTGGAGTTTTAGTGTTACTACATTCAGATTCTAGGGGTTAAATATTAGGTTGATGCACGACATGAAGTTATGTATTAAGTATTTTACATATTGAATACACTGACATTATTGTAATATAATATTATTTTGTCACTATCAATGTTGTTGCAGTAATGAAGTTCTGATGATTTGATACATACAATTTGAAACATGTTAGTTAGCATGGTCTGGAGGAACAATGAACTAAGCTGGAAAAATCCAAGAGCAAGCAAATAGAATGAGTAAAGACAATTGTGCAGGAATCACTGAGCAGATAATATTAGTTACGAGATAAAGCGCAAGAAGTCTGAGTGAAGAGTTGAAGTTCAATAACAACACTGATGAAGAAAGAAGTTTGTCATTGATGAGGTCGAGTTATAGAAAAAGTGGCAGGAGAAAAAGCAATCAATATATTGACTTTTTGATGCAACACTTTTGATGAACCAGGTTCTACAATAGAATTTATGTTCTAGGAAGTTTTTCTTTGTGTTTCTGTCTTGATGTATTTATAGTTCAGTAAGTAATAAGCTAAAATAGAATCATAGTATTCAAGTTGAAGGCAACTCGAAGACTTTGTAGCAAAAGCCTCGAAGGTTTGTGCTAGGATAGTGCTTAATTTATTATTCTGCAGATTACATAGGTTTGTAATCCTATTTGTTGAGACTCATTGTTTTATTGAAGTTTAGAGTAAATTTTATTGTGAAACAGATCATGATATTTACACCTTTTGAGCCAAGTATTTCCACTTCAAGTATTTTTTACTATGTTTACCTTAATTTTATACTATATTTTAGGCAACTTGTTCACTAAGATGGATAAGAAAGATAATTCTAAGTCGTGTAGAATATTAAATGTGTATACATTTAATTCTTAATCAATTGTTGTCCCTGATTCTCATGTCTTATTGTTATATATATAGGATTATAGGGGCTTCCATTATATAGAGTGATTTACAAAAATAAATGCATCAATAACAAGAAGATGAATGCATCAATAACATATTTTTGTAAGTAATGTTTTTACAAGCCATTAGCTACGATGTTTATGGATTAACCCCATTTAATTTGTGCTAAATAGGTCCTACATCAAAATTTCATATAATACATTGTGATTTCATAGCAAAATGAGATTAACATGAAATTTCTGTTGTTTAGGTACAAAATTTTGTCACTCATTAGTTACTTATTTTCTAGTAGTGGTGTTAGAATATAGAAATTAAATTAATTTGAGCAAACCTGTTGGGTAACTGCTACAATATTGAGGTCAGGACCAGGCATAGAAGCTGTGACAAACACAGCCACAGCAATCTTTTGAGGGAACTTTTCCATGGCAAGAGATATGTTGATGCCACCCAAACTATGTCCCACTAAAACAACTCTTTCTTGTTGTGGCAAAGAATTCATAAATTCCATTAATGGTTCATTGTAATCAGCCATTGAATTGAGATCATCAGCATGTTTTGGATTAATTCCAGAGGCAGCCATGTCAAGAACACTAACTTTGTGTCCTTCACTTCTTAGAATTGTCACAACTTTGTACCAACACCATGCACCATGACAAGCTCCATGAACTAGTACAAAGTGATTTTTATCACCCTTTTCCATTTTTCCCTCTTTTTCTTGAAGAATTGTTTAGATGACACTTTTCTAGGTATATATGTTGAGGGCAGTTTATATAGTGAAAGAAAAATGATTTTACTTAGCTATAAATTGTTTAAAAGGAATAGTTGCTCTTTTAATCCCTTGGTTACTATTGAATTTTGGCTTTGGTCCTTGTGATACTCCAATATTCAGATTTAACCTCAATTGACGCGCGTTCTATTGGTCTCTTTACATATAACTAAAATTATGCTACATTTTGATTATTTCTAGAACAATGTTATGATCAAATATAGAGCGATGAGCTATACAAATTTATATAACACTTAAAATAATTATAATGATATTTTTATCTTAATTTATATAATAATATTACTTCTTGGACCATGTGTTTTTCTTAAATATTTTGAATTAAAATTAGTTATTATGCCTTCAAATAATTGCGATGCAAATTATTTTTGAATATGTTAAAAAATACTTGTTTTTAAAATTTATATCGAAATTTAAATGTGTTTAGCCTTTCTAAAAAATTCACAAATACACAAGTCAATTCAATGTGCTTAAATAAACATTGAAAGAATCAAAATAAAAATTTATCAACTTTTAAAGTACTTCAAAGCAAACTTTTCTATTTATTGTTATCCATTCATTTATGGTCCCTAAGAAACAGATATGTCGTCTCTTACCGTTGATTTCTCAAACATCATTTCATTCACAGATTTTTCCTCACATGGTAATAATCTATATTTAAGGTTAGGTCTCTCTCTATTCTGCCATACTTGGGGCACAATAATTCAATTTGTTTTGCTACATTGAATTTGATGAATGCGTATAATGATATTGAAACATTGCTGACTTGTTGCGGCCCTTGGAATTTGAAGAAGACACATAAAAGAAATTGATTTTCTTTTATAAACACACAACAATGGATTTTGTGGAAAATATCAGACCATTTGAGACATCAAAATATTCAATATTAAGAGAATAAAAATAATGAAAGGGCAACAGAAAAATAAAAGGGTCTGATATATCTCTCAACTTTGTCATTTAGAGCTGATATACCCCTCGTTATAAAAGTTTACTATATACGCCTACTGCTATACAAACTACCACATATACCCCTGTCATTACAAAATGACACATATATACCCTTCATTTAACAGAAGTTAAAAAATTAGTTTTAAATTTATATTTGTTACTTCTAATTTTAAAAAAAAAATTATTTAGGGGTATATATGATTCTTCTATCAAAGTTAAAAGGTATATTTTAATTTTTTTCATACATAAATTATTTTTTGACTTCTTTTATTATAATTATTTGAGTTTCTTATTCTTGATTTGTTTTTTTTCTTTAATTCCTTAGTTTAAAGAAAAAAAATTTAAACTATTTTTTTGTGTGTATTGTAATTTAATTTCGTATTCGAAGAAAATATTTGGCCATCTAAAAAAAGTTTTACAAGAATATTAGTGAAACATTAATAAATTTGATTATCAAAATAATAATTATAAATTGGTCACTGAAACAAAAAAAAGTTAAAAAAATATGTTTGACGAGTATTAAATTTACTCATATGGGATTATATTTTTTAGAAAAAAATAATAAAAATTTAGATTAAAATTATTATTTTTTTCATTTCCGTTAGAGGAAAAGGGTATATGTGAGCCATTTGTTTACAAATAGGGGTATATATGAGCCACTTTTATAACGAGGGGTATATCAGCTCTAAATGACAAAGTTGAGGGGTATATCAGACCCTTTTCCCATATATATATATAGGAACTATAATGCACGTTCATGTTAATAGTCAGAACATAAATGAGGCAACAAATCAAATAGTGCAAGTGTAACACCCTGAAAATTTCTAATCTAAGGCCCCAATTATTCTTTATTTGGCCATAAGTTTGTATCATGTGATTCTTAAATTGTTTTTAGGTATTAAGGTCAATTCGTTAGCATGAGAATGAAATTGGATATGAATAAAGGTCATTAGAATTCCTAAGCACAAAGTTGAGTTGAAAGCTTCCTTATCAATCAAGTTTTCATATAAGATTCTACTTAAGTCAATTTCAAACAATCATATCTTTCGAAATATAATGAATTAGGTGGCTCAAAATATATTAAACTACAGATCTATGAGTTATCTTTCCAATGCCACCAAGTTTGCCTCATTTCGAATTTGCAGTAAAATTATGGTTGTTTTAGCAGGGAGTACCATAATAGAGCTTTTTCAGTAATGACCTGAATCACTTCTACGGGCCGTAGAAGTTTCTACGATCCGTGAAATTCAAATGTGGAAAAAGTACTAGGAGTCAAAATTTTGGGTTTAATTCTTATGGATCCATCTACATGTCGTAGAAACTTCTACAGGTCATAGTTAGGACCCGTATAATGAACTTCTCAACTTTAAAATTTTAATATGAATTCCATGAATAGGATCTACAGTTTGTAGATCAAACTTAACAAATCGTTGATAGGAAAAGTTCTCGATAGCTTTTTCAAGAAGGGTAATTCATTTTTTTCTCACCCCTTCTATGCCTAAACCCCGACGTTCTTACACCTAAATAAGGTTCTAAACAATATTAGTCAACCCTACTAACTCTCATTAACACTTTCAAGTCTTAGAAAAGAATCCAAGAGGTGAAAGCTAGAGTTTTCAAGCATTCTTCTAGTTTCATAAAGAACTTTGTTCTTTTAGGCATGTAAGGCTACTCATAGTGATGGATTAATCATAATGTCCTACATCTAAGTTCATTCATTAAAAGATTAAAATATTAAATTAATGTAATCTAATTTAACTTTAAAAATTAGTCAAATTGACTTTTGAAAAACACAACATGACAAATAAAAGTGGACGATGAAGTAATAAGTTGGGATTAGACCACATGAGGTTGTTAGTTGAATATTTTTTTCGTTAGTAGTATTAGTTTTGAATAAATTCTTTAATATATCAATTGGTTGGAAAATCTAGTAGCGCTGTCGTTGGCATTTTCTAAGGCATTTTTTGCGTATCGAGTTTAACTTGGTTCATCAAGGACGTTTTGGTCCAAGGACTTTCCTATCGTAGTATAAATATGACCTAAACACGAATGGGGAGGGGGGTTCTATCAGAGAATAATTGAGATTGGAGAAAGAGTGGAATCTTGGTGTTCGTTTTCACCTGGCTTCTTTGTGTAAAGAACATTACTCATCTCAAGTTTAATTTTCTCATTTTTATTGAAACATGTTGTAGCGCCATCATGGTGTCATAATGCAATAGTGCTCTTGGCAAGCCGTAAAACTCAATATAAATGAGCCCCAACAATGCCAATGGTGAGCAGTGTTGGAGAAAAAGTACAGAGAAATCTAAAAATAATAAAAAAGAGAAGGAAAACTGTGACTACTTTTAATTTCTAATTAATTGGAAGTTACTGAATAACAAAATATGTCCACATGATATATAGTCTAACTGATAAATAACTAATCCTAAAATATAGGTCCTATAACCCACTAAAACACTAGGAACCCACCAAATAATTACTATCAACAACATATTATATAAGGAGGTACCTTCAAACATACCTGCCATGTGTGAACTAGATTCAGTGATTTGGGACTTTTTTGACATTCATAAGATTTGAGTATACTGATTTGGTGTGAAATGAAAAACATACTCATTTTGTATGCCTATTCCAGGTTGCGAAAGTTGGTTGTATTGATCATCATCAGATATCTAAAATCATCGCGATCCATTGGATGCTTGCACCATGTTAACTTTCTTCTTTCCTTTCCTTTCCGGAGGATAACCAATCAACTGAAAAAAGATATCCTTAGTGTGACATTGCATCTTGTCGTGAGTGCAGTTGCAGTCTTCCCTAGTATGACCTTTCTATATCAATAATCGCAATAAGAACTACCTCCTCTTTGCTGCTTCTGAGGATTTCCATATACTCTACCTCCTCTTCCTCTAGATCCTGGACCTCCAAATTCTGAGCCATGTCTATTTATTAGAAATGTAGCGTGATCACTATCTTCACTTCCTCTATGAATTTCTCCACCAAAGGTTTCTGACTCTCATCTTGCACAATCATAGCATAACATTGATTAACACTTGGTGGAGGATTCATCATGAGGATTTTACTGTGTGCTTGGCTATAGCTTTCATTCAATCGCATAAGGAATTTTAGTAATTTCCGTCTAAACATGCTATCAGTATAATCCTTAGATGTACCACATTCATAGGATGGAGGAAGGACAATTGAATCAAATTTTTATCCCATAGATCCTTTATGGGAGAGTAGTACACAGAAACAGGGGAAATACCTTGAGTATGAGAAACTATAGCTTTATCCAGATTCAAAATTCTAGACATATATATTGACCTTGTCAGATCGTTCTTGTAAATCATACCATACTAGTGTTGCATTAGATCGAAAAGGATGCCACTAATCAGATCCTTGCTTACATTTGTCATTATCCAGGAGATCACCATCAGTTTACACCTATCTACTATTTCTTCTCCACATCGTTAGTGAAGTCATCTCTCTTGATGCTACCATCAATGAACCCCAATTTATTCTTTGTGAGGATATTTAGTTCCATTGCACGACTCCAAAGAGTGTAATTCTCCATTCCTGACAAGCTGAATCCCAATTTGCACAACTCCTGGTACATCGGAAGAGGATGGTCATGGTCGATCTTCTTCACCATTTCATTTAATCCAAAAGATGGAAATTGAATCTGTAATAGGACCTTAGTATAAAATTACATATAAAATAAGTTCAGGGGGGTAATAGGACCTTAGTATAGTATAAGTGTGTTTCTGGGATTTCGGGCATAGGTTGAGGGGGTACTTGGGTATTTTCCCTAATATTAAAGAATATGTATCTATTGAACATAAAATGAAAATATTTTTTAAAATTATGACAAATAAAATTATGACACTTGGCACATGGTCCCAGTCTAGCAATAAAATATAATTTTTTAATTTTAAAAAATGAAAAATACTTTTCAAGTTTTATTTATTAATCACAAAAATATTTAAACAGAAAATCTCCCCCACCCCCACCTAACCCTTTGACCTTTCTACTTCCTTTTACCCTGTGAACCCTGCAACGACCATCAATTTCTCCATTGTTAACTAAGATAACAAAAATTAAAATCCCCCGCTCAAATTCATTCTTCTAGATCCGTTATTCTCCATTCACTTTGATATTTTGTGAAAATAAATAAACGTCACTAAATTATTTTTGAAATTCGTGAGGAAGAAAAATTGAAAGTATGTTGAATTTTTTAATTTCATCTTTAATAAGTTTAATGAGTGGCGATGTTTGTTCAATCAGAGTGATCGGAATAGAGATGGACGAATATCGATCAATTTTTAACTCCAGTGTTCAAAATTTTTCTTCTTCTCACATATTAAATTAGCAATTGTTTTTACAAAAAATGAAGTAAAAAAAGAATGAAAAAAACGCTAAGAATTTAAAATCAGTAGAATGGTGGAGGAAGAAGATGACCACTGGTGCATGGGTATGGGTGTGGGGGTGTGGTGGGGTTGGTATGAAGAGATAAATGTGGAACTAATATTATTTTTTAATTATTTAGTTAATGCATGTCAATAGTAAAAAAAACTAGGTACCATTTTATAAAAAATAAAATTTTACTCTATTCACGCGCTAAGTAGCAGTGACATATACTTATTTCGCCACATCAGTGTTTTATGTTTAATAGACAAATAAACCACTAAAACACTAGGAAGCTACCTAAACGAATGCAAAAGACTAGTTCAACCAAACTATCCATGTCCTAATTATTTACGTGTTCCTACTTTTTTTTAAATTAGTTTTCAACATTTCCTCTTGATTCAAAACTATAGACACCAAATAATCCTCTGAAATAGCAGAATTTCTCTTTAGATAAAGCCTTGGTAAGTACAACTGTCAGTTGGTCTTGTGTCTTGCAATACTCCAACAATATTTCCTCCTTTGCTACCAAATCATGAATAAAATGGTAATGAATCTCAAAATGCTTTGTCCTGCTATTGAATGTTGTATTCTTGGTCATGGATATAGTTGCTTTAGTGTCTCAAAATATCTTTGTTGCTCCCTTCTGCACCTTTTGAATGTCTGCTAATACTCTTCCTAGCCAAACAGCTTGAAAACTGCTGAAGTTGCTGCAATATACTCAACTTCTGAGGTTGACAATGTAGTTGTAGCTTGCTTCTTTGAGCTCCAAGTCACTGCACCTGAGCCTAGAGTGAAAACGTTTGCTGAAACACTTTGTCTGTCATCCAATGAACTTTCATAATCGTTATCTGTGTACCCACACAATCTGCAATTATTGGTATTTGAGTACCAAATGTCATAGTACAAAGTTCCAGAATGTACCGCAAGATACTCTTTTCTCCTCCATAATGTACCTTTGAAGCTTTTCGCATAAACCTTGAAACAACACCAGCAGAAAATGTAACATCGGGTCTAGTGTGCATCAAATATTTTAGACCTCCAACCAAGCTTCTGAACCTCCATGTATCTGCTACTCTTCTTCATTCTCCTGTTGCGTTTTCCATTTATATTTATTGGTGTAGTCGCAGGCTTGCAATTGAGCATGCCAAATTATTGAGAAGGTCTCTGTCATATTTCCATTATAAAATAAATATTACATCCCCATATTCGACATCTCAAACTCATTCATCATTTGAGACTTGAGATTATCCACAACAGAATTAGAAGAGCTATTGTAATTGATATCATCACCATAAAAAAATACAATGATGAAAGCATTACCTTCCTTCTTCACATATAAGGTGGGTTCATTCTCACTTCTCACGTATCCAATTTCTGAAAGTAACCATCGATCTTGCTATACCATGCTTGAGGGATTTGTTTCAAGCCATACAATGTCTGCTTGAACACCTTTTGTTTCATTGCCTTCCTTTATGAAACCTTTAGGTTGAGTTACATAGATTTCTTCTTGTAAGTCTCCACTGTGAAATGTTGACTTGACATCAAATTTGTAAACTGGCCATTTCAACTGTTTCAAATCGAGCTACAGAAGAAAATGTTTCTTCAAAATCAACACCACACAGCTGTTTATAGCCTTTTGCCACAAGACGAGCTTTGTGATTTTGCAGGCTACCATCTGGAACAAATTTTATTTTAAGCACCCACTTCAAACCAACTGTGTTTTCCCTTTTGATAACCCCATCATTTCCCATGTTCCATTATTTTCAATTGATTTCATTTCCTCCACCATTTCTTGATTACAGTCTTCTTTTTTTGTGGCTTCTTCATAATTTAAGGGATCTGAAACAGAAAAGGAGAATTGACAAGTCGCATAAAGGTTACTAGCATATTGGGATTTGACGTTCTAAGCCTTGTTGATCTTCTTAATGGAACTATCCCATGTGGAATCTTCATGAGTTGCTGAAATTGGTGAGGTTGGTAACTCCATGGAAGAATCTGAAAGTGAACTTGCAGGTCTTGACCCTTTATCCTCTTCACTGATTCTAAGAGGCATAAGAATCGCTTTTCAAACAAAATTTTTACTACATTCCCAGCTTGTATTTTCATCAAATATTACATCCATTCTAAATAACATCATTCCATTAAGAGGGTTATACAAATGCTTTGGATTGAGTACAATAGCCAACGAAAATGCATTTTTCAGATTTCTCATAAAGCTTTTGACGAGCTTGTTAGTTTACCAATGTATAAGCAACACATCCAATAATCCGTCAATGACTTACATTTGGTCTCTTGCAATGCCAAGATTCATAAGAATTTCTATTCATGGAGTCTTTTGTTGGTGAAACATTCAGTAGGTAAATAGATGTTGCCACAACTTGTGCTCACAACTGATTCGAGAGTTCTTTTGCTCGCAACATTCTTCTTGCCATCTCCATAATGGTTCGGTTCTTCCTTTCAGGATACCATTTTGCTCCGGAGTATAAGGAGTTATTAGCTCTCTATGGGTACCATTAATTTCACAAAACAAATTGAAGTCGTTGTACACGAACTCTCCTCCTCTATCTGTGCGAAGAACTTTGATACTGCACATACTTTGGTTTTCCACCAAAGCTTTAAATTTCAAAAACTTTTCAAATGTTTCAAACTTGCTCTCCAGAAAATACTGTCAACTCATGCGATTATAAATGTCACTAAACAACAAGAAATAACAACATCACCTAAGGACTTAGTCAGCATAAGACCACATAGTCAACATGTATTAATTCTAAACGTTTTAATGCTCTCCATGCTTTTCCAACAGGAAAAGATTTCCTGGTTTGTTTACCATAAATGCACCCTTCACATAAATCAAGAGAGCTAATTTTCGGTAATCCAAGAACCATACCTTTATCATCTAGCAATTTCAGGACCTTTATATTGCGATGATCGTACCCCAAATGTCATAGCTTTGAGTCATCCTTTGCACTTGCAGCGAGAGAAAAATTTTCCATGTTAGAAGCGTCCAGCGGAAACATATTGTTTGGTGTCTTGGTGACGTGAACCTTGCCCAACTTTTTTGTTTATAATGACACAAGTATCATTATCAAACAAAAAAGAATATCCGTCAGCCATTAGTTGTCCAACACTTAATAAATTGAATTCAAAATCTGGTATGAATTGAACATCATCTAACATTTTTACTTTGTTGTGGCTTGTTTCTACAACCACCTTGCCTTTCCCTTCAACCTGCATCTCTTTTGTGTTGCCGAGCTGCACCTTCTTATTTTGCTTCTTATCAAGCTCCCTAAACATAGATTTGGCCCCTCTGATGTGATTTGAACACCACAGTCTATGGATCATATATCACTTGGCTTATGGTTTGTATCAATGCAAGACATCAAAAGATAATTCTCTTCCTCATTTTCTTCTGCTGCAAAACTCATTTTTGGTCTTTAAACCAACAATCAGCCTTTATATTACCATAGTAGTGGCAATGATGACACTGAACATCATTCTTTGTGTTGCCTTGCTCACTATACTGCCTATGCCCATTATTTCTTCTTTTGCCTCTTCCATAACCATGACCTCGACAACCACAATATCCTCCTCTTCCTCGACCTTTATGTGTTGGACCATCATTATCTCCATATTTAGGCACACTTGTTTCATTTGAAATGCGTTTTCTTCGTTCTTATCTACTGATCTATTGATTCTCGTCTCATGAGCTTGAAGAGATTCCAATAGTTCATCAAAGGAAAAAACTGATAAATTCTTAGATTCTTCAGTAGTCGCAACTACGTGATTAAATTTTGGATTCAAGCTTCTCAATACCTTTTTAACATTAATCTGATCAGTAACCTTCTCTCCATATATAGGATCACATTTGACTGACAATTGTCATCGCTCTTGACAGAAAAATAGAAATAGATTCACCACTTTTCATCATTAAGTTTTCAAAGTCACGCCAAAGTGATTGCACTCTCACAATAATTACCTTTGAATCTCCTTGAAAATCTTTCTACATAATGGACCAGACTTGCTTTGATGTAGTATTTTTTGTGATTCATGACATTGTCATGGACAACTTGCTAGATAAACACCAGCGCCTTAGCATCTTATTTTCTTGTTGTCTCACAACCAATTTTCTTCATCAGGATATGTATATCCATGTTCTACTTAGTCTTTGAGATCTTGAGACTTGAGTATAGTTTTCATACGTATACTCTAGAATTTGTAGCTTTCTCCTTTTAAGACAGGAATAAGTGGTTGTGCCGCACTCAACGAACTATCGTTAGTTGCCATGAGTGGCTTTGATGCCAAATTTATTGGAGAAAAAGTACAGAGATCTGGAAAAAAAAAAGAAGGAAATTAACTACGACTACTATTAATTTCTGATTAATTGGAAGTTACTAATAACAAAATATGCCCACATGATATATAGGCTAAGTGATAAATAACTATTCCTAAAATATTGATCCTACAACCCTCTAAATTACTATTTCAACAACACTAGGAAACTACGAACAGAATGCAAAAGACTAGTTCAACCAAACTATCCGTCTCCTGATTTGTGTTTTCCTACTTTATTTTGGATCACTTTTCAACAAGAAGGCTATGCGTTTGCTTAATAATAATAAAAATATAAAAAAATGTCTTTATTCATAAAATCCTCATCATTAAACCAAATCCAACATTCAAATTTATTTATACATTCTAAAATATTCTAGAATTCCCATCAATTAAAACTCACATTGTTATGTTCTAGATGTTTTTATTATCCTCACAAATGCAGAGTCTAATAATGGATCAGAATCCGAAAAGGGTCCTCTTGTATTGAGATTGATTAAAGGGGTAATGAATAAATAAGTTCAACATAATGATTATTTGTGTGTCTTCATCAAATAGGGGGGAAAAGTTTTTTCTTAGGTGTTCTGATGATTCTCATAATTACACGACTAGGTCCCGACGGAGCTATACACGACTAGGTCCCGACGGAGCTATCTCTATTAGATGCATAATGGGGTACAAATGTAAAGTAGTTTCGTTAGTCACTGGCTGGTGAGACTCCAGCGTACCGAACTAATCAGAATAGACCAAAGTATTTGTCCAATGGTAATAACTTTTTATGATTGATATTTTCAACATGACAAACACCATGTTAAATTCATTCATTCAAAGGAACAAGTCAACCAACAAGTCTCTTTTGGAACTCTCAAAGAACTCAGCAAGGGACCTGGTCCCGAAAAGTTTGTGCACGAGAAAAGGACGAAAAGATAGCTGTCAAAAGGCTGGCGACTCTGATGGGGTTAGTGCACAACTATTCATGATAGCAAGCTCTCAGCCAATAGCCTCGTCCCAAGGGTTCGTGTCCATTTGAATATAGTATCTTCTTCAACAACACAAACACAAGATTTTGACAAAACAAAACACACAAGCTAAAAAGGAAAAAACCATCTTCAAGGTAGAACAATACTCATACCCAACCAAAGGATCTGATAGAATATTGAAGCATCTTTGTTAAGTTGAGTTTTTTGTCTATCACTTTATAGTTTTTGCAAATTGAAAATTCTCAAGAACACTTGCAAAAACTCACTTTCAAGAAGTATTCTCCGACAAGCACAACAAGGACATGATCAAGCTGCAAGTATTAGAGTGTGTCTTAGGAGTTAAAATTTCGTGCTTATATTGTAAATTTGTTCCTTGTCTATAAGGGATTCAGATATTTATTTTTGGTTTATAAAAGTCTAAATCAGTTAAAGGTAACTGATTTAGTGGGCAGCACTGTTTGCTGCTTAGTCAAAATTCTGAGTTATCTAGGAGCTAGTTGATTTAGTGGGCGGTGTTGTATCCGTTTAGTCAAAGTCTAAATCATCCGGAGCGTGGTGGTTTAGTGGGCAACCTGTGTGTTGCTTAGTCATATTCTAAGTTGTCTAGTGGTGATAGCTTAGTGGGTAGTGTTATATCTTCTTAGGCTCAGTAAGTGATAGAGTTATCACTTAATTGTGAGATTAATAACTTTTTCTCACGTTGGTTGTAATCGGGTTTCACTTTTGCTTGAGAAGATTAGTGAAGACGATTGAAAATTCTGTGTGACAGGTCGTGGTTTTACTCCCTTGAGCAAGGAGGTTTCCACGTAAAATCATTGTGCAGATTTTACATACATCCATTTACTTTCTGTATTTGTTTCAGCTACTGTTCTTACTGGGTCAAGGGACCTGGTCCGTTGACGTATAGTAGATGTTGACTATTGTCTGTGCTTAAAATCTATTCTTACTGTCCATTGACTGTTAGTGAACGCACAAATTCCATCACACATTTTGCGGTAACTTTATAGATTTGATCTATGCTAGAATTTTACTGTTGGATAAAGCTTCTTAATGAGATTTAATAAGACAGGGAGGTGTCTATAAGAACTAGTGGCATGTACTCCCACAAAATCATAAAGCAAAACTATCAATGCGGACTTAATCTCCGTGACAACTTACATTTTGTCAACTCTATAACTTATATTCTTGGCTTTCAATTTCAGCTCACATTTAATAGATCAAATTGACAACTTTAAAAGTATCTACCCACCTTTCCACCAACTAGTAAATATACAATCTTCTCCCCTTTACGAACTACTTTTTCTATCTAATAATAGTTGTCAATTGTTGATTTATCATATAATTTAAGAAATAATAAATTATAACACTATATTTTGGTAAGACTTGATCTGAATCGCATTTCAAATTCAAGTTGATTTAGTGAGGGCGAGCGTGAAAGTCATTAAATGGGTCAGTCTTTTAGTTCTCCCGGAATAGAATATCAAAGGAGGATGTTACAGATGCCGGGGGTGGAGACAACTTTTTCAAAGGCTAGAAGACAACTGGAAGATATAGCATGTCGTCAAAGAAGCACACTAGACGGGTGTACTTTGACGACCGTATCTCCGGGGCATAGTTGAATGTAGATCTTCCGAAAAAAGGGAAGGATAAGGGTCTTCTTCAGTTGATCCCTCTTGTTCATATTTAGTCCCCTTTCATTTCGAAAGTTCTTTTCATTTCTACATCCCTCTCTTCCTTACTTACCACCCTTTCTTCTGTTTTTGACGCTTCTTTCATAAAGTAATAAATAAGAGAATACTAAAGATTCGAGCCATAGAATTTCTTAATTTTAGCACAAGGTATAATTGTACATTACTTTTTCAATATTTTAAATTAAATGCTTTGATAAATGTATCTTTAATAGCAAGGGTAAAACAGATATAAAAGGATAAATTATCTCTTGATTTTTTAAAATGTATAAATATTATTGGACAACTATTTTTAGTATAGTGGACAAGTAAATGATATAATGACTAATTAACCTAGCTATTTACGGCTAGTTCACTTATAAGTTTTGTGTCTTACCCCGATGAATGTGAAGGGTTCAAATTCAACTATTATACCTTTTATTTTACTATTTGATAATTAGTTCACACTAATCAAATCAAATAAATTTGAATTTGTAGAAGGGAAAAACATGTTCTATCAAAAAAAAAAAATCCTTTCTCAGAATTAATTATGACCACAGATTAAGATTAAGGCATCTTATCCATTGCACAAAATATCCTTGGGTTGTATAACCTACTTGGTATACAAACAAACCTCAAGAGAGACGGAAAGTTCAAATGTGAGTTTCAACAAGAATTAGACAATCAAAAAGCTTGCATCAAAGGTCAACGTGTCAAGAAAATTAAAGAACCCATCACCTTATTTAAATTTTTGAAACCATTCTTATTCAACATGCATTTTGTTTCACACCATGAAGTAATTATAATTGAATTACATTAAACATCTTCCATATAATTAAGCTATATTAAACATCTTTGATATAATTAATTCACATTAAACATCTTTGATGTGATCCAATTATAAATATATCATGTAGTATTCTAAAATTAAATACTTAAATCCCTATACTAGTGCAAATTCTACACAAATATAATAGTTTAGGTTTTACTAGCTTAGGATGTTAAGCGCCTAGTTTTGAAAAACCATGAAAACCAAGTTGTAAGTATATTCAAATATAATCAATAAAAGACAAATTACAATTAAAACATACCTACATAAGTTTTATAAAGTCAATTCCCTAAAAAAGTAATTTAAAACGACTTTGTGATTTGTAGAATCTTCCTTCGATTGTGTAACATGAGCTTGAATTATTGAAAATGTCATTTTCATATCACAAGTTTATCATGTATAGGCAAAAAAGTCAATTTGGTTGTTTTTCCATCTTAAAAGTTTGAAGTTGAATGCATCCAATCAAATGTTTTCATATATTCACAATGGCCAAGTATTTCAAATTCCAAGTTAACGTATCCAATACGCAAGGCTTACCTCACTAATTCGTTGTATTAATTTTTATACACTAATTAAATTAAAGTAAAATAAATGAAATATTTATTAATTTGTTCTCAAAAATATCTTGACACATCAACAAGGTACCGCTTCAGCCTAAACTCTAATAAGAGAAAATTAAGTGATTTTAAAGATAACTAAAAGTAATTATAATCAATATAATTAATAAATAGTACTTCCTCTGTCGGGTATTGTTTCTCATGATTTTATCTTTAGAGTCAAACTATAGAAACTTTAACTAACATTTTAAGATGTATTTTTTCATAATATTAATATGCAAAAAAATTGCAATTTATAGTACTTTTCATATAATTTTAGAATATCTAATTTTTTGTTTGAAATATCGAATTAATGTGACCTAATTTAACTTTGAAAATTAATCGAATTGACTATCAAAAAGCACAACATGACAAACAATACCGAACGAAGGGATTACTAATAATAATTGACCTACAAACAGAGTTAATTTTACACCAAATTAAAACTTAATGTCTTTTACAATATTAGTACATACAAGTAAAATCTTTTTAAAAAAAAAAATTGGAAGACTTCATACTGGATTATTAATATTTGTTTGAAGTTAAAGTTGATAAGAAAGGATTGGAACCTGAAGTTTACTTGGAAAAATATTGAGATAGTTTTGTGAATGAAAGTCATACTATTCCACTTGAAATACTAAATTTACATATTAAATTTTCACACATCAAATTTTCAATTCAAGTTGAAACTCAAATAATAAGACAAATTGACAATAACATTTAGTTATTTACCATTACTCTATCTATGTTATTTACAATTACTCTATGTCCAAACACTATACTAGAAACAAAGGTTTTTCTCGCAGTAAAAAAATTTATATTGTACAACATAATTTTTCTGTTCATTTTTATTTCTTCTATTCATTCTATAAATGACGAAGAGAATTTAATTCCTCCAAAGAAAAATTGGAACAAACCATTAGTATATATTAATATATTTAGAATATAATAAGTTGAATTATTAGTAATCGTTGAAAGCTAAAAATCAACATTTCCTATTAATTTCGAAAGAAAATTTCCGTAAATAATGTTTTTCCATAAATAGTGATTGACAAGTTGTCATGTCCCAAAAGTCCTCAAAAGTCACGTACAGTAAGTACATAATATATCTTCATGGCCGTACCTTGCTCACACATCATTATTTTCTTCTCCCATCATCTCACGATAATTATTATTTTCATTTCTCAAAAAGAAGATAATTACATGATGAGGAATTCGAAAAAATACAACAACAAAATGTCTATGGAGGATCAAAGCAGCGTTCCTAGGAGACAAACGTTTGGTAGTATGTTACAATCCGATCCAAATCATGATGAAGATGAATATGTTAATTTTCGTACATGTGATCAATCTGGCCTTGCAAATTATGATCATAATCATCGCGTTTCTGGATTGAGTTCAGACTATAATATGATGATCTCTCCTTCACCTTCAGATGAATGTTATTCATTATCGACTACTCCATATGTAACACCTTCTATTGACCTAACATCGTCTCCTTTATCAAAATCTCCATGGTCCTCTCATGTTGAAACTTATCTATATACCGGCCTTATTGGCTCTCTTGTTCGTGAAGAAGGACATATATATTCATTAGCCGCTTCTGGGGACTTGTTATATACCGGATCAGATAGCAAAAATATTAGAATATGGAAAAATCAAAAAGAATTTGCAGGATTCAAATCAAATAGTGGATTGGTGAAGGCAATAATCATTAGTGGAGAAAGAATATTCACCGGTCATCAAGATGGAAAGGTACAGTTGACATCTCATCTAAAAGCTTAATTAAACAGTTATATCTTGAATACAAGATATTAATAATATCATGTTGTATACGTATAATTTATTGAAAAACTTAAGTCATGTTTAAAATTATGTCTGATCATGAACAGGTGCGAGTGTGGAAGGTTTCTCCTAACGATCCAAACAATTACAGGAGGATTGGAACGTTACCAACTTTGAAGGCATATATAAAAAGTTCAATGAATCCGAATAATTACGTTGAAGTGAGAAGAAACAGAAACTCAGTGTGGATAAGACATTTTGATGCTATTTCATCTCTTAGTATGAGTGAAGATCAAAATCTATTATATTCAGCATCTTGGGATAAAACCATAAAAGTTTGGAGAGCATCAGATTTTAAGTGTTTAGAATCAATAAGTGCACATGAAGATGCAGTAAATTCAGTAGTTGTTGGATTTGATGGATTAGTCTTTTCAGGATCAGCTGATGGAACAGTAAAAGTTTGGAGAAGAGAATTACAAGGTAATAAAACTAAGCACTTCTTTTCACAGACATTGTTGAATCAAGAATGCGCCGTAACATCTTTAGTTGTTGATCCTAGTTCAAATTTCCTCTATTGTGGTTCATCTGATGGTTTTGTAAACTTTTGGGAACGCGCCAAGTTTTTGTCACATGGAGGAGTTCTCAGAGGTCATAAATCAGCTGTTCTTTGCTTAGCTACCGCAAGGAATTTAGTATTTAGTGGATCAGCAGACACGAATATTTGTGTGTGGAGAAGAGAAGGTTGTGATCATATATGTTTATCAGTGTTGAAAGGACATTCAGGTCCTGTTAAGTGTATGGCTGTTGAAGAAGATCATGGACCAACTATTAATGGTGATCGACAATTTATCGTGTATAGTGGTAGCCTCGATAAATCAGTGAAGATTTGGAGAGTATCACCATGTCCGCCTCATATGCAAGTACAACTTCAAGATCAATCCCAATGGGGTACAAGTTAGCAAAGACGAGATCATAATGTAGAGTAAGTGGATTCAGAATGAGCTATATCATATAATTACATATGATATATTTCCTCAATCTCAATTTATGTGACATAATTCATCTAAAGATGTGTTGTTTGTCATATTGAAAGGACTAAGGACTGAGAAGGAAATAGTATGTCACATAAACTGAAATGATGGAAGTACATTTTTATATTTTATATGTAGTTCGGCAACCATGCCAGCTCAACAACATCAACCAGCCCCCAATAGGGGTACGCGTTAGCAGAGCTAGGCGAATTTAGTAATGTAGAGTCACCGAGGACAAAATGAGTTATGTAACCTTATTATTTGTGTTTTCTTATTTTCATATGTATATAGTCTGGTTGAGATGCAAGCACATCAGATTCACAACAAGGAAGGAGCTAGTAGAGGCAAATCTAGAATAATATGTTCAAAATGAGTATGATTGTATTAATATGTATATATTTTTCTCCTCATATCAGTTCATTGTGAATTTAAAATTTGATTGTGTGGCATAGTGTGAAACTAAATATAAGAGTCAACTCAGGCTCGACTCAAGCTCTATTATATTTTAACAAAGCTCGATTATGCTCAGCTCGACTTAATATTTTACAAAGCTCTTGGCTCGATGCCCAAGCCTAGCAAGTTATAAGGTACGTACGTAGAAGAGTTCAAAGTTTTTTTTTTTTATATTAGTGTGGCTTCTTTGCTGAGAAATTGTACTTAGAAATGTATTTGAACAAGAGAACTTTGAGAAGAAAAGAAAAATGAACGATTTCATTACTTTGTTCATCACTTACATTATATATAGGCTTATACAATCATCCAGTAGCTTCTAGAATCCTCTAACTAACTCAACCTTGTCATAGTAACAACTTTTTAACTAACTCAATGTACCAGTAACTCAATGTAATAGTAAACTAACTAACTCAATAAAACAGTAAAACAAAACTGTCACTTATTTGGAACTATTATTTCAACACTCCCCCTCAAGCTGTGGGGTGGAAAATGTTAAGCGCACCAAGCTTGCTTAATAGATGTAGATGCTGATCCATATCTGCTACCTGATGTTGAGTAGGAACATATATAGGCTTCACTATATCAACTTTCACCTTGTCTCTTAAAAAATGGCAATCGATCGCTGTATTTAGTAAGCTCATGAAATATAGGATTGTCGGCTAACTGAATTGCAGATTTACCATCACTTAAAACTGTGACTGGCTTATGAGCGGAAACATTTAGCTCTGCAAACAATGCTTCTAACCAAGTGATCTCCACTACAGTTGAGGTCATACTCCTATATTCTGCCTTAGCCGAACTTTTAGATACAGTATGTTGTTTTTTTTTAATTTTCAGGAAACCAATTACTCTCCATATTTCACCACATAGCCTGTGACTGACCTCCTTGTGTTGGGACATGCAACTCAGTCTGAGCAGTTTGAGCATTCAGCCAAATGCCTTGCCCCACAGTACCCTTTAAATATCTTATTATCACCGTGTTTGCAGCTTCTAAGTGAGATTTCTTGGGTTGTTGCATGGAGTGTACAACATAACTAATATCAGGTCTAGTTATTGTTGCATATAGTAATTTCCCAACCAACCTCTGATAGCCAGTAATGTCATGTAATACAACATCTCCAATTAATGACTCAATTAGCTTTGACAAACTCCACTGAGGTCATTTTAGAGTTGGATTCCAAAGGTGTATATAATGGCTTTGCTCCTGTAAGACCTGTTTCAGAAATAAGCTCAAGAATGTATTTTCTCTGATTCAATATAACTCCTTGTGCAAACCTTAGCAATTCAATCCCTAAGAAATATTTGAGTTCTCCCTAATCCTGGAGTTTAAATTACTGATGCAATACTTCCTTTGCTTTTTTGATCATAGGCTCATTGTCTCCAGTAATGAAAAGATCATCAACATATACCAAGACTATAACCATTCCACAATCCCTTTTCCAAGTAAACAAAGAATAGTCATAAGTACTCTACATGAATCCTGCCTTTAATAATGTTGTAGTAAGCTTGATGTTCCACTGTCTAGAAGCTTGTTTAAGTCTATACAATGACTTAAGTAATCTACAAACCTTGTGTTGGCCTTCCAGTCTAAATCCCTGTGGCATCTCCATATACACATCTTCATCCATATTCCCCTTGTAAAAATGGATTGTACACATCTATCTGATACAAATACCATTTTTTTGAAACAACCAAGACAATGACACATCTAACCGTCACAATTTTAGCAATAAGTGAAAAAGGGGCATAATAGTCCAACCATTCTTGTTGACTATATCCTTTTGCCACTAATCTAGCTTTGAACCTCTCCAATTCTCCATTTTCCTTATACTTGATTTTACACCCATTTTGAGCCAATTGCATTCTTCCAGGAGGCAGATCAACCATCTTCCAAGTATTATTATCTTCAAGTGCTTGTACCTCTAACTTCATAGCTTGCATCCATCTCTCATCTTTAACAGTCTGACTAAAGTTTTGTGGATCAACTAATGTGGAGAACTTAGTCAAATATCATTGATAATTGGAAGTTGTATTATCATATGATGGCCAGTGGATATCTTGTGCCCTTTCCTTTTTCCAGGGGCTGCATAGTCCCTCATTCAAATAGGTTGTTGAGAAACTCTAGAGGTTCTTCTTGGTGGAACAATGTTATGTAATGGAGTATGTGTCTCGACAATTTCTTCAACTGGATGGGCTGCAATTTAGGAACTGTCTGTCATGAGTTGGTGCCTCAAGATCTGATAAGGAATCAGTATCAAGATCTGCATTTTCTTCCAATACTGTGTTTGAACATGCATCATCATCCTCTACTTCATACGATGGAGTCGATTCATCATCTTCTTCTACATAAGGAATTATGAAGTATAATTGTCAGAACCCTTCTTCTTGGCAAATGGAAAAATATGTTCCTCAGAAATGACATCTTTACTGGCAAGAACTTATTAGTGTTGTAATCCAACAGGAAGTATCCCTTTTGTGTAGCAGAATACCCCATAATGATTGCAGTTCTAGACCATTCTGAAAATTTATCTCCTCTTGGGAGTACTGAAGCATAACATAAACGACCAATCACTCTAAAATGATATAAGGAAGGGAACATAGAAAACAACAGCTCAAATGGACTTTTACCCCAGTAGTTGATGATAGTAACCTGTTCATTAGATATACAACAGCAGTAACACTGTCTCCTGAATCTAATAGGCATGTGAGACTGAAATTTGATAGCCCTGGTTATATTCAATATATATATATATATATATATATATATATATATATATAGTTCAAGAAATATAACATATTCATGCCTTCTATTCTGTTTGTCTTATTTATTATTGTTATATGATTATAGTTTTTTATACATATGCTATGTTTCGTCTAGAGTAAGTCATGTTTTGTCTAGAGTAAGTCTACTTTTAACAAAATGTAATTCAATTAGTATGAAAATATATATTTTTGTTTATATATTTTAATGTGATGTCTTTTATTATGGGTGTAATGTCTTTATTTACTTCTTCTTTTTCGTTTGAAATGGTAATTTTTTCTTTAAATTTGATGGTATACCGCCCAAATATTTTATATTATTTTTCTTTATACGTATCTTTTTTTATAGATAATTTCTTTTTTGGTTATTAAAACTTATGTTTAGTAATTAAAATTTATTAATTCCTCTGATAAAATAAAATGTTTATTTTTCATGAAGTATTTAATATATCAAACCTCCAACATCTAACGTAAGATTTTCATGTTATATTTTATACAGAATTGTATTCTTATGTTAAACTTACATATGAAAGGACTTAGATTTGAACTTAGCTATGTAAATTAAAATTTTCTAATATCAATTAGCTATATAAATTAAAATTTTCTAATATCAATTAGGGGACAAACGTGCATGCACGTTCAGAGAACTAATAAGATCAAAAAACACAACTGGTTAATTTTTACTATGTGGAAATGGTAATGTAGATTGTTTAGCTAATGGACATACATGACAAGTACTTAAAGAATCTATGTCTTTATTGTGCTTTAAAAACAATAATGACTTCAGAACTTGAGAGGAGCGATTGTCAAGTCTCTTATGCCATAGTTTGTTGTCCTGAAGTACTACTCTTGCAATCAAATTTTGTTGTTTTTGGGCCTTGGAAGTTTCCTTCATTCTATGTGTACCTTTGAAAATGTACAGTCCTCCTTTCTCCTTACCAATTTCCTTCACTTTGCCACATTGAAAGTCCTGAAACACACAACATTCAGGGTAAAAGGAGACAAAACATGACAGTTGTTTAGTATTCTTGGATATTGACAGCACGTTGAACTTAATATCAGGCACAAGTAACACATCTTTCACAATTGCATCTTTAAAAGCAAATGTCTCTCCAATGTGTGATATATCTTCCTTAGCACCAGTGGGAAGATGTAAATTATCCCTCACTTCTTGATTCTTTGAAAATATACTCTTATTTGTTGTCACATGGTGAGTAGCACCAGAATCTATAATCCACTCTTGTGACTCAATAGGAGACAATAAACAAGTAGATATACCTGACATATTGATCTCTTTAATCTTATGTGCATCCTTGTTCAACAGTTCCATAATTTGCTTGTATTTTCCATCTGCAAATCCTTGTGCATTGGGAAACACAACATTATTAACCTCTTTGTTCCCCTCGTGACTTTGTGATGCATTCTGGCTGATTTCTCTGTTTGAATTATTTCGGTCGAAGTTAGTTCTGACTTGACTTTACATATTGATGTTGATTGTTGAACCCCTCTAGACTGAGAATTTTGACCTGCTCCTCTTGGATTTCCATCATTGTAGTTTCCTCTCCTTCTTTGTTTCCAATATGTAGGATATCTTATCAGTTTATAACAGGTTTCTCTAGTGTGTTTGGTGTAATGACAATAATCACATTTCTTTCCTTTGTAGTTTTGATTTCCATAACTGATTCTATTCACATGCATTGCGATTCGATTAACCTTTTCTCCTACAACAGGCATACATATTGAATGTTGAATCACATCTTCCACTATCATAGCATATGCCTGATTGATAGTAGGTGTAAATCCTATCAGTAATATTTGCCTTCGAGCTTGAGCATATGAATCATCTAAGCCACTCAAAAAATGAATTAGCCTTGAGCTCATACAGATGATTTGCATTATCCTTCGATTTTGGGCAAGTACAAGTTGGAGCTGGTACCACATTATCATATTCATTCCATAAATTCTTCATCCTAGTGAAGTAATTCGACACTGAATTAGTTCCTTGTATAAGTGAGTTTATTTCTCTGTGCAACTGATAAAGTGTCATAGGATTCACCTTATCAAATCTCTCTTTCATATCCCGCTATACGTCAAATGCACTCATTGCATACACAATTCCACTTAACAATTCTTCATTAACACAGCTCATCAACCAAGGCAAGAAGATTTCATTACAAGTATCCCATTGATCATGCAATTCATCCTTGCACAATGCTCTTCTACAATCTCTAGTTACGAATCCATATTTCATTTTCCCTAACAATGCAATTCTCAGTGACCGACTCAAAATTCCATAATTCTCTGATTCAATTAGCTTGATAGGAATCAACGTAGCACCTGATGCATTTGTTGGACCTATACACTGGATCACTCGGATGTATCTTAAAACCTGCTATTTCTGAATCTCTCAACAATATTTATCTGGATCTACTCTTTTTCAACCTTTGTCTACAACTTGTTCCACATACACAACAATGAACCTTCTCTGTTATTGAATACCCCTATATCAAGAACCATGTTTTTCAATATTTTCGTAAGAAGTAAAAATAAAACACGTTTGTAGAAAATCTTCCTCACTTGAGGAAGGAAAAACTCAACACTTGTTTTATTTATTTTTCTTACTTATAATTTATCAATTACAAATCCTCAACTATTATTGATTAACTATAATCGATCTACTCAACTCACAAGAAGTCAAACCCACTTCTTCTTTACAAACTCACACAAACTCTTACTCTACAAGAAGTCAAACCCACTCCTTGTTTATAATCTCAGAAGCTCACAAACTCACAAACGAACACATGAACACAAGAACAAACAAACTAACTCACAAAACTCTCAATCGAATCTTTGTTGTCGCTCTCTCTTTCTCTCGCCTTCTTCTCTTCTCTATGAATTGCAAAGACCACTTTTCTTTGGCTTTATATCTCTGTTTATATAGACGTTTCTTCTTGCAATTGCTTGCAATCTTCAATTTTAATAAGGAAAATGTTTTGCTCATTTCGGGCGACTTCTACCCTAAAGGATAAACTTTATTAAAAAAGGTTTTGTCCTTTATACAAAATCTTTTTTCATTATTCCCATAAATAAGTCAGCCCCATATTTTCCGTCTTTTTTTTCATAAATAAGTCAGCCCCGTTTTTTTCTAATTTAACCTTGATGTATTGACCTGCACATGACTTATTGATTCTTGTGTACCTGGTTCATGTGTCATCATCAAAATTAATTATATGTATGTACTATTAGTTCTCATCAAATTCCCCCTTTTTGATTAAGACAAACGTAATGTGCTCACGTCTGATTCATTCATATGCATACGTTATATTCATCACTCAATGACCTTCCCCTTTTGACATCTCAAAAGACTGAATGAGCAGGAAATAGAAATCAAGAAAGAAACGTCAGAAGGACAACATAGCATTAGGGACATTAGTTTACGATATTACATACAAGCTAGTAGCAAAGAATTCAAAACAAACATGATCCAGAATTTTACACCACACACAGTAAACCACTACTATAGAAAAATGCTGGGCAAAACAACAAAAAACAAAAACAGTTTTGTCTGAACAACCATCAAGATAAGCTAAGAAGGAAAGAACTTTGAAGCCAGAGGAGTGGAGGAAAAAGCAAGGAGGTGCAGCAAATGGTCCATACGAGAGTTCTTGTCACTTTGCTGCTTAATGAGTTGATCCTTGAGGGACGAAACTTCCCCCGAGATGCAACCAACTTCGCCTGAAGTGTAAGAACTTCATCTTTCAATTCCTCATTCTGAGCCTTGGCCAAGTTAAGTTCATTGACAAGAGAAGCAAAAGGATCAGCAACACGAGAAGGAGCACTGCGAACCTGGTCTGCCTCATCCAATAGTCCACATTCAGCAAGAGTTGACTTAGTGAACATATCATTCCTATTTATGGGTCTCCCATCCATTAGTGGTACTTCAAAACGCTCCTACACACAGTAGACAACAAGTTTCCGAAATCCAATTGATGAGGCCGTTAAGGATCAATAACTCTAGCCATGTGAGAGATTATGAGAGAAGGCCAGTCAATGGGATCCAAGTTGTCTAAAGCATTTCCAATACCCATATCATGAAAAGTGGCCACATACCATCGTTCTCCCCTTGGTACTATACCCTTATGCACCAATTCAGAAACTAGTTTGTGAAATGGGGACATCTCCCCTTTCAAAACTTTCCTTGGACGAGCTTTAACCCTACCATGACTAAACTTAGTTGTGAGAGCACAATTTCCCTCTTTAGTCCAGTTATATTCAGCTAGTTCCATAGAGGGTACACTAACACTTCCTTTGGATCATTGTTACCCATTGTTTCATAATGTATTGTATTGTATTTGTACTATATTATCCTGTAATGTATGGTAGATACAATGTTTTGCTAGACTGTATTATTTTTTGTTGTTTAATAACAATTTAGTTGCTTGGTTTGATTGTATCGTACTATATTTAATTTATATATTTACTAAAATATCCTTAATTATTTTAGGGTAGAAGGCTTGATTAGATTTAAATAATTAAGGTAATGGGTAAAATAGTATTTTGAAATATTATGTAAAGATGGGGTATTCATTGTTACGTAACAACGAAATTTAACAATACAATACAATACATTTTAAGTAACAAACAAAAAAAACATTATTGATATAGTAATGATACTATACAATACAATGGATAACAATGATCCAAACATAGTGTAAGAATTTCCCCTAATTTTGTTTTATCAAAAACAATATTAACAACTTCAACACAAGAGGACACAACTGATTTGTCCAAAATAGTCAAGTTAGTATAGAATTCAAGGATGACACTATCATACACCATATCCTCAGTATGCAAGAACACATCTACCCACCCTTAAACAATAAGCAAACCCAAAAAAATTTTAATGGCCGGAAGTTCCTTAATTTCGGAGTGAATAGTTCTACCCCGTATTACTTTTAGAGATTTGAAATATTCATCTTTTCCCATGTTAATATAGTTGATATCATTTTTAGTTTCTTGAGATGGAGGCGGTGTCGAGGAGTGCACTGATTCATTTCCCTCTTTGTCAGAATCCAGAACAATTAGGGTTTTAGGACTGCAAATGGGGCACTTACCGGTGCGGAGGCATTTAGATCTTGACTTGGCACGTATATGAAGTTGATATTGACTTACACTTCGAGGGGGGTCTAACAACCACCTTTTTACTGCGATATGTTTACGAGGTTGACGAGGGCCCGATTTTTTTGAAAGGGTAGGGTTTTCTTAGAAACGTCAGATACAGTCACATTCTGTGGAGGGGAAGTAGGGTTTTGGAGAGTAGAAGATATGGGTGTTGAAGGAGAGGCATGGGGTGTCTGGAAGTGGTATTCTCGTGAGAGACTACCGGTGAAGGATGCACAGAGGATGGTGGGGTTGGACCAAGTGGTTGTTGATGGTCGATTGTGAGTGAGGCATGTGTGGGAACATCTTCCCCCTGAGAAATAGTTTGGGAGGGTTGAGAGGATGAAGGATTTTTTTGTGTGAGCACAGGTTCATCATCGTCGGAGTAATCTACTTGGAGGAGAGAAGGCCATGTTATGATATGAGGTTTGGGAGAGTGGGAAAGAGGGAAAGAAGAAAAGTTTGGAATGGGAGAGGAAGGGAATGGTTTCTCGATATGGAAGATTTATGAAGTCTAGAGAAGTTGAAAATACGGTTGTCAAATTAAGATGAGTTAATGATATTTGCAAGATATGTTTTTCCTGCCAAAAATAGAAAAATGATATTGTATGGAAAAGAAGATTTGTGTAGAAGCACCAGGTGCGTGAGATACGTGTTCAGATAGAAATTATGCTTTATGAGTCTAGCAGTAATTTTGATAAGTAGTGCATACCTATTGAGCTGAGAACCTGGTCCATGATGTTGTGATTCCTTTATTTAATCCTGAAAACAAGCCCCAAAGAGCGACAATTTTTAAGAAACGACTCTCTGCCAAGTACTTTGGTGAATATATTAGCGATCTGTCCTCAGTATTGCAGAAAGTCATGACTATAAGACCCTTTTCAATGTTAACTATGAGAAAGTGATGGCGGATGTCAATATGTTTGGTGTGTTTGTATTGCACAGGGTTCTTAGCCATGTTGATGGCATTTGTGTTATCACACATGATGGGGATGCACCCCGTATTAACTCTAAAATCTTCTAGTTATTGTTTGATCCATAACAATTGGGAACAACATGCAGCAGCTGCTACATATTCAGCTTCAGCCGTAGATAGTGCGACTGAGTTTTGTTTTCAGGTTGCCCATGAAACAAGACATGAGCCCAAAAAGTGTGCCATTCCCCATGTACTTTTCCTATCAACCAAGTAACCAACATAGTCGGCATCTGCAAATCCTATTAAATCGAAAGAGCCACCTGATAGATACCATAGTACCAGGTCCACAGTACCCTTAAGGTACCTGAGTATTCTTTTGACAACTTTGAAATGGGACTTTTTAGGACATGACCGAAATCGTGCACAGGGTTCAACACTAAACACGATTTCATGTCTGCTCAAAGTTAGATATAAGAGAGATCCGATCATACCTCAATATTTTGTATCATTTACAGGAGAACCTGGTTCATCTTTGTCAAGCTTTGTTGTGGTACCAATGAGAGTGTTAATAGTCTTTGCTTTATACATATCAAACTTCTTTAACAATTCTTTGATGTACTTTTATTGAAGAATCGAGGTTCTTGTAGGAGACTGGTTGATTTGGAGACCTAGGAAGAAGGTTAGTTCACCCATCATACTTATCTCAAACTCACTACTCATTAATTTAGAAAACTCAACTCCAAGTGAGGGGTCAGTTCCACCAAATATGATGTCATCGACATAAATTTACACAATGAGCAGATCTGAACCTTGTTTTCGAAGGAAGAGCATATTGTCTATCTTCACACATGAGTAGCCATGTGTTATAAGGAATGTGGATAGGCGATCATATCATTCTCGCGGTGTTTGCTTCAGTCCATATAATGTTTTTTCTAGTTTGTAAACATGTTCAGGTTTATCTGGTCCTCAAAACCAGGGGTTGTTTCACAAACACTTCTTCTTGAAGAAAGTCATTCAAAAAAGCACTTTTGACATCTATCTGATAGAGTTTGAATTCCATGTGGACTGCAAATTCAATCAACATTTTTATTGCTTCCATTCTTTCCACAAGTGCAAAGGTTTCATCATAGTTCGATTTCTTCTTCCTGATTGTAGCCTTGAACCACTAATCTTGCCTTGTTTCTATGGACTTGTCCTTGGTTATCTGGCTTGTTTCTGAAGACTTATCGAGTTCCTATCACAGTTCTATCATGTGGTCTGGGAACCAGGTTCTAGACTTTGCTTCTCTCAAACTGACTCAATTCCTCCTGCATAGCCAGAATCTAAATCTGGATCTCCCAAGGCTTCTTTAATATTTTTGGGCTCCACTAGCGATAGGTATGCTGAGAAGGCGCATATATTTCGTACTCTTGGTCTGGTATAAATCCCTGATTCCAATGGTGTGGGAATGTTTTGAATGGGATGAGAACTTTATGTTTTCAACTATGATCCTGAGGATTTTTGGTAGATTCAGATGTTGGAGAGTCTGGTGTCTCTATTTTACCTCTGTTGTTATATTTTTAATTTCCTGAGTGGTTTTGAAATGTATGCCAAGATTATCACGTTTTCCTACTGTACCTTCATCTGTCATAGCCTGCCCTTCATAAAAAATAACATGCATGCTTTCCTTCACACAATTTTTTCTTTTGTTAAGTACTTTGTATGCTTTGCTTTGCATTGAGTATCCCAAGAATATTTCTTCATCACTTTTGTCATCAAATTTTTCCAGATTATCCTTTCCATTATTATGTACATAACAGGTGCATCCGAATGGACGAAGGTGTGTTAAACTAGGATTTTTTTTCTTTGAGTAACTCATATGGAGTTTTGTTTAGAATCGCCCTCAATGTACATCTATTTATGAGATAGCATGTAGTATTTATTGTTTATGCCCAATAGAATTATGGTAGGTAGCTAGATATTAGCATGGTTCTAGCAATTTCTTCTAGTGTTGTGTTATTGCATTTAACCACACCGTTTCGTTGTGGAGTTCTTGGTGCAGAGAAATTATGATCAGTTCCATTTTGGTGCAGAAGTTCACAAACTTGGAGTTTTTGAACTCCAACCTATGATCCGATCTGATGTTTATGAGCTCTATATTGAATTTCTTCTGAACCAGTTTCACAAATATTTCAAACATCTTGTATGTCTCATCCTTTGTTGCCAAAAATAGAGTCCAAGTGAATCTTGAGTAGTCATCAACGATCACGAGGATATATCTTTTGCCTCCTCTACTTACCACACGCATAGGGCCACATAGATCCATGTGAAGCATTTCTAGAGGTTTAGTTGTGCTAACTATTCCCTTTGGTTTGAATGAGGATTTTGTCTATTTTCCTTTAGCACAGGCACCACATAGTTGTTCGCTTTCGAGCTTCTTTTTAGGCAATCCTCTAACTAGATCCTCGGATATCAGTTTGTTAATAGTTGTGATGATAATGTGTCCTACCCTTTTGTGCCATAAAAGGGAACTATCAGTGATTTCATTGAGGCATGTAAGTGAATTCTGAAGACTCGTTATTTCAGTTGTGTACACATTCTTGTGTCTCTTTCCTATAAGTACAAGTTCCTCAGTGTTTGAGTTTACCACTCTGCATTCATTCGTAGTGAATATTACCTTATTTCATTTGTCACACATCTGCAATATACTCAACAGGTTGTGTTAGATTGACTCTTAAGAGTCAATCTAACACAAGATAGATCCTGTTTATCTTCTTCTTCATCATCAGAGTCTGATCCAGCCATTAATGCGTAGATTGCATCTTGTGCTTGACAAGTGCTTTCTTTATTTGGGGCTTCAAACATGGATACTAATGCAAGAAAGTCATATTTATCTACTTGTTCTATTGCAAGTAGAGATTGATTTTCAGCTTCCTCATCCTTAGATTGATCTTCAGACATACCTCTCATTGCAGTGAATGCATTCTTTATGGATAGATCAGCCTCTTAATTTGTCATTCTTCGGTTGTTTGGAACATATATGTCACCTTTTCCCTTTTTTGCCTTGTCTGGATTGTTTTCTTTATATTCCAAGGCCCAAAGTGGACAAAATTTGATAAAGTGATTTGGACTTCCGCACTTGTGACATAGTTGTTCCCTAGAATTATCAGTATTCCTTTGAGGACTCCTTTTTTGAAATGTTTGTCTCCTTTTTAGCATTCTAGAGAACCTTTTGATCATAAGTGCAATATTTTCATCTTAAAAATCTTCAGATGCGATGGTTTTAAGAGCCAAATTCTTTTCCTTTCTTCTACTGTTTATTTCTTTTTCTTGGTTTTTCTTCAGTTCGTATGTTATTAGGTTTCCAATGAGTTCATCCATTGCTAGTTTGTCAAGATCACGTGCTTCAGTAATTGCTTCAATTTTACTTTCCATGATTCAAGTAAGACACTCAGGAGTTTTCTGACAGCTTTTCCGTTGGGTATTATTTCACCATGAGAGTAGATCCCATTGATGATTGTTGTGAACCTGGTGTGCATATCTTGAATAGTTTATCCATCCATCATTCTGAATAGTTCATATTGTCTATTTAAGTTGTCAATTTTAGATTTCTTGACTTGAGTAGTTCCTTAGTGTGCAATCTGCAGGGTTTCAAAATTGATTTAGCATCTTGACAGGAGGAGATCCTATTGTACTCGTCTGGTCCTATACCACAGATCAAGATTTTCTTAGCTTTGACATTATTTTGAATGGAAAGCTTATCAGTAGCATCCCATTCTTTCCTATCTTTAGGTATTATTGTTTCTCCGTCTGCTCTCTTCTTCATAGGTATTGCAGGACCGTCTAAAACTACACTTCAGAGATCAGGTTTTTCTCCTATCAGATGATCCATCATACGGTTCTTCCACCATCCATGGTACTTTCCGTTGAACACTGGTGGTCGTGTTTGAGAGGCTCCTTCTTGTGGGGTAGGTGGTGCTGCCATTTAATCTTTTCAAGATGTTAATCTTTTATTGAAAAGACCCGCTCTGATACCAATTTAAGAAACCTTACACCTACATCAAGAACCAGGTTCTTGAATATTTGCCTAATAAGTAAAAATAAAACAACACGTTTGTAGAAAACCTTCCTCACTCAAGGAAGGAAAAACTTAACTCTTGTTTTATTTATTTTTCCTACTTACGATTTATCAATTACAAATCCTCAACTATTATCAATTAACTATAATCGATCTACTCAACACACAAGAAGTCAAACTCACTTCTTGCTTACAAACTCACAGGAACTCTTACTCCACAAGAAATCAAACTGACTCCTTGTTTACAATCTCAGAAGCTCACAAACTCACAAATGAACACATGAACACAAGAACAAACAAAGTAACTCACAAAACTCTCAATCGAATCTTTGCTACCGCTCTCTCTTTCTCTCGCCTTCTTCTCTTCTCTATTAATTGCAAAGACCACTTTTCTTTGGCTTGATATCTATGTTTATATAGACGTTTTCTCCTGCAATTTGTTTGCACTCTTCAGTTTTGATAAGAAAAAGGTTTTGTTTTATTTCTGGCGACTTTTACGCTGAAGGATAAACTTTATTGAAAAAGGTTTTGTCCTTCATACAAAAACATTTTTCATTATTCCCTTAAATAAGTCAGCCTTGTATTTCCTTCTTTTATTTTTTTCTTTCCATAAATAAGTCAGACCCATTTTTTCCTAATTTAACCCTGATGTATTGGCCTGCACATTACTAATTTAACCCTGATGTATTGACCTGCACATTACTTATTGCTTCTTGAGTACCTGGTTCATGTGTCATCATCAGAAGTAATTATATGTAAGTAGTATTAGTTCTCATCAAATACCATATGAAAACATCGTGAGAAATGTATTTGAGCAAGAGAACTTTGAGAAGAAAAGAAAAATGAATGACCTCATTACTTTGTTCATCACTTAAATTATATATAGGCTAATACAATCATCCAATAGCTTCTGGAATCTTCTAATAACTAACTCAACCTTGTCACAATAATGATTTCTTAACTAACTCAATGTGACAGTAACTCAATGCAATAATAAACTAACTTACTCAATGAAATAGTAAAAAGAACTGTCACTTATTTGCAACTATATTATTTCAACGTATAGAGAAACATTAGATTGTATAGCTTATTTGCTTTAGGTCAGCTTCGTGTCTAAATTCGCGTCCAAAAATTTAGACGTTGTGAAATCTGAATTAACAATTAGCATTTTAAATGTATACTTTTTCCGTCTCAATTTATGTCACACTTTTGAAATTTTGAGATTCAACCAAGTTTAACTTTGACAGTAAATTTTTCATATATCTTTTAATTATTTTGAATTGTCAATTATTGTGACTTATAGTACTTTTTACGTAGTTTACAGATATATAAATTTTATTGTAAAAAAAATTCATGCTCAAATCTGCGATCAAACTTAAATTGTATGACTCTCGAAAAATGAAAAGTGCCACATAAATTGAGATAGAAAAAGTATTTAATTTCATGCTTTTTTTCCGTAAATTAGATATAGAATTCGCGTCCAAGCTATATATGTGTTGAACTCAGATATCGATTATTAAATTTGTCGCTATTTTTTAGCAAAGCATTGTCAATTAGTGGCGTATGCCTTGTACTATAGATGTCTAAAACCTAGAATTTGAAATTTATAGGCCATTTGGAAGAAACAACAACCAAATTGACTTTTTCTCTTGAAAGTGTGAAATGAAACCAAAATTTCAATAATTTAAAGCCATTCTAAACAGCGGAAGGAAGACTCTGCAATCTAGAAATTCGTCAAGATTATTATTTTTAATTTAAAGATGATAATCATCTGTATAATTGAGTTCATACATTATCAAGTTCTTTTAAAATATAAATCTCTTGAAAGAAAACTAATTGAACTAATGGTTAAAAGAAAGATTGTACTCTAGTTAAAGTAGTAAGTTTGATTTGCTGTATGCTTTAATTAATGTGAATTAATATGATACATTGTTATACCAATTGGGAATGCGTTGATAATGTGTGCGCAAATGTTGACTATCTTGATTCTCAAAGGTTCGTAATTTAATGAAGAGATGACTACATAATATAAATAGTCAGAATTTAGATTTTTAAAATATAATTAATTTGGAACTGAAACTTTTATCACGTTAGAGTAATTTCATAATGTTTATTAAATATTCTATGGCTATAACAAAAAGATATTCTCTACTTAAGGTAAATTGGTTTAATAAACTCTTATACTTGACTCTAATTATTAATTGTACCCTTCTAATTCATATAGTTTTATCTTGACACTTCTATTCAAACAAAGTAGAAAAGAAAAAAAAAATCCCTTTCTTCTTCAAACCCACCACCCACCTTTTGAGAAATAGTAGATCTCTCACCTACTATATCCATATCCTCTCTATTATGAATTATTTTTTCTTGCAATCTTACTTTTCCTCACTTTTCAAATGAAAACTACACATTCATCAAAAATTCAAAACAAAAATGATTGGAAACGAAAGAAAAAAAAATCTTCTCCAAATGGAAAGCTCAAACCGAAATTAAAGATGGTTTTTTGCAACTACTACTTGCTTCTTTTTATCTCTTTAGAAGCAAAATTTCTAGAAAAACAAAAAACAAATTCTCATTTCTCTTTTAAATTGTAGATACAACTTTGAAATTTTCATATTTCTTGATCTTCTTTTTTTCAAGTTTGGATTTTTCTTTCAATTTCAAAGTTTTTGGGTGTCAAGTTTAATATTAAGAGTAGTAGGGTTTGAGTGCTTTCTTTTATTGATGTTAATATCGATTTTCATGAAATTGTAGAGTTGTCAAATGTCAATGGACTTTCTTTTGGGTTAGGGTTCTTGAGAGCAAAGTGAAAAATATTTTTTTAAAAAGTAATTATTGTTTAATAAAGTGAATATATAAAATAGCATTGTGACCATTAAATTAGTGAGATAGATATGAAGTAGCTTTTTTTTTTACGTGGATATGATGTGTTATCCATGTCAGATCATGTAAGGAACACAGGCTGACATAAGGGTTTAGAATTTCAATTTTGTTTGAGTTGAAGTATCTAGTTGAAACTTTGGAGAGTAGAAGGTCCAATTTACAATTCGAGTCAATATAAGGGTCCAGTTTGTTAAGCATCATATACCTAGCAATTTTATGATATACTCAAAAGAAAGATGAGGGGAGAATATTATTTATAAGACATTGTATCAAAAGAAAAAATTAGAGAAAATAAGAGTATAGGTATAGGAGTTATACTCACCATTTGTATTCAAATCAAGTTACTTAAAGCTAGAAGAGAACGTCCTTATATTTTACCAAGGTTGGATTAAGATCCACTTCAAATCCCAATAAGTATAAAAATATTTGTTGCCACTTTCAGTAGTACCTCCCTTATACAAAATTAATCTATCAGGTAGAACCTTATTTATCCTGCCCCAGGTGACAGAAACAAACTAGTGTTCTATATTCAATTCTCATGCATCCTGAATGTTAACACTCAATTTTGACCCGCGTCGGTATAAATTAATTATCGAGCTTCCTAAATTTTCCAAATAATTTAAATTAATTAGTTTTATAAATTTTAGATAATATATATTTTACATAGTTATGTACGTAGTTAGTATATTTCATGGTTATTCAAAAATCATATCAAATTTTTTTTTTAGTAGGCATCTTATCTTAGTTTAAATTATAATTATACTTTGAAGCACTATTTTATAATTATATTACTAAAAAGAAAAAAGGAAAAAAAGAAAGGAGCTCGTTGATTAATTAATACAAATTCATTTTTATTTAAGGTTTAACCATTTTTTTTAGCTAAAATTAGGCCATCTTTTAAATCTAACTCATTTGTCATTTTAATCCATAAAGAACCAGATTTGGGCCTTCTATTCAATATTCAGGCGGCCCACTTCCCTTTCTTCCCTATTCCCAGCAGCCCACAACTTCCCAAGTCCAATTCATAGGCCCAACACTTTTCAGCAGCCCACCCTTTCAAACAACCCTCCAACTTAGAATTCCCAGCCCAACATTTCTTTTGATCCACTCAACAACCCGACCCAAATCCCCTTTCCCCTTTCTTCTTCCCCCTTCCCCCCACGCGTGCAAAGGAAACAGACGCGCTAAATTCCCCCTTCCCTCTTCCCTTTTTTCCTCATCCAAAATTTCCAGAAACGCCAGACGTCCCACCCGCGTCTCCCCCACGCACTCTCTCCGTTTTCGTCTTCTTCCTCGCGTGGCGTTCAACCGCGTAGCTCCGTTTTCCAGTTCCCCCCTCCCACGTTTCTTCAGAACAGAACCCAGAAAATACAGCAAAAGCAGAAACCCAGAAATCGAATTTCTCTCCACCCACGCGACCCCCCCACGCTCCCTCACTCCTTTCTCTCTTCCCTCTCTCTCTCTATCGCATGAGCGAAGCAAGACTAACGGACACTGCAGTCCTGCTGTCTCGTACGTAGCCGCGCAGTGAGCAAACGACACAGGAATCGTCCTTGTTCGTCCTTGGCGTCGTGAGATTGAGCCACGTCGTTCGCCAAGGACGAAGAAGCAATCTCGACCCTCCACGTGCTTCCAGTCCGTTGCATTCTTGGCATGGGTTCGCAGTCGTTCGTTAACCAAAAATCTTCTCGGGGCACTCTGACGAGTGTAGTTGACTACTTGATAGTTAACGATCGTTAATTGTCCCAGCCCAAGTAGTCCGCTTGGGTTACCCATTCCACTCTAAATACAACCAACTCTTAGTCAAACTAGGATAGAGCGAAACTCAATCCCAAAAAATAGCGCATTGGCCTAAGAAGACCCGACACCCAAGGAGTGTCGGGCCCATTAGAAAGACCACCTTGAGTCCGAAACGGCCCACGGCCTAAATGGACGTTCATACTTATGTGTTTAAATTTGAGGGATGTATACGCTGTTTGAGAGAATCATTGTCTCTTAGGGTAAGGATTAGATTTTAGTTACATAAGTTAAAGAAAGAGCTTTAAAAGCTACTGGTCCGTCCAAAGACGTTGGCACCCGAAGATTGCAAAAAAAAATAAAAAATTGTTGTATACATTTCCCTTATTGTGTATCCCCATTAAGTTTTATTTATGAAACTTGTATAAATTTGAGTTTTGCGGCAATGAAATGTTTCAAATGACGTATACCTTTGGCGCAAAAGGGTCACATATCTATTTAGAACGCGCAATATTTGTTATAACAGCTTATGTGAATATGTTGTTTATCCGGAGATATTCTAGCTCACTCTTCTTCAAATACTTTTAGAACCCATAAGCACAAATATCAAGTCAATATCAAAAGTGCGTCCAAATACTCTTCGAGTCTTTAGTTTCCTAAAAAAAATAAAAAAATATTGAACTTCACTTTTTCTTTCAGATCAAAAGAATTTTGAGAAATTTTATCTTTTTCGACTCTTACAAGGAAATTAGAGTTACATCTCAATCAAAAATTAAAGTACGGTAATGAAAGATACCGTCAACTTTGCTCGACTCAAGTCGACATTTTTATTTACTAAATTTCAAAGTCAAGTAGACAAATTCCTGTCTATTTAATCATTTCTCTATGTTGGTGAGCTAGTTTATCTCCGAATAAAGCAACTCTTATGTGTTTACACCTATATGTGATATTTTGTATTATTTACCACCTCCAGGCACTAACATATTGGTCTTCTGAGTTTTTTCATTTGTCAGGTATTTAAAACTGATCTGTGTTGGTTGATCATCCGTATTTCACAAGGTCTAAGGCCCACTAAAGATTCCTTCCCCGATCAAAATTTGCAAAAGAAAGGACAATAATGGGGATAACAATGATGAGGTTGACATGAATGATATTGTCGTGGCTCAACCCACCGCCGCTGATAAAAATGAATTGATTATGCAGTTGATGCAACAGATTGCCGAAATGAGGGTCGAAATACAAAGAATGCAAGATGGGTCTAATCCAGTTTCATCCTTCAACCCTCTAAGAGATGGAAGACCTCCACTCCACTTTCCTCCCTCAAACGCGGAACAAGTTCAGAACACTCTCTCAAATCCCACTCAAAATCCTCCCGCCATTGACTTAACTACCCCCAATACCCGTCACGCCACCACATCGTGTCAAGCACCACAACATCCAGAAAATACTAACCTTCAAATCCTCCATCTCCCTCAAAACCAAAGCAGTGCTCAAACCTTCCCCCAACTTCAAAACCAAAATGCCGATCCTCAAACTTTTCCCCAAAGTTATCAAGCCACTCAAAATACCCAGAATCCTTCCATTGTTCCCCCATACCTCAAAAGACTACTTTCCAAATCCCAACTTCAAATGGACCTTATGCTAACTATTCCGAGCTTGATCACTATAAGGAACATGAGAGAGAGTGGAGGTCAAAGGAAGAGGTAGTCAAGGTGAATATGAAAGAAGAGATCAGGAAAGCCATGAAGGAGTTGCACTACATTTTCGAAGTCGATGGGTTGAGCTATAAGGATATATGCATCCACCCGAATCTCAACCTTCCGGAAGGGTTCAAAGTGCCAAAGTTTGTCACTTTTAACGGAACAGGAAATCCTCTAGCACATCTGAGAGTTTATTGTGATCAACTCGTGGGAGTTGGAAAAAATGAATCATTATTGATGCGTCTCTTCGGCCGAAGTCTAAGTGGAGAAGCTCTGGAGTGGCTTACATCACAGGAGCTGAAACAATGGAAAAGTTAGAATGCACTCGCAAAGGATTTCACGAAAAGATTTGGACATAACGTAGAAGATGCTCCAGATCGCTACTACTTGGAGAAGATCAAACAGAAGTCTACAAAAAATTATCGAGAGTACGCCTTTCGTTGGAGAAAAGAGACCGCAAGAGTTCAACCTCCAATGTCCGAACGTGAGATCACTGAAATGTTCATTCGTACTCAAGAGCCTGAGTACTATGAAAGAATGTTGTGTATGATGGGACAAAAGTTTGTCGAGATTGTCAAAGTGGGAGAAGCTTTGGAAGATGGTTTCAAGACTGGAAAGCTCACCAAACTTACCGCGTTGCGATCTAATGGACAATCTACTAGAATCAGTGATATGGATAAATCAAAAGGAAAAGTGGAGGAGGTAAGTATGATCACGGCTACTCGCATAAGGCCAGCTTCTCAAAGGAAATATCAAAACCATAATGTCGATCAGGAAAAATTTCCTCGCCTAAAATTTAGAAAGGCTCCTAAGGTATTTACACCATTAAGGGAATCTCAAACTCAACTTTATGAAAGGTTGAAAGCAATGGGTATGCTCTATCCTATAGAAGGAAGACCAGCCAATCCTTTGGGAAAATTTTACAAAGCTGACCATAGATGTGCTTATCATTCAGGAGTCGTCGGACACGACACAGAGAATTGTTCAACTCTGAAACACAAGATACAAAACATGATCAATAGCAACTTGATCAATATTGAGGAAACCACCTGAATGGATGACGTATTGGATGCTCAAGAGTGAGTACAAGATATTTCTGAACTGAGTCATTTGAAGATATTCATTCGAGAAGAAGAATGCCCAACATTGGCCAAATTTTGCATATGAAGTTTTGTTACCTTTCTTTTGAAAATGTATCGCACTTTTCTTTGTTGGAACTACGTTCGACCTGAATTCTCAAGAATGAGATACGTAGGTGGCCTATGTCGGCCTCGGTCGTTTCATTATCAAAACTTCCTATTTTTGGGGTAACCCTCGAGAGGGAGAACTACGTTTGACCTGGTTCCTGCTCCAATTGGATACGTAGGCGCCACAACGGTCGGTCATAATACCCAGTAAGATTTCCATTTCTCTTCATAATGAAAACTGGGACAGAATTTTTGAGAGGATCTCAAAAAATTCATTTGAAGTTGGACTTCTTTAACAAGTCAAAACAGAAGACCAAATTCTATGGAGATAGCTTCGGGTGGATCTCAAAAATACGACAATCTAGTTTGCAACTGGGACAGAATTTTTGAGATGATCTCAAAAATTCCACAAATGTCGTTTGTTACCTATTAAGGAAAATTGGGACGAATTTTGAGGAGGGGCCTCAAAATTCCAAAATGAGCAACCTCCGAGTTAACAGAGCAAGTTATGAGAGTTCTTATATATTGTAGACCGGGACAAATTTTGAGGAGGGTCCTCAATAATTCCATCAAATATGTCATATAAAGGACAGGCGAGCGTGTAAGCCAACTGCCAGAAGGAGCATGGAGACAAGACCAACACAGATCAGTCCTTCAAACTAAGAATTTTTCTTTGGATGCAGGAACATTGAAGTCACAAAATGGCTATATAAAGCTGTCATGAATGACAAAGGGCGTCACTTGCACCCATCGTGGACTCATCAACGAAACCTAGAAAATCTTCAATCTCATTTTATCTCTATTTCTTTATATTGCCTCGAGTGATAAAACAGTTTCTTTTTGCAGGAATATTGAGGCCGAACATTGATAGATTCTTCCAAAGTTACAAGAAACAAGGTGCAGGAGGATCGCTAGTTATGAGTCATGATCAAAGTTACCGTTGGACTCATCATAGCCTAATCTGGATAAGCCAAATGACTCAATTTAGTTCCTCAACTTTACTTTTATTCTTTACTTCATCATCGATACTAACATTTGGTGTCGAGCTTTGCAGGTGATAGTATTGATAAAGTCAAAAGTCGTATATTAAAGCGACATCAAATTTTGAAGAGGATCAAAGTGACACTAACTTAGAAGTGTTGCAAGAGAATTTGCCGAGTCCATCACATCAGAAAGATGATGATGACCAATATCTCCTTGACAGTCAAATTATCGAATTGTTTCAAGTTTTCGATGAATGATTGGAAATGACTGCAACAAACTCAAAGTCTGCTGAGTTTGTCGAGAAAGACGAGAGTGTCATTATTTTTCATGTGAATGATTTAAGTCATTCACCTCGATAATTCTTTCTTTCAAAGAACAGAATCATAGTCGCGACGTGCATAAACGTCAATTTAGTTTTTTTTAGTATATTTATCGCGTAGCAATTTCGGCGTACTTTGTTTCTTGAATATGTCAGAGTCATATTTCTAATTTGTTGGGTATCCACCCCATAAGTGGATTATGTGTTTTGATTGGCCAATCAAAGACTTTAGCATATGGTTTGTTGGGCGATTTACCCCATAAGTGGTTCGTATATATGCTTTTCCATTTCAGGTTTCTATTTTTGAATCATATGGAATATTATCGAGCATCCACCTCGTTACAGTTTGAATATTATCGAGCATCCACCTCGTTACAGTTGAAATATTATCGAGCATCCACCTCGTTACAGTTGGAATATTATCGAGCATCCACCTCATTACAGTTGGAATATTATCGAGCATCCACCTCGTTACAGTTGGAATATTATCGAGCATCCACCTCGTTACAGTTGGAATATTATCGAGCCATCCACCTCGTTACAGTTGGAATATTATCGAGCCATCCACCTCGTTACAGTTGGAATATTATCGAGCATCCACCTCGTTACAGTTGGAATATTATCGAGCCATACACCTCGTTACAGTTGGAATATTATCGAGCATCCACCTCGTTACAGTTGGAATATTATCGAGCATCCACCTCGTTACAGTTGGAATATTATCGAGCATCCACCTCGTTACAGTTGGACTATTATCGAGCATCCACCTCGTTACAGTTGGAATATTATCGAGCATCCACCTCGTTACAGTTGGAATATTATCGAGCATCCATCTCGTTACAGTTGGAATATTATTGAGCTAGCTAGCTCGTTCCAGAGAACTCCAAAGAGGAGAAAGCTATCCCGAAATCGAGGGTTTTCCTAGAAGCAAGAGGCGTTTATATCACTTATGTTGAAGGCTTGAGAATGCGTTTGTTTATTTCAAGACATTCCCAACAATATGAAATCTACAAAAGTGCCTAGCCAGATTCAAAGGTGAATCAAACAGGAATCTCAACGAGGATTTTGCGATCTCTGTAGAGGACGCTATTTGTGTTACGTTATCAAGACAAGATAATTATTGTTAATCAACACAATGCATTCCCCAGAAGAGATAGTTATTTTATTATTTGTTATTATCGATCAAGTTGGCATATTATTTGGAGGTCGTTTTGCCGTTATTACCCAACACAGACGATATAAAGTCATGCATCGCGGAATTCATACATTGAAGAATCATGCATCGCGGAAGTCATACGCTGAAGTCATGCTTTGCGAAAAATCATGCATCGCGAAAAAGTCATGCATTGCTGAAAATCATGCATTGCGAATCAATAATTATGCACGACGAGAAGATTTCATGCCTCGTCAAAATATATACACCACAAGAAGAATTTATACCTCGCTGGAATTTCTGCATCGCGAGAAGAATTTATACCTCGCTGGAATTTGTGCATCACGAGAAGAATCCATGCCTCATTGAATTGGCACATCGCGAGAAGATTTCGTGCCTCGCTGAAGTTATGCATTGCGAGAAGATTCATGCCTTGCGGGAATTAACGTATCGTGGAAAGATATTCATGCCGCGCAAGAGGACATACACGGATAAAGAAAGAGCAACACTTATCCATTGGCCTCAACTGCATCTTTTTATTTTGATAAAAAATAAACATCAAAGAAGGGCATCGAAGGTGAAGAAAAAAGAGACATCAATATTGCATCAACATTTACTTATTTATTTCGACATTGAAGATTATATTGGAAAACACAAGGCATAAGCTTTATTTGCTGGACGTCAGACCGATCGAGTCGACGTCGAATATTGAGGAGAACAATGAAGTGTCGACATGGTAAAAAGACACTGTCTTCCATCCTAATTGCATTTTTTTTAAACTGACGAGTTTTATCTCAGTCTTTGTCGAGAGCATCCAAAAGGATGAATTCTCCAAAAACCACAGGTGCGGACGACATCAAAAAGGATGCAGCACAACGTGGAACATTTTCTTAGCAGCGAACTGGGACACAGTCCAAAGAGGAATGTCAAACTCTTAGGATGCGAGCAGAGGAGCGACTTCCACCACAATCGAACCACCCCTCTTGAGGCATGCGGATTTTTCTTTAGTCCTGTCAGTTTCAGTCTCGCATCCGGAAGTTTCGATTTATCGAAAGCAAGTTTCCAATCTGAGTGACAAATGCGCCAAGAGCTTTGAAAATTATGTCCATATAAGTTCTTAATTACGGGTGTGAAGCGCGCCACATTCGTGGCTAAAGAGGTTACAAGCCTCCTTTTCATACTCGTTAATTTGTCACTTTCCAAAACCAAAGGTTATCTAGCATAATAGATTTCCTTATCCACCGATTGAGTCAAACTACACACAGCCTGATTCCGAAGGTTTAAGGATATGTAGGCGGATTCGATGTTGAAAACTCGGCTGTATTCCAACATTCGCTCTCGAATTCTATTCTCGGGCATTTCGATACCTTCATAATTCGGTATCGAGATAGCTTTTGATTTTTTCAAAATCGTGCGATAAATCAAGCTTATCGAACTACAAGTGGCCTGAATTCTCATATAGCCTGAGATACGTAGGAAACCCGTTTCAAGGGTTCGGCCATAATTCCTAAACCCTTTGTCGTTTACTTCCTTTAAAAATGAACGGTGTTGGTCAAAATTGGTTTGGTCAATTTCATTTTCCTCGAGTTGCTTGCATCAACCCAAGTAAAATGAGGGACAGTTGTTGACACCCAATTTTGACCCGCGTCGGTATAAATTAATTACCGAGCTTCCTAAATTTTCCAAATAATTTAAATTAATTAGTTTTATAAATTTTAGATAATATATATTTTACATAGTTATGTATGTAGTTAGTATATTTCATGGTTATTCAAAAATCATATCAAAATTTTTTTTTAGTAGGCATCTTATCTTAGTTTAAATTATAATTATAATTTGAAGCACTATTTTATAATTATATTACTAAAAAAAAGGAAAAAGTAAAAAAAGAAAGGAGCTCGTTGATTAATTAATACAAAATCATTTTTATTTAAGGTTTAACCATTTTTTTAGCTAAAATTAGGCCATCTTTTAAATCTAACCCATTTGTCATTTTAATCCATAAAGAACCAGATTTGGGCCTTCCATTCAATATTCAGGTGGCCCACTTCCCTTTCTTCCCTATTCCCAGCAGCCCACAACTTCCCAAGTCCAATTCGTAGGCCCAACACTTTTCAGCAGCCCACCCTTTCAAACAACCCTCCAACTTAGAATTCTCAGCCCAACATTTCTTTTGATCCACTCAACAACCCGATCAAAATCCCCTTTCCCCCCTTTCTTCTTCCCCCTTCCCCCCACGCGTGCCCAGGAAACAGACGCGCTAAATTCCCCCTTCCCTCTTCCCTTTTTCCTCGGCCAAAATTCCCGAAACGCCAGACGTCCCCGTCTCCCCCACGCACTCTCTCCGCTGCCTTCTTCTCGTATGGCGTTCAACCGCCTAGCTTCCTTTTTCCAGTTCCACGCGTTTCTTGAGCGTAACCCAAAAACGCAGCAAAGCGAAACCCGTAAATCGACCTCTCCACCCACGCGACCCCCCCACGCTCCCTCCCTCCTTTCTCTCTTCCCTCTCTCTCTCGTGCATGAGCGAAGCAAGACTAACGGACACTGCAGTCCTGCTATCTCGTACGTAGCCGCGCAGTGAGCAAACGACACAGGAATCGTCCTTGTTCGTCCTTGGCGTCGTGAGATTGAGCCACGTCGTTCGCCAAGGACGAAGAAGCAATCTCGACCCTTCACGTGCTTCCAGTCCGTTGCATTCTTGGCATCAAAAGGGAATATTCCCTCAGATTCGATAAGATTTCGAATTTCAAATTCGAAATGGGCCTTCTCCTCGAAAACCCTAGTAGTTCTTCCTATTTAAACCCTGTTTTGCTTCAGAAATTGGGTTGGGGGGGGGGGGGGAATTTTGATTAGGACATTATTTTGAAAGAGTTTCTGGTTGGAAATTTTTGGGAATCCTGGATTGTTCTGTTGGTTTCTGAAGAACGGAGGGAACGGATAAAATCGAGATAAACATTCTGTCGCGTCGTGGTGTGCGCGACTGCGATATTCCGCTAGACGCCTCTGCTGTGGTTCGAGGGTGATTTCGAGTCGGTGAAGCTCGTTTGTCGCTTTGCCGTCTGCTCCCAGTTGCTGCCATCGAAGAGGTAACCCCCCCTGTCCCCTGTTATTTCTTCGTGTTTTCTCGTGTTTAGTTTCGAAAGCGGATTTTGTTGTTTGGTGTTCTGGATTGCTGCTGCTGTGTCAAATGTGTTAAATAGTCAAACTTTGAGTATATACATGTCCTATCGTTTCTTTTACATCGTGGTGTTGATATGCACATATTCGTGTTTTCGTTAGCTTCTTCACGTTTCGCTTTCCTCCTCTCATATCTATGCTAAGTCGGATGTCACTTGCTAGTTATTTGGTAGCGTTTGGCATGACATATACGCCTTTAGAGGTTTCATTGACGCGGTTGTAATATTGAGTCAAAGTTTGTGGTAGTTGGCAGTCACTGTGATGGTCCTGCTATTTTGTTTCTTGGAGTTTTCTTGCAATTTTTCCATTGTTGATAAACATGACTCTATGAGATGAAGCATAGTCTTGAAACTTGTTGACAGGAAGATTGGTTTGTTGCGTTAGTTTTGTAATTCCGTCTGCTTCGTACCATCTCCTAGTTTCCTTTCGCTTCGAAGTAGTCCTTTCTGCTCCTTAGTGGTCTGTGTGAGCATGTTTACTTGCTAGAATTCCGGAAAGCTTCCGTTTCATCGTTATCTGCAGATTAGTGATTAATTCCATTTTTTAGTTTGATGAGTTATCCGTTTTCACTTCGTTGTGATGCCCCCTTCCTTACGATATGTTCTTCGCCTCCTTTCCATGACAAATCAATTTTTAGTTGTGTTAAGAGGCATGTGTTCCATGGCTATCTATTCGTTATGCTTTCCTTTCATGTATGAGTATGATTTGCAATTTCATTTTAGAATCATATAGGGTTATTTGTTATTCTGCATCTTTCTTGGATAAAATATGTATTTTTATTAAGTTTGTTTGTTTTCTTGCATATGTGTCCGTTGAATCGTATATTAATTCCGTTCGTTTACTTCGTGGTATGTAAAATCCGTTTTGAGTTCCCTATGAACTCCCTCTTTGCATCTCGAGAGAGCCATGAAGGCTCGAAAAATTCTTATCGAGTCAATCCGTCAAAACCGGCAAAATGTAGAAAGTCAAGTGGAGATGGAAGAAGATGGACTAGAAGACTCTTTCTTTATCTTTATTTTGTATTTTTGTAATGGGCATAAGCCCTTGTTAATTTACTTTCTTGTATTTTTATTTTATATGTCTAGAATAGGACAGGTGAAATGGGTAAAAACCCAAAGACAGGTGGGTCCATGTTTCGGTCAAGGCGAACAGAACCCGAAAACTTGGACCCAAACTCAAATCTCTCTCTCTCTCTCTCTTTACTATTTGCTCGTGTTTTTTCGTTCAAACGTCGTTAGCTTAAGGTTAGAAAACTTCAACCCCATTGAACGCCTTTTGCTTTATCAAACTTAAAATTAAAAATTGAAGTTTTAAAACGATAAAGGTTTAAATTTGAAAGTTGTTTAGAGTTAAGTTTAAAAGGTTTAATTAAAATTAAATTTTAAAATAATGAAATTTGCAATTAACTTGTAAAATTAGCCTAGATAAAAATCTTAAGAAATTCAATTGCAAAAGTTAATAAAATAGTCAAATAAGTTAATCGCCGGAAAACCGCAAGTTAGCGGAGTGTCTTAGGTGCCTTACACCTTCCTAAGACACTAATAGGAATCCCGAACCCACTTTGAAATATTTTTCAATCGATTTTTCTGTTAAGTCTTTTGAAAATAAAAGTTTTCTTAATCTTCTCAAAATTAAGTGGCGACTCCGAAAAAGTCAAAAAATACCTTTAAAAATAAAACAAACTCTTTTTGAAATTATAATTTTTTGATAAAACACTGAACTAGTGTATAGGCTAACAATCTTGAAAATTAAAAACCTAATCGGGAAATAAAATCAAACGGGATCACACTTACCAAGGCTGAATATAATGTTCTAAAAATTACAATCCATATGGTATTAGGATTAACAAAGTATCTTAATTATGAGAATATTAGATATTTTATATGTGAAACATTATACTCCATTAGAAAGAAGTTTTAAACTAGGGAAAAGACATAATTCACCCCTAAAGTTGTTCCGAAAAGTCAGTTATACGCTTAAATTATTTTAACGATCTATTACATATCTATATTATTTAAAAGTGAATTTAATATCACCCTCAAAGCTAACGTGGAAATAAAATTAAATGTAAAATAAATAAAGCACATTTGAGTTTAAAAAAAAAAAAGAGACAATTTTCCCCACCCTCACTTTCTCCTTCATGTAACCCTACCTATCTGTTCATTTCTTACGGGATCCTTCACTTCTCAAATCTATTAGAAAACTGTGTTGTTCTATTTTTGTTCCCAATTTCGATCTATACTCTCCTGACTTCTAAATCTATATTTTTAATATAATCATTTTACAGGCACAAGTATTTCAGTTGTTTTTCTGTGATGGAGGAAGACATCTTAGTATTCTTTATTTAAGATTTTAATTGGAAAATTATAGTTTCAAATCTTACTTCTTTGTTCAGATGTAATTATTTCTATCATCCCCTTTGATATTCTCGACCATGAAAGGATTGTCTCCTCTCAATCTCATTAATTGCAATAATTTTTTGTGGTGGGTTTGGAGATGGGTGATAAAATTAGTGATGGTATGACTTTTAATTTCAATAATGACGATAAAAATTGTGATTTTGATGTAGATGATGAAAATTTTGATTATGATTGTGATGAATTTCAATGATAGTGACGTGATTCTGATGGTGAATTTAGTCAAGTTTATAATTGTTGTTATCATTTTATTTTATGATGATAGTGGTTGTAGGAAGATTCCGATGGTGAATTTGGTTATGAATAGTGAAATCTATGATGGTAAAGAAGTGAATTTGGTGATATGGCAACATTGAGGGTGGTGGTTTAATGGTGGATTTGATGGTTTTTAGGGAAGAGGAAGCTATTGGATGACATGGATTTTATTTTTTTGAAATCTGACATAATTATTGATGTGGCAGTAACATGGCGCTGATGTGGCGAGAGTGCGTGAAACACTTTCTCTTACGATGTAATTGGTTGTATGTGCGTCAGGGTTGAAATAAACTCACTTTTTAATAATTCATATGTGTAATAAGTTGTCACAATAGTTTAAGCGTGTAACTGATTTTTCGTAATAAATTTAGGGAACTATAACCAATCAGAAAAGCTCAAAGGAACAAGTTTATCGTATGACAATTTTAATGGGAAAGTTAGCTATTTGTTTTTTGTTAAACCTAAAATTAACAAAGAAACAAGCAATTTAAACAACAAAGCATTACGTCACCTGCAAAAGGATCAAGACACAAAAAGAGCTGGTTTTTGACCTTTTCACAATTTGACTCAACATTTTTTCTTCTTCTTTTGTGAACTTATACTTCAAAAACGTCTCATTTATACTAGTAAAACAGAAAACAGAGAGTTGGAAGATACATTGCATGCTAATTATGTGACACATCCATTAGTGAGTAAAAACTTGTATTCATGTACCTTGGATCCATGCATTCACCATGGTGAGAGTCTTCTTCTTTGACAAAAGTTATATTAATATCAGCAAGTGATGTAATATTCATTTCAATTATACAACTCATAATATAATACTTAATATTCATGTATGTTGTGTGATTAATTACATATTATATAATTAATTATAAATGTTTGCTACATCCCGGCCCAGTCCTTTTATTTTTTCTCCCTTCATTTCTTTCTTTCTTTCTTTCTACATTCTACAATATTAGAAGAGACTGTTAAATTTGGTATCAACATGTTTGTATCAAGGAAATAAATTCATATTCGAGGGTGTATTTGTATTTTATGAAAAGCTTCTTCTTCAATTTTGATCCTAATAGCCTTGAGAGTCTACATGTTTGACACTGGAAGTGTCACTTTTTACCCTAGCTTTACCTTATAATCTTACTTTTATTTTGAAGGTTTAACGTTCACATTGTTGATCTATAACACTACGTGTTAGAATCTATGCGTTCATTATTAGTCAATGGACCAGGTCACTTGACACACAAACAAGAATGTAACACAAAGTAAATGCAGTTTAACAACACAGGAATTTTACGTGGAAACCTCCTTACTTAAGGGAGTAAAACCACGACCTGTCTCACAGGATTTACACAACTGTTTCACTAATCTTCGCAAGCAAAAGTAAAATCAGTTACACAAATGTAAAAAAAAGTTTTTAATCTCACGATCAAGCAATAACTCTATTGCTTGATAAACCTAAGTAGAAGTTATTCTACTCACTAAGCTATCACTCTAGACAACTTAGAATTTCAACACCCACCACTCTGATTCCTTTATAGATTTAGGAACAGTTTACAATGTAAGACCAAAAGAATATATTCTCAAATAACTACACAATATGCGCCTGAGTTTTCAGTTGTTATAGAATAATTCTTCACTTTGATTTTCTATAGCCTTTGCAAAAGTTCTTGAGAGTGCTTTTTCAAGTTGCAAAAACTAAGGAATGATGTTAAGAATAGTGACATTGTATAGACAAGTCCCTTTCCTTAAACTCATTCCATTGGTTGGCAAGGTCTGACTTTTCTAACGCCGTTGGAAAATGTGCACCCACTTTCTGTACCTTTTCCAGCTGGCAGTCAACGAGCTATTCATGTTGAGAACCTGGTACCTTTACAAGGTCTCAGAGTTTGTCACATCATCAAAACTCATGTTGAGAACCTGGTACCTTTACAAGGTCCCTGAGTTTGTCACATCATCAAAACTACAAATAACACTACGTCAAACATTTTATTAATTAAAATATACATCATGATACATTATAAGACAGTACAATATGATATATTATGAAACAATACATAACAATCATACAAACAGTTATAATGTAATCTAATCAATGTCGCTGCTGCTGTTGTCATGCTTCTTTTCCTTCTTGTCTTTCTTATCTTTCTTATGATGGTGCTCTTCACTATGACCATGTTCATTTTTGTGCCCTTCTTGTTTGTGCATATTATGGTCATGCTGCTTTTCCCCTTCCTTGTGGCCTCCAATGTGGAGTTTCTCTTCTATCTTGTTGTTTTTGAATTAGATTGCAATAAGAATTTGTTAGTTGAACAAATATAGTGATAATGTGAGAGAAGTATTTATAGTAGTGGTTAGGGGAAGTAAGTTATTATACCATTTGATCAACTTTTATTGACAAACTTGTTACGCGTACACGGTTTCAACATGAAGATGGATTAAGAAAAGTATTGTCCGTAAAAGAACTACTCTAGATGAAGTTATGTTTACCTTAGCTTATAAGCTAGTAGAATAGCAAACATTTAGCATATATTAGGTACTATCGTTACAGTTTAATAAAATTGTAATTCACCGTTACTATTTATTAGTCTAATTTGTATAATTCACCTGATTTGTATAAATCTAGAATTTGTATAATTCGGTTCCTGATTGTATAAATCCAGAATATTGTATATGTGTATCTTACCTATTTATATACGATTTATGAAAAAATTTATAATAAAATATTATTTTTGTATATTGGCAAGCGAAATATAGAGACGAAGTTCTGAAAATTTTCTAAATGTATAAATACATAATTTATATATACTTACCCTATTTGTATATTCGAAAGCAAAATATATAGACGAACAAAATATACGAATCACAACATTAATAACAAACAATAACTATAACTGTGGAGCACAATCATCAAACTGTAGCTATAGAATCTTATTATGTCTAGAGAAAAGACATAAAGACACCATCGAAGTTGTCTCATATTTGTATAAAGACACCATCGAAGTTGTCTCATATTTGTATAAAGACACCTAAACTTTTAAAGTGTCCTATCACCCCAATAAACAACTATATATCGTTGTAAATTGGTTATTTTTACCCATTCCATCATCTATGTAGTGCGTGTGTTGCTCTTTCTCTAGGTAACCCGACCCGACCCGACCCTTTTTTTAAAAGAAAATTCGTGAACTCCTTTTCATTTCATTTCTCAACTTTTGCCTAAAATCAAATGAAATACACAGTGTTGCTGTTGACGATAATGTTGTTGTTGACGATCTCGTTGTTGATCATTGTTGATCGTTGTTGATGTATATTTGTGAAGATTCTTGGAGATTGAAGGTCTAACATGTTAGGGTTCTAAAACATATGATAAAAATCTTCACTTTTTTTCGATTATTCTGATTTTATGGATTATTATACTGTAGAAGTGTTAGAATCGACTTCTTACAATTGCCATTGTTAGGATTTTTTTGAGTATGTTGGGTAATCGACTTAGTTAGTGTAGGGTATTGTGTTATTGACTTAGTGCGACTGTTAGTGATTAGGGTTTTGTGATTGTGTTTTAGGTTAGGGTTAGATGTTATCCACTTAGTTTGAATCTTATTATTTGTCTCTTATACATTTGTAGACTTCAATTTGTACATTATCAACTACTATTGTTAGTGTTTTTATTCTGTTAGTACTATTAGAGCTAAATGTTAGTGCTTTTTTCTACTTTTGTTAGTTAGTGTTTCTGTTGTTGTTGTTTGTTAGTGATTATGTTTATTGTGTACAACTTGTTAGAGTTAGTTATTGAAATGTGTGTTTGAATTGTGTTTGTTGTTCTTACATGCTTTTTCAGGATGACTTTTACTCTGATAACTTTAAGATGGTGTCATGGGGGGTAATAGAATTTGGTCCACCACCTAAATATATTGGGGGAATGTGACAGAATTCCTAGATGTAGATGTTGATAGGATGTCTTATTTTGAGTTGAGGGACTACATAAAGGAACTAGGATATACAATAGATTGTGATTTTTTTCATTAAGTGAGATGGGTTATTGGTCCTTGTTGATAATGATAAGGTTATATTTGACCTTTTCAATATGATAAATGATGGGGATACAGTGGAGGTGTATGTTTTTCATAGGGTTAGTGAAGCTAATCAGGCCCCACTTGAATTGGAGTTTGTCCCCCATGTGACTGAAAGTGGGGTAGGTGAGGAATCTTTTAATGAGAAATCTAACCCTAATAATCAGCTTCCTACTTCTACTTTTCCTTCCATCCCTACAACTGGTCCTTTTGAAACTTCCAGCACTCCATTTGAAGTTCAATCTTCTACTGTGCCTCCACCATCTCCTTCTATTGTGTCTCCTTCTTCTACTGTGCCTCCACCATATCTTTTATTGTGTCTCCTCTTTCATACGATTATCCTATAATAGATAATGATCCAACTGATAATGAAGTGGAAGATGAATCAAGATCTGAAGGGGATACTAGTGAAGATACTGAGGTTGACAGTGATTTTCATCAAGAGTATGTAGATATAAGGGCAACCAAGAGGCATTTCAAAAGGTCACAAAGGAGAAGTAGGGGAACTACTTCAGATCAGATTAATGTTAATGAGAAAGGTCCATATATAGGGTATGATGAGACAAATAATGGTATTAGGGATAGCTTAGTTGGTAAGCTAGGTAGTGATGAACCTTATTATTTAACTGATGAAGTTTCTAGCTTTGAAATAGATGGTGAAGAGGTTGATCAAGTAGCGCATAAACCTGTTAGGAGGAAGAAAACCCCAAATAGAGTTGTGTTTGATACAACTGCTGAAAAGATTGTTTGGGAATTAGGATTGATTTTTGGAACTATTGAAGAATTTAGAGTGGCAGTGACAAGATATGCAATCCAAGAACATATTCAAATTGAAAAATATGTAAATGAGCCTGGCAGAGTTAAGAGTGAGATGTTGTAAAGAAAGTTTTCCTTGGTTGTTGTGTGCAAGTAAAGATAGAAATAGTGGAGATTTCATTGTTAAAACATACAACCCTATCCATAAATATTTGACATCAACTCATAACTACATGTGCAACTCAAAATTTATGGCCACCAAATACAAAGAAAGAATAACTCAACAGCCAAACATCAATATTGTCTTGTTGCAGGACATTATTAGAAATGAGTTGGATATTAATGTTGGTAGGACAACAGTGAGAAGAGCTAGGACTAGAGTGTTACAAGAGATCATGGGTGATCACATTGTGGAGTATGGTAGGATTTTTTATTATAGAGATGAAATATTAAGGAGTAATCCAAGTAGTACTTGTGTAGTGAAGGTTGGAGAAGATTCTGAAACTGGGCAGAAATTTTTTGAAGGATTTTATATTTGTTTCAATGCTTTAAAGAAAGCATTTTTTGGAGGTGCTAGGAGGTTGATTGGTTTTGATAGGTGTTTTCTCAAAGGTGTGTGTAAAGCCAGTTGTTAGTGACAGTTTGTATAGATGGAAACAACCAAATGCTCCCTATTGCTTGGGCAATTGTTGAGATTGAGAATCAGTATACCTGAACATGGTTTCTTGAACTAGTGAAGAATGATCTTGGATTTGGACAAGGGCATCAACTATCCATCATTAGTGTTATGCAAAAGGTAATTACTGATATACATCTTACTATTTTATTGTTGTTGAGTTTTGCACTTTAATTTATTCTTTTTCTGTTATATTGGTCTATTAGGGACTAGAAATTATTGTGGATACTTTATTGCCACTTGTTTGACATAGAAAATGTGCAAGGCATGTTCTTGCAAATTGGTCAAAAAATTGGAAAGGAGTTAAAAGAAGAAGAGTGTTTTGGAGGATTTCTAATTCCACATTTGAAGCTGAGATGAAGGACAATATAGAGACAATGAGGAAATTAGGACAAGAAGGTTTGGATAATATTTTATGGTACAATTTGAATACATGGTGCAAGAAGTATTTTGAAGAATATAGCAAATGTGATGTTGTTGACAACAATATGGCAGAAAGCTTTAATGCTTGGATAGTGTCTGCAAGGTATAAAATCATCATTACAATGCTTGAGGAGATAAGGGTGAAGATGATGAAAAGAATTGGTGATTTGAGAGAGTTCTCAAACACTTGGATCACTGATATATCTCCTATGTCTTTGAAGATTTTGCAAAAACACTCAAAAGTTAATGCAATGTAACTTGACTTGGAATGGAGAAAGAGCTTTTGAGATTGAACACCATGAATTTACACACACTGTGGATATTGTTAATAGGATGTGTAGTTGCAGATCCTGGCAGCTCAGGGGAATTCCTTGTCCTCATGATGTTGTTGTCCTTCATTACAAAAACTTGAAACCAATCCATTATGTGGCTAGCTGTTATAGCAAGGAAACCTACCTCAGCACATACGCCCATTTTATTCAGCCAATGAATAACATGAAAATGTGGTCAACCTCAAATAATTCAATTGTAAAGCCACCAAAGATTAGGAAGTTGCCTAGAAGACCGGGTAAGGCTAGAAGAAAGGAAGCAGATGAAAGCAGAAAAACTGGAAAGTTGAGCAAAAGAGGTGTTGTAATGACTTGTAGCAAATGTGGCACATAAGGACACAATAAAATAGGATGTCCTACAAGAAACCAAGTTGGTCTAAGTCAATCAACTGAACCATGTTCTCAGGCAAGAAGTACTGGTCTAAGTCAGTCATTTGAACCATCTTCTCAGACACAAGTACTTTTATTTGTTACTCTCAAATGTAAGTTATATGTATATGTATTTATATATTAATATACAGTCTACTGAAAGTGGTAGTGGAAAAGGCACAGGAAGAGTAACAAGAGGAAGAGCAAGTGGCAGAGGTGTTCCAGCTCAATCACATGGAAATGCTATAAACACAGAGGTAATATTTCTAATTATTATATCATTGTCAGATAATATAGATATGCTTTAATATTTTGATTTCAAAGTACAAACTGTAAATGGTAGAGGTAGAGGTACAGGTAAAGGAGCAGGATCAGGGAGAGAACTGTCTCAAGAAAGAAATGTGAATGAAGGACTAAGTAGAGGAAGAGGAATGACTCAACATAGTCAAACTAGTTCTGAAGCAAACTGCAGTGGAGGAGGCCTAGGAAGAGGAAAGAGACCAGTAGAACATGAGGACGCCAATGGAGGACAAACAAGACCTCTAAAAAGGCTAAGAATGATAGGTGTTGGCATATACCAAGCTGAAGATGGATTTACAACTCTCAATGTAAGTTTACAACTATCAATGCAAGTTTACAATTGTCATTGCAAACCTAATTGTCTAATATTTGAGTATGTATTTATTTGACTAAGCATCCTGGATTGTCAAGTAGAAGAATCATTAATACTAGTACAAAAGTTACAAAGAGCGTTGATGTTGTCACTGGTGATATTGGCTACACATCAGTACGTGGATTCAAATGGAAGGGGAAGACAACTATTACCAATAGCAACCTGGAAAGAATGAGGGCTGAAAAGGTTATCCAAACTAGGTCTGTAGCTGCTGCTAATAGCCAAAGCCAAACAACTTCAAGTAGGAAGACTTCTGTGCCTTGGAAGTAGGGCATTTTGATGTTGTCTTGTTCATTTTGACAAACAGAATTTAACTATGCATATTTTTGTGTTGTTTTTTTATTGGAAACAAACTCAGTTTTGCGTGTACCCAAACAAACTTGAATGGTTGAAATCAAACTCGATTATGAAGTCTTCTTTTTAGTCAGTTTTGTTATTGCCTTTTTAATTGTAATTGACATATTTGTGAAGTTTCTCAAATGCTTGCCACGATAATATCGATAAGAGAACCAAATACATTAACTAATTGTTCAAATCATAATAATTTCGACAACAAAGAACAACCATAACTTGAAGATTCAACAAATTCTATCCTTCAAGTTACACACAACTACAACTAGCAAGATCAAGACAATTAGCTTCTAGGTACACGCACCTACAATTTCAAAAATTTAAAAGTAACTAAACATGTCTATGGCAATTTTGATTGCACACACCTACAACTTCCATCCTTCACATTCTTGGTTAGACTTTAACATAGAAAACACACAATAATGATCAAGACAACTAGCTTCGAGTTACAACATTTGCCCTTCTTTTTCTCCTTCATCATGACTTGGTTACTTTCAATACGACTTTCATAAGATGTCAATACTTCTTCCAACTCCTTAATTCTGTTTGTTAATCTCGGAATAACGTACTTGGATCGTATATCAACTTCTTATCGATCCCTCCATCTAAAGAAGTTGCACGCATCCTCCTAAAATACACAAAACACAAATTAAAGAAAAATACATACACGATAGCGTGGACAAGACCAAAATCTTCGAGTTGGATTATGCTCCGACCATGAAGTTTGCATTGATAGTAAGTCACCATGTTTGCATTCGAGTTTCACTCGCAACATCGGATCATTCTCATCATTACAAATACGATTCAACATTGCATTTGACATTTTCAATCAAAAACTAATCACAAAATTGAGAAGAAATTCAATCATAAAAACTTCAAATTGACGTTTCTACTGGAAATTAAAAGAGAAAAGATGAATTGCTACCTTATTTTCTTGAGGAAGATGATGAAGTCATCAAAAAGAGAGCACCAATATTGTTCTTGCCATGGAAATCAAAATTTTAGGGCTACCAACGGCTATTTTTGAGTTTAAATTGGGGAAGATACAAAAATTGATCAAATAATTAATATTAAAGAAAGAAAATGACATGTGACTATTGTAAACTGGTAATAAAAATGAAAAATGACCAATTTACAAAGATATATAGTTGTTTAGTGGGGTGATAAGACACTTTAAAAATTTAGGTGTCTTTATGCAATATAGGACAACTTCGATGGTATCTTTATATCTTTTCTCTTATGTCTATCATGTTTGCTATTTCTAGAGTTTTTCTTTAATATTTCGGATCTCTTTGGATAAATTTATAAAAAGTAACTTATAAGTCAAAAACTAAGAGCCTGTTTGGCTCAGCTTAAAAGCTGGTCAAACTGACTTAAAAGCTGGTTTTTGACTTATTTAGCTGTTTGACAATACTCAAAATAACTTATTTTAAGTTAAAAAAAACTTATTTTAAGCCAAAAGTTAAAAGCTAGGGAAGGGGTGCTTTTTTTTCCCCAGCTTATAAGTTGTTTTAAGTTGACTACATTTTTACCTTTTTGCCCTTAATATTTTTATACAATCTCCAAATTACCCACATAACCCTAACATCTCTTTCTTCTATTTTTACCTTTTCACGTGTGGATGATAGACAATTACTATTACTAATGAATGAAAATAAAATAAATCTTAAAATATTTCAAGTGATCTATTCAAATTATATATTGTTAAAATGTAAAATAAGTTGCACATATAACTTAAATAAAAATTTATATTCCTCTTATAAATAATTTGTGATAATAAAGAAATATGTGAATGATAGACAACTATGGATGAAACTAAAATAAAATCTTAAATCATTCTTTAATCTATTCAAATTATATATCTTTAAAATCTATAATAAGTTTATATTCCTCTTATAAATAATTTGTGATGAGAAAGAAATATGTGAATGATAGCAAAATATAATTATTTATGGCTGTAAAATATAAATTAATTAACTTTTATTATGTTAACAACTTTTAAGGGTATTTCAGACATTTTGATTTGAAAAACAGTTTATCAGTACTTATTTGCCAAACACATCAACAACTTTTTTTTTAACTTCAGCACTTTTATCCAAACGCATAACTGCTTATTTTAAAAATAAGTTTCAGCACTTTCAAAAGCATTTTTTTAAAGCTGTTTTTATTAAGCCTATCCAAACAGGCCCTAAAATACATAACAGGAAACTCTAAGTGTTGACTTTTTGACTTATTTTAAAAACTTGTTTGGCCTAAATGTGAGAGCTTAAAAGCTTTTTGTACACATCCAAAAAAAGTATTTAAATGTGAAAATCCTTCCAAACAGGCATGTCACTTTAACATCTCTAAGTATTTGTTTATTATAAAATAATTTTTTTCAATTACATTTATTAACTTATTACGACCAACTAATTATAACACCTTAGGGATCAAAGGTTTTGATTTGCAACAAAAGCCTCCAAAAAAGAAAACGCTATAATTGAATGGGTAGGTGGTCTTATTTGATGGCTCAAAATGAGTTAAAAGAGGATTTTATATCGAGGAATAAGACCACTTGTCTAATGGAATACCACTTCTAATAAGATATCGGTATTATATACATGGAATTAGGGAAAAACAATGATATGATAGGAATTTATACAATATTTATTTTATATAAATATATGTAAGTCAAATGCAAACAAGTTATGGTTATAAAGAGCAATGCAACAAAATATCAAAATCAAAATTAAAAATATCAAATTATAGTAAACTAATTTAGTACGATAGTAACAAAATATTTCTAAATATTAAAAATCAAAATTATCATATCAAATTTAAAAAAGATTATACCATATATCACGTCCACCCCACATGAAGTACACGTAACACACATACACCATATATACATAGAGCTGTTAATATGGTTAGTCCACTTCATTCGGACTAATTCATACAGACTTTGATATTTTACGGGTTATGTTAGCTTAGCCCATTTTTGGTATGGGCCAGAAAATCGTCGGTCCAACTCACAAGTACGTGGGTTACAGACTTTTCCGGCAAATCCATTTTTTTTAATTTTTTTTAATATAATTATTAAATTAAATTATAAATTATAATTTAAATATATTATCATAAATATCGACAAAACGATATCACATGATGCTAATGTTACTATTTGTTAATCAAATTCACAAATAAAATTAGGGATAATTTCATATACCTCTCTCCAGGTTTCGCTCTATAACACTCACCTCCCCTTTGGTTTACGATATTACGTCTAACTCCCTTATTTTTATTTTCTTGTAACCATTCTTTATATCTATTTCAAATAAATACAAACTAATTTAGATTTGACAATTTTACCCTTATATATGCAAGTTTAGATCTAATTTTAAACGATTTATCTTTATTCGTTTAATCATGTTTCTTCTTCGCTCGTGAAAATGTTAACTAGAACAAAATCTGATCGTTCTTATCGAATTTCTCTCTTGAGGAGTTCATTTTTATCTTCTATTTGAATAAATCTTTACTGAAAAATGATGGATTATTTAAGAGGGGGGGGGGGGGGGGGGATTCTAAGTGAATTGATAAAAGTGAAATGGATATGAAGTGTTAATATTTTGTGAAAATAGTGAGCCAGCTTAAATGAAGACTTTGATCTTTATTTGATAAATTTTTTTTATGTATTTGTGCTGATTTATTTTTAAAATATTTGTTAAATACGTTGTTTTTGATATAATATATGTTAATATGGAGAAATTAATATAAAAAGGATAACATTGTCAAATTTAAATTAATTTATATTTATTTTAAATAGAATTGAAGAATGGTTACAAGGAAATAGAAATAAGGGAGATAGACGTAATATCGTAAACCATAGGGGAGATCAGTGTTATACAGCGAAACTTGGAGGGAGGTCTCTGAAATTATCCCATAAAATGATCTTTATAGTATTTATTAAGTTTTTTTCCAAGAAAAAATATAAATATCTAATGAGATTTATTAACCTAATTGTTTGAGTTTGAACTCTCTTTAATTTTAAATTTTATTATTATATTATATTTTTTAATTAATTTTTATTGACCCATGGACCAGCCCTACGTATATTTTTCAAGCCTCACAAATTAACTGATTTATTCAGACCGAGCTAAAATATATTTTTTTAAAATGGGTTTCAAAAATCTTAGTTCAACCCTATTAAATCTCAAATTAAGCTAGACCGATCCAATGGATCTAGCCCATATTAACGGTTCTATATATACACATAACACATGAAGAGAAAAAAAATCATGAGTGAATATTTAGATGATAAAAAGAAGTAATGAAGAAAATCGAACTAAGATAATTATTTGGTAAATCAAGGATAGATAAAGGCAGTGCAGCCGATATCCAAAATTTTATTCTTTATTAATATACGTGCAATATTAATAAATTCAACTTATAAAAATTCATACATTAATTTTCTATAACCCTATTCATTATAGTAATGAATTCAGTATGAATTACCTAACATAGACATTTAGGTGGAATGATGACTTTTTTGTTTTGTATAATTTGCATGTTGTATAATTCAAAATTTATCTAATATAATTTGTATAATTTATATATAATTTAGAATTTGTATAATATAAATTACATAACTATTTATATTTCTTTGTAATTGTACAAATTTATTTTTTTGAATTTATATCAAAATAACATAATTATATAAATGTATTTCTAAATTGTATAAATTATAAAAGTGAGATAGCTTAAATTATAATTATAATCCGTAAATATATAAACTATAGTTATGAAACATAATTAAATTCATTATTTGCGAAAGTTCTCTGTTAGGAAAGTCATGTAATTTGCTCCTCTTGAAACTAGTTTTTGCTTATATAATTGGGCTTAGATAATCCACTTGGACCAAGTTGGGCTACCAATAAAAAGCCCATATGATTTTCATAATAAAAAGCCCTAATCTAAACCCTAAAGTAACTCACGACTATAAGTACAAAGTGGTTCCTCACATTGTTACATCTCTCCTTTTTTTTTTGTTTAACACTATATCTGCAGAAATCAATCGATTATCTCTATGATATAATTATAGAGCAATCATTTTTCTTCAATATTTCATGTATTTTTAACTTTTTTTCCTTCATTTTTCTCATAAATCTATCATTGATTGTATATTGTTGTGTTTTTGTTTTCCTCTGTGATGAACAAAACTAAGATGACGAGTCTGAAATCCATTCTTTTAAATCGTGAGGACAAATCGAGGCATTTGTCTGAGAGGAATTCCGTTAACCATTTTTTTTCATTATTTTTCTTATGAATTTTCCAAGTTGGATTCAACCATCATTCCTATTTTTTAATTTGTTTAAATTTTACCCGTGTTCAATATTTATATGGGATTCTAATTGATTTAGAATTGTTTTCTGTTAACTCATATGCAAATTGAGATCTGTGATTAAAGAAAACAACTCTATCATCATTTCTATTTGTTGGATATTTTTTTCTTTTGATGACTTTTTTTCTTTTGAGTGATGTGGCAATGATGAGAAATTATAAAATCTCTCAAATAGTTGAGGTACCTTTCATTTAGTTTTAATTGAGAGGTAGCTATGATTGTTTTCAAGCACTTTTGAGCCACTTTCTTTTTCCTTTTTCTACTTTTTGAAGTTTGAACTCTGACTGTAATTATTAATTAATTACGTTTATGATTTTCTCCTTTATATATACCATTAGTATTATCTTTTTTTTTTGTTTTGTTTTTATACAACTAAAACTACAACAAAGTTTCTTGACTTCATTTTTTTCGATTAATGTAGCATAGTTTGAAGTTTGAATATTATAATCACTATTAAATGTTGGTGTTAATTATGTGTTTGAATATGAAAAGAAAATTGAAGTTTTGTGGGGTTGAACTATTGAACAATTCTTTTGAAACTAGTAAATATTATAAATTCAAAAATAAATAATAAGTCTGATTGGTGTATAACTATTTATTTCTTGATTGCAATGAATAATGAGTATCAAATGTTGTTTTGTTGAAGTAGTTTTATAATGCCTTTATATTTTTGTGCTTTATTAAAAGTTAACTCAAATTTTGATTTATGTTAATTCAATCTTTTCATCTAACTTGTATTATTTTTTTCATGTGTGTTTATTGTTTTAAAGATAATCACTACTTGTTGAAAGAAGAAAATTACATTAATATTGCAATTGGGATAATTATAATTAACATTTGCTGTCTTTTATGATCATATTTCACAAATTAATGTAAAATCTCTATAAAGATAACCAATATAATTCTAGAATACCCTTATATAAATACATGGTTTCATTAATATTATAAATTAATAACTCTTTAAACGATTAAATATATTTAAGAAAATTTAGTGAAATATGATTTTATTGTGTTCAGGTTTTTCTTAAAATTTAAATCTAGTTAAAGCTTATATCCAATTTTTTTTATTGCATCCAAGAGCTCTAGTGTTGTCGTTCTGAACTGCATCATAAAATTGTAGAGAGTTTTAAATGCGATAAGTGTTTTCTTACGCATAATTGATTCCAATGATATGATTTCATCTTCAAATTCATCATCAATATTGCCTTCAATGGTATCAACAATTAATTCTAAACTCTGGACCTCTAAACATTTATCACTTTTACTCGAATAATCCAACAACTTATTGATTTCATTTTATTGTAATAATTGAGATAATTAATCATGACCTCAAGTTCATGAATGACGTTTTTACAAGTGAATTTATTTAAATTCTCTGAAATTGCATTCCCCGATCGAATTTCACATAGTCGAAAACAATGTGCTATTGTCTATTGTTGAACATTTGTTGTTCAAGCGGGAATTACAAAATTGATAACATCCAAAACATTAATATTTGTTGGATCAGTTTGTCCACTTTATAGCTTTTTAATATCCTATGATAAAATTTGTTACGATAATACATTTTGAATGCTCTTATTATTCCAACATCATAAGGTTAAAATTAGTAAGATATAATGATTTTTATATATTCATTGTAATTTATGCATACCATCTTTTTTATGTGAAATCAATAAATATGATGCATAAATTAGAAAGATACAATGATTTTGATATAATCACATTAGCCTTCATTAAATACTATTATTTAAATTGATAAATATTTATTTATCGATTAAATAATATATCTATAAACCAATAAAATTTCATGGTTCCACCTGTATAATATTGTTAGTATTAATAATTTCATGGTTAAAATTAGAGATTTTTAGTATTAATATAACAGTCAACTTATAATATTGTTAGTTTTTCTTTAATAAATAGTGATTGTTTTTGAAATATCAAATGCAACTTAGAAAAAATAATAGAAGATCAATGAATAAAATTTTAAGAAGTCCTACAATTTTTTTAGAAACGGTTTTGGATTGGCTTGAGCTTTGAGATTCATCCTATTGAAGTGAAGTCCCTCATTCCTACTTCTAATTTTTAATTATTTTAAGTTATTTAAAAATTTTTTTTAGTTATTTTTAATTTTGTCAAACATTTTTTGACATGTTTTTAGTTTTTTTGACATATTTTAAGTTATTTTTAAATTTGCCTAATATGCAGATGTGAAAAACTGATTAAAAAGTAGATTTAACTAACTTTTAAGAGTCCGCTCTAATTGGTTTTAAAAAAGTAACTTTTAAGTAAAAAATAAAAAGTCAAATAGAAATGAATTTTCAGTCAAAAAATAAAAAGTAGGGGTGACCTACTTTTGGTTTTTGACTTATTTTAAGTCATTTTAACTTATTATAAGTCATTTTGACCTTATCAAACATTTTCTAACTTATTTTAAGTCATTTTTTTTGAACTTATTTTAAGTTATATATATATTTTTTTATATATTTGTCAAATATTTTCCGTAAAAAACTTACTTAAAAGTATATTTGATCAATTTTTAAGCCAATTCAAACGGATTCTTAAGCCAATACAAACACTCTCTGCAAAAAATAAAAAATCATTATAAAGATGTATCTTTGCAATTGAAGTTCATGAATATAGAATTGTCATTTTGACCCTTTTTGATAATCACCTAAGATATGAAGTGTGTAACATATTTACGAATGACATGACATGATGGTTAATTAGAAGTTTACATATGACATTTTAATGTAAAAATAATACTTTTAAGATAAATTAAAAAAAATAATATTTTTTTTAGTAAAATAAATAAAATTATTCATTTTATACCACATCTCCCATCTTACATCACCCCAACCCCACCCATCAACCTTACTTCAGTTATTTTTGCCTCCCCAACCCCTCCCACCATTTTTTCGTTATTTTATGCTAATCTTTCTTTTTTTATGTTTTGTTGTAAATTTGATTTTGAAAACCATCTGATCGATAGAGAGGTGAGGTTCTAACAAATATTTCATTCTTCATATAATTTTTTTTTTAAAAATGTGTGTTGTTCGAATAAATATTTTCAAAATTATTGTGATGATTTTTTTAAAGAAAAAGTTCTTATAAATATTTTTAAAATTAGGTGATACATTTTTAATTTTTTTTTTAATATTTTGTAAGGTTTTTCATCATGATTGTTCATGGTGGTAGGGATAAAGAATGAAGAAGAAGAAGAAGGGAAAAATATTTAAAAAACTTGAAAAAAACATTCCTCACGCTCTCAAAATAGTTGAAGCACATCCAATGTGTCAAATCAGTAGAATGTATTAAAATGACAAAGCGGAATTCAATTTGAGACGTCTAAAATGAATAAAACTTAGTTTAATTGTCTAATTAAAATTAGTGTCAACTTTAGAGGGTCACCAATGAGTTCAACCTTGAAAGTACTTACCATTTGGGGAAAACACTTAGTAGGCGTTTGGCCATGCGATATCATATCACTATATGATATTGTGAGATAAAATCAACGTTTGGACATGCGATTTCAAGATGATTCTATCCCATGATTTTATATTCTCCAAAAGCATGATATGGAATCACCATGTGATTCCATATCATGATATGAGATATTTTAATATAAAAATGGCTTAAGTCATCTATAGCCACCTAAAGTTGTTCACATATTTAATTTAGACACCTATTCTTAAACTTGTTTCAATTGAACACCTTTTTTATTTTTAAAAAATACCTATTGAACATATTTTGACAATTAACTAAAACTAAAGAGAAAGTGTCCTACAGTCGGCGCTGACATGGCATAATATCTAATAAAAAAGAGACATGTGGCATTGGGCCCTTAAAAACACTTAAACATAAATTGAAAAAATAAAATAAATAAAAATTATGTTATCACTAAAAAAAATAAATAAAAAAATATTTCTTTCCCCTTTTCTTCTTCTTCTTCTTCCCAGAACATCCCCTCCTCCCGACATCCGTTCACCATTTCCCTTAGCACGAGACACAAAATCGAAACATTTCGATAGTAATTTTGGATTTGACTCATTGGTATTTCTCCCAATCTCACTACTTACTTAAATATTAATTTAGATTTGTTGATACTTTTTTTCTTCTATGTTGTGAGTTCTTTAGGATTTAAATTTCTTAACGATTTTGAAAAAAATAATTTCAGATTCGTCGGGAAAAATGGAGTTTCCTCAAAATTATTTCTGATTCTATTTCTTACCACAATATATTTAAATATTTGTGATGTCGGTGGTGGGTGTTGAAAGAAGGGGAAGAAAATGATGGCTTGAAAAATAAAAGATGAAAAAAATGACCGAAGAAAGAATGGTGATGGAGGAAAGTTGTTAGCAATGGTGGTTAAGTTGAGTCAAAGAAGAAGAGGAGATATTACTATAATTTTTTTTTTAAAAAAATCTTTTTTTTAAAAGTAAAATATGTCTTCCACGCTCTTTAGGTGTGTGTATTACATACATAGTGCCATGTCATCAAAAATGTCTAATAGGTACACATTTACAATATTTAGGTGTTCAATAGGAAAAAGATTGAATTGGGGTAGCTAAATGAAATATTAGAACTTTAAGCGTCTGTGTATGACTTAAATTGATCCACACGTTTATATTTTGTTAAAACAACTCTATATCTACTAACCATTTAATTCATATGTAAACAAAATTTACAATCACATCATTACTTTTAAAATTTATTATTCTCACCGACATAAAATTATTATTTTTACCAACATATAGTCACTTTAAGTCACACCAATCGATTGTTAAAGTGATGAAATATTTATGGTCTATAAACATGAAAATACAGTTGCGAATGATATTGACCAACAAATGACTCAAAGTAACAATGTTGGTTTGTCTTCTCAGTCACATGATCGAGAAATGCAAGTTCAACTTGAGGAAATTGTTCGTACTATGTGGGAAGATTATATTAAACACCAGTACACTACAATTTATGTTCAGTTTTTTTAATTAAAATAAAGCCAGATGAACAATTACTTAAGTGGAGAACAAATACCTTTGTAATAATTTATTATGCGATTTTATAATTTTTTATTTGATAAGATTGAATAAACAATTGAGGCTATTTTAATAATTTTACAACTTAAAGAATTTTTATTTTTATGAGAAAATATACAACACAAAAATTACATATCGCATGTTCAAACAAAACTTCAACGTCATTTTATAATTCCATATCATGATACTATATCATGATTCCATATGGCATGGTCAAACGGACCTTTACACAAGACCTCTGGTTATAATAGTAATCTTATCTAATGCACTACATTCTTTGATAGTTAATAAATGTTTCAAAATATGTTGAAACTATTTATAGAAAGATTATGCAATTACCTAAAATTTTGATAGCTGGAATATAATTAAACTTAAATTAAGGTATAATTACAGTGAGAATGCAGAGTGAAAAAAGGTTAAATAAATACCTTGAAGAATTGTGACGATGACTTACTAGAGAACAAGAACGCAACATAGCCAGAGTGACAGCAAAAGAATTTAGCTAAATTATTTGTTTTATTAGATTTATATCTATCAATGTATCGATTAACAAAGTTAATTTACTCAACTCCACCAAATCATTTAATTTTGATTTAAGCGAAAATGGTCAAAAGCCTCTCCAATCTTATAGCCGGATTTCCAACTACATAATCATACTTTACGAGGTCCTGTTAACCCCTTGGAAATCTCTTTCTTATCTTTATAAATATTTAGTTTGTTTCATATTAATTTTAATATATTTTTAGAAAAAAAGAAATTATGTTTCCTTTTATTCGTTTATCTTCTTTATCTTTTCCCTTTAATCATCATAGATCCATAGATGCTGGTGGCTCACCTCGACCACCAGATCACCGCCCTCCTCACCTATTCATCACTAAGTCACATCTTCAAATCACATACTTTTTTGTCATATCTCCACTTTTCATAACTTTGAAAATTTATTCGTTGCTCAAAATCAAAATCAAAAATGAAAATTAGAAGAATCACACTTTAGACTATTCATTAATGGAGTAGTTACTAAGTAATAGATTCCATTGTGGAGAAGAATTCATTAAAGGAATCATTTGGTAATAGACCCTTTGATGAAGAAGACTCATTTATTTAAATGTTATAATAGCGAAGAAAGAAGTAATTTTCAGTGATAGAGTTTTTCGTTTGTCTCTAGCTTTAAATGACAAAATTTTCTGGTGTTTAGAATTCCGAGAAAGTTCGAAGATGTGGTAGTCATCAAATCTGCTGAAGCTTTCAAGGAAAAAGAAATGGAGGAATGAATAATAAAGAGAAAGGGAGAAGATGAAAATATAAAACAAAAAAAGTAAAATATAAAAGAATAATTAATTTCTTTATGTAAAAAAAAGGGTAATATTATGTGGCAGCGCTTGTTGGTGCTCGTGTGTGTGTGTGTGTGTATATATATATATATATATATATATATATATATATATATATATATAATAAAGGAGATATTTGCAATATGATTAAATCAAGTAGCAAGCCAGTTAAAAGTCAATTGCAAATTGTTAAATTTTAAAATATTAACCTTCAAAAAGCAAAAAACTATTAGATTTTCAAAAATATAAAAAAAGATTTTCACTAAAACAATAATCGAGAAACACTCTCTAGAAACCTTGTCGTCAAACCCTAATTTTGTCGGAGATATGGCCATGCTGGCTGTTGGCCGCCTGCATTGGTGGGGGCTGAGCCAACATCACCATTTTTAATGGAGGAAACTCTGAAAATAACCTGACTTACACAGATGTTGTTAAACCTCATCCTCCATCTCAATAAAATGCTATACCTTTGAACAAATAGTTTATCTACATGGGGAGCTAAGAATTGTTTCGGATGACGAAGAGGTGAATCAAATCATTATCAATGAAGATTGCAGCATGCGGTGATAGGAAAATTTTCCTAAAGATGACCTGATATTCAGGATCTACGACGACTCATTCCGAAGCAATGTGATCTAAAAGAAGAGGTGAACGATTGTGCTACTGAGTAATAATCATATACAAATTAGGGCAACAAGACTTGATGATTATGTGAAATTATTGTCTAAGCCCCAATTCTACATCACACATAATTATTGGTCATATCCAATGCACATATTCAAATGGAACCCATGCTTCAATTCGATAGAGGAGACATCAAAATCAATTGATTGGATCTCTTTTTGAGCATTCACCCCAAATTTCTTTGAGAAGGAAGCAATGTTTTCGTTGGTGAAAACGATTGGGAAACCCTTGCATGTGGACCTAGCTACTCAAAATAAAACCAGATCAAGCTATGCAAGGGTCAAAATAAATTTTATTTACTTGGGGAATTTTCAAAAAGAATCAACATTACTGTGAGGATGAAATCAAGGGAAATAAAGGAACAAAGGATACATATATATGCCTAAGTAATGCAAGACATCTAATTTTTAAGGTCATAATGAAAATGAATGTTTATCATTCATCCGAAATTGTACCCGAAGGAAGAGGCAAAAGTCAAACGACTATTAAATGAGCGGAAGGATAAAGGTGAAGAAGGTGACACAACAAAAGAAATAAAACGAAGGGGAGGTAGAGTAGTAAAAGTGGGGGATGAGTTTAGGAGCAGAAAGAAAAAAATTATATCAAAGGGGGAAGACAGCCATATAAAGGAATGATGGAAAAACAATAAATTCCTAAGTCACAACCGAAAGAACAAGGGGAAACAACATGCAACAAAATTGGTGTACTTGATAATATGATGAAGGAGTAAGAAACGACTCAGAAGAATGAGGTAACAAGACAAAAACAAATAGAGTAAAAGACAAATATTTATGGAGCAACAAGGCATTCAAGTAGATGATTAACCTGAAGGAAGAGATGGGTAACATTAGAAGGAATTATATAACAAGGATGCACAAACCTCAATAAATGAGGTTGATAAGAAAGATTTGGTCTATTTGAGGCAAGTGATCGGACAACACCCCTGAAAAAAGAAACATAACAGAGCCTGGCGAACGAAGATGAAATGGGTAGTAATGCTGCAGTGCTTAAGCTAAAGCAGGTGCAAAAATAACCTGAGGCAGAGAAATTGATAGGTGAAACAGAAGAGAAGGAATCTGACACGATAAACATTATGTCAGACAAGGAAAGCAACGATAAACAAAATTCAAAGGATGATGAAAACATAGACGTTAAAGTAGAATATATGAGCAAGAATGGTGATTTATCCCCAAGGAAGATTGATTACCTGAAGTCCAAAAGCAAGAGGAGTACAAAACACATTCAAACTCAATCTCAAATAAATACAATGAGTAATATGAGGTCCTCTTATACACTGAATTAATGATTACTAAGGCCATTTTTTGGTATATTAGGTCTATGAGAACTCAAAAGTCTTCTGAGCATTTAATAGACCCACATAAAAGACATCATTGTTCTTACATAGCTTATTAGAACCTTTTCAAAGCCCATATGATATTGAAGCGTATAGACAAAAATTGGGTCTTGCTAATGAATGAGTGAATATTTCAGCAAAATTCTGAGTCTTCTGAGAAGATGATTGGGTGGAGCTAGCTTCATCATACTCTATACAACGGTTAACAATTCGGTTCCAATTAAGAGGACCGGACAAATGTTTTAGGTTAAAGGCGGTATATGCAAGGTGTAGTTCCCTCGAACGACTTGAATTATGGAAAGATTTAGAGAACATTGAGAACCAATCTAATAGTCCTTGGTTGGTGGATGGGAATTTCAATACTGTAGTGGATGATTATCCTAACAAGAGACAATATATTTTGCTCATTGTATTAATTTTTTTCATTGAATGAACTAAAATTTGTCGAAAGCTGTTACACTTGGTGGAATGAGAGAATAAAAATTGATTGTATATTCAAGAGACTTGATATAGTTTTGTCTAATTCATGGAGCTACTCCCTAATAGTGAAGTGCATTTAATTTGTAATGACTCACAAGTGGTTAAGCCATTTAGGATCTTCAATTTATGGCGAAGCACAAAGATTTTATGAAGGTGGTGAAGGAAGGCTGGGCAAAAGAGATTACAAGATCTCCTTTATTTATTTATCACTCCAAATTAAAGAAGATTAACAAAATCTTATCACAGTAGAGTAAGAGTACCTTTGGGGATTTTTTTTTCCAAAAAATCTTCATACTGGAGGACTTCGTGAAAGCAAAGAAAGTACAGTTGGAAATCTCACCCACTAAAGAAAACAGGTGTATCCTTAGTAAGGCGACGGTAGAATTGAAAAGATATCATCATATAGAAGAAGAATGTTAGAGGCAAAATGTAGGAATTAAATGGTTCAAGGATGGGGATAGGAACACAATTTTTTAATTCATATGTCTAAGGCAAGAGAAGGAAGCTGCAAGTTTAAGAAATTCAGACAAAATAGGGAGATATAATAAACATTCCTCGGAATATTGGTTAGGAAACCGGTAATGTGCTTAAGGAGAAGTACATGGAGACTTTAGGAGAGTATAATTTGGTGATGCTAGATTGCATATTGACATTGATCACTGAAGGAGAGAATGAGGAAATGGAGAAAATGCCAACCAAAGAGAAGATGAAGCATGTGGTTTTCTCTCTAAACGGAGACAGATTTAGTTGACAAGATGGGTTCTTGGGATACTTATACCAATCATGTAAGAAAACAATTGGAAAAGACATTACAAATATAGCGAAGACATTCTTTTATGGGCATGAGTTACCTAGGTATGTGACCCATACTAACCTAGTACTCATTCCTAAGAAAGAAGAGGTTAATATCTTCGTAGATTTAAGACCTATCAGTCTAAGTACATTTACTAACAAGACCATTTTGAGATTGTTACATGAAAAAATGTTAATGGTGCTACCAAGAATTATTTCTTTACCCCAATAAGGTTTCGTGAAAGGAATGAGTATGACGGAGAATGTATTAGTCACACAGGAGATAATCAGAGATATTAACTGAAGAAACAAGATGAACAATGTAGTGGTGAAGTTGGATATGACAAAGACGTATGATAGGGAGTCCTGAAAAATTTCTAGTAAGGGTGTTACGAAGTTTTGAGTTTGTTGAGAGAATAATAGATATGATTGTGCCACTAATAAGAAAGAATTGGTATTCTGTCCTAATAAATGGATATATATGTTTTCTTTCGATCATCCAGAGGACTCAAGTAAGGGGATCCACTATCACCCACATTATTCATCATTGTTGCGAAAGTTTTGGCAAGAAAATTGAATAATTTGTCTGATGAACAAAATTTTATAGGCTATGGAATGCCTAAGCAGATCCCTAAGATAAATCATCTCACATATGATGACGATATTATACTGTTTTTCTCAAAGCATGGTGGATCAATGAAGAAGATGATGCAGGTGCTAAGAGAAAATTAATTGATGTCTGTATATATTATTAATCTAGTAAAAAGCCTATTTTATCTTCATGAGAGCACACTGATAAGGGTATGCAATCGCATCAAGAAGATTACATGTATCATACAAGGTTTATTTCCTTTTGTATATGGGCTTCCTTATTTTTATGGTGGGAAGAATAAAAATCACTTTGAAGAATTAATCAAGAAGGTGATGAAAAGGTTAAGCCTATGGAGACATAAATTATTGTCATTTGGGGGAAGTTATATCTTTATTACACATGTGTTACAATCTATGCCTGTATATATGCTCTCATCCATGAATCCTTATGCCAGCGTGATTAATTAACTACAAAAAATCATCGCAATTTTTTTTGGGCTAAGGCTACTAGATCAAGAAACAAGAATTGGGTGTCATGGGAGTGTGTTATCCTAGGGAAGAAGGATAAATTGGCCTTAGATTGGATTGAGGTGATTTTTGGTAATACATGTATACGGGTGTGACCGTAGAACAAATGAAGAGTCGCATGAGTGGATCGCAAGGATTATTTCATATTCTAAAGCTCTAGTTGAGGTTCAACGCTCAAAAGTGAAAAGCTAGGGTTTCAAGCTTCAAAGTCTTCTCCTTCTCTTTCTTTGCTAGGATTTGATATCAAGGTAAACAAGAACTCACCAATGGATCCCTTTCATCCATTAAGTTCCGAAAGAAATTCAATCTCGAATATCAATTTCACCTAATTCTTATGGGGTTTGATGTCAATCTTCATGGGTCTAATTTATTATGATTCAATTGTTTTTCTATACCTTATTATGCATGATTTGACTTAGATACATGGTTTATAATTGATTTCATATGGATCCATGATTATACATTGATTTTTACTTATGAAATATGAAATTATGATTATGAACTTGATAAAAGATATTTATGCAATTTTTTTATGAAATGAAGAATTGGGACTTAAGGATACTTGTGAAAGAATTTTCTCATAATTGAAGGGAAAACATGATTTAGATGCTGAGGAAGGGAAGTGTTTATGAACTACTTTATAAAATCATGATTTTAAAAAGAGGTATTCTTATATGATCTTATGACTTGGAATAGTGGTTGATTATTTCCTTTCCTTATAATGTTGTGCTTTTGTAATTGTCTTTATCAGTTCATTGGGATTGAACTTACACCAAGAGAATTTCGAGCTGAAGGCTCAAAAAGGATAGTCTCTAGTAGTTATCTCTAGTTCCAAACTATGTGCGCCGACAGTTGTCTTAAATGACTTACTTAGTGGGTTCACATAACATTCATGATATGATACTAGTTCTTTCACTAGTAAGTAAAACTCCCTCTTTTCGGTGTAAGGGTTAGACCAGATTCAATGGCATGACTTACATGGTGTATTGTCGGTCAAAACTATTATCCCACAAAAAAACTATGAATTTTTCCTAAACCTTCCTCTTTATGTCTTTATACTAGTGAAATGACATTGTTTTAATATTTAAGACTTTAAAAAACTTAACAATATATTTTACTTGGTCATGCATTACACGTTTTAAGCCTTCATGCTATCATATCTACGTTTATGCATATTTCTCCATACTTAGTACATTTATAGCACTACTGCATGTCTATGCCTATATTGTTTCGTTATATAGGACTGAACGCTCCTCCACCCGGCCGTACTTAGGTGGATGTATTTTCTTTTCTAGTTGGTGAGTCCTCATGGTTTGAGGGTATACCCATCAAGTCATTTTCTTCATTGTCTTTACTTTCAATTATAAAGTTAGGTAAAAGAAAAGTGCCAGTGTCACCTCTCTTTGGCCCGGGATTCTACTAATCTTTTTCTCTCTTTTTGCCTATTTTTTCTATTTTTTAAACATAATTGTACAAAAATGAATGTGTCAATTACTACTCTATTTGTTCATATTCTTAAATATAAAAACATAATTGTCTTTATTTCCATGACTCTCCTTGCTTTTGATAGTTATAACTCCTAAAATTACTAATTGTCATGTTCATAATAACTTTTGGTATTTCATATTATGTACTAAAAATAGAGGCATTAAAAAAATTACAAAATAATTGCTCAAATTTATCCTAGAGCTAGAGTTTAACGAAAGCCTGTTCATCTTTTTGGCCAAGAATCTCATTATTTTTACACTATAAAATAGTATTTTATAGCTTATATATTGCTTATCATTTTTTTTTTTAACTTTAAATGAAATTTGATTATTTTACTGCAGGTGTTTTTTCTTTGTTGAATGGAAAAACTTCGTCTTCTTCATGATATTTGACAAACTGATCAAATTTTAATCAAGCAATTGAATGAGTAAAATCTAAACAGGCTCCTACAAGATTATTGACGAAAAGGTATGATTAATTTTCTTTTTTTATTCACATGTAGGTCGTATTTTTTATTACTTGAATTTTAGTGTAAGAAGTTAAAAAAAAAATGCAAGTATTGCAATTTTTTTTTATCAAAAGCTCATCGTAAAATTGCTAAAAAGTCATTTTTTAATTTTCTATAGTGTAAAACTTAATGGTCTTTATTTTCATTACTCGTGTAACATTTTATTAGATAACCTCTAAAATAAATTGTAGCCATGTCATGTTGGTATTATGTATTGTAGTCCTATAAATAGAGATATTGTAATACATTGTTGAAATGAACACCTTAGCATTTTAAGTTTTCGTGTTTTCCATACTTATTATATTGATGCTTTTATTTGACTTAAAAAAAGACGATGAAGGCTATTGAATGGTGATTGTGCCTTGAGGAATTGACTAGAGCTCGAAAGATTGGATATTGATTTCATATATTTTTAAATATTAAATGATTAAGTCATACAAATAATGTTGTATTATTTATCTATTTCATTATTTATTATTTTAGTTCTCTCATGATTTCTCTTTATTTTGTATTTTTATATAAAGTTTTGATTGTCATAAATTTATAATTTATCTTTGTTCAAAATAGTATCTAATGACTTTGTTGGACATATATAAAAATAGAAGTAATACTGTGTATATAAGAATACAAATTACTTTTTATGGGAGTTTCTCTAACCGACAATCATCACTTAAGAGCTATTGTGATGATATATCATTTTGCCTCACGCTGCCAGGGTCTTCCCACACCTTGCGGAGGGTATAGAACCTGACTACTAAGTGGATACACTAGTTTATGCTAAAAAGTACTAAGGAATCATCTAAAAAGTATTACCCTTTTCAACCCATGATGACTTCATAATTTATGAGGATTGGGAGTGTTGGGAAAACGCGGACGAGCACAAAAATATATTTAATAAAAGTAATGGAAATAAAATGGGAAAATAATGACACAAAGAATTTTTCGTGGAAACCCTTCTGAATAAGGGAAAAAACCACGAACCAAGAGGAGAAATTAATATTACTATAGTAAGGAATTTTACACCGTGTAATCACGAATACAATACTCAAAGTGACTACTACACACTCAAAAGGAACAACACTCTTTTGGTTTCCGTCTTACTAAAATATCGCTCACACTCTATTTTTCTTCACAGACTATTTTCTTGTATAGTCTATGGAATACCTCACTTTGCTCTCAAAATGGTTTTTGTCTAACTTGGTGTGTTCTACAAATGAGCAAGAATGCTCTATTTATAGAAGGATAAAACCATGCCTATGTCACTAATGACATATGTAAATATAGTAAGGTCAAAAATGGTTGCAAATCTTACCAATTTGCCAACCACCAAATCTTTTATTTTCAACTCCAATTATTATTCCTTTTTAACAATTGGTTGTACCAATTGAATAGCTAAAGTGGACTAAAAAATGGGATGGATTCAACAAATCTCCCCCTCTAGTCCCATTTGCTGGAAGAAGGTATCTTCAACTTCTTTAGAAAGAACTCATACCCACAAGTTCTTTGCATAACTCGAACTTGTCTTTCGGTATCATCTTGGTCAACATATCTGCAGGATTTTCACTTGTGTGAATCTTTTTGACGTGAAATGATTCATTCTCCACTTTCTCACGAATCCAATGATATCTGACGTCGATGTGTTTTGTTCTTGCATGGTACATGGAGTTCTTGCTCAAGTCTTTTTGCACTCTGGCTGTCACAATAGACAATATACTCCATCTGATTCAAATCAAGCTCTTGAAGAAATCGCTTTAGCCATATCATCTCCTTTCCGGCTTCAGTAGCCGCAATATAATCAACTTCAGTTGTAGATAGTGCAACACACTTCTGCAACTTTGACTGCCATGATATAGCTCCCCCTGAAAAAGTAAACAAATATCGAGTAGTGGATTTTCTGTTACCAAGGTCACCTGCCATATCAGAATCTGTATAGCCTTTCAAGATTGGATTTGATGCTCCAAAACACAAGCATTTATCTGAGCTTCCTCTAAGATACCTGAGTATCCATTTCACAGCTTCCCAATGCTCTTTTTCTGGATTTTCGAGAAATCTACTGACAACACCAACTGCGTGAGCAATATCAGGTCTAGTGCACACCATTGCATACATTAGACTTCCGACAACGGAGGAATATGGAACTTTGGCCATGTTCTCTTTTTCCTCCCTAGCTGTAGGACACATCTTCTTGCTCAACTTCATATGACCAGCAAGAGGTATACTAACAGGCTTAGCATTCTTCATATTGAAGCGCTCCAGTATGCGTTCAATGTACTTCTTCTGGGACAAATAAATCATCATTTTATCTCAAAGACGAGTAATTCTCATGCCCAAAATTTTCTTGGAATGACCCAAGTCTTTCATAGAAAAAGACTTACACAACTCTTTCTTCAGCTCGTCAATCTTGGAAGTATTCTTGTCCACAATCAACATATCATCCACATACAACAAAAGGATGACAAAATCTTTGTCAGAAATTTTTTTGTACAAATACGCAATGATTTGAAGAAGTCTTCTTATAGCCTTGCTCCCTTATAACAGATATAAACTTTTGTACCACTGTTCGGGAGCTTGTTTAGGCCATAGAGACTCTTTTTGAGTTTGCATACAAAATTTTCTTTACCATCTACTTTGAAGCCCTCAGGTTGTTCCATAAAAATCTCTTCTTCTAAGTCACCGTGAAGGAAAGTCGTCTTCACATCCATCTGCCCAATCTCTAAATTAAGACTAGCAGCCAAACCTAGAACTGTGCGAATCGAGCACATTTTCACAACAGGAAAAAATATTTTGTCAAAGTCAATACTTTTCCTTTGACCGAATCCCTTAACAACCAATATAGCTTTGTACCTAGGCTTCAAGTTGTGTTCTTCAACATTAATTTTGAACACCCACTTGTTCTTCAAAACTCTCATGCCCCTGGGCAATTTTACCAACTCATAAATGTGGTTCTTATGCAAAGACTTCATCTAGTCTTGCATGGCTTCAATCCATTAATTCTTGATCTCATCTTCCATGGCATCCTCATAACATTCAGGTTCTCCACCATTAGTGAGTAACACATACTCATTGGGTGAATAACGGGAGGAAGGAAACCGCTGTCTTGTGGACCTCCGAAGCGGAATATTTGATTCATCCACAACTTCATGAGCAACATGATCATCAATAACAATATCATTGTTACTATCAACATCAACATGTTGATTCAATACATGATTCTGGGCGTCACCATGATTATCAAACCCAATAACATCATGCACACTTGTGTGAGGAACTTCATCATGATGAACTATACCATCAAAACTTGAAGATTCTACTTTCTCCGCTTTGTCAATATCTTCAATTGTTTGATTCTCCATGAAAATAATATCACGGCTTCTCACAAGTTTCTTTTCAATTGTATCATATAGCCTGTAACCAAATTCATCTAGGCCATATCCAATGAAGATGCATTGCCTTGTCTTGACATCTAACTTTGACCTCTCATCTTTTGGCACATCTACAAAAGCTTTGCAACCAAATACTCTCAAATGGTCATAGGAAACATTCATTCCATACCAAACACTATTTGGTACATCACTTTTCAAAGCAACAACAGGAGATAGATTAATAACATGTGTAGCGGTCAATAAAGCCTCACCCCAAAATGAGTTTGGCAACTTTGCTTCAGAAAGCAAACATCTAACTCTTTCCATCAAGGTCCTGTTCATCCTCTCAGCCAAACCATTAAGCTGAGGAGTCTTGGGAGGAGTCTTCTAGTGTCTAATACCTTGATGCTTGCAGTATTCGTCAAATGGTCCACAATATTCACCACCATAATCAGTACGAATACATTTCACTTTCTTTCTAGTTTCTCTTTCAACTGAAGCCTGAAACTGCTTAAAGACACCTAACACTTGGTCTTTAGTCTTCAAGACATAGACCCAAAGTTTTCTCGAGCAATCATCAATGAATGTGACAAAGTAAAGTGCACCACCCATTGTCTTTGTCTTCATTGGACCACATAAATCAGAGTGCACTAACTCAAGCAACTCTGTCTTTCTCGAAGGAGGGTAGGACTTAAAGGAAACTCTATTTTGTTTACCAGCCAAGCAGTGCTTACATTTTTCTAATTTAGCACTTTGGAAATTTGAAAATAATTTCTTCTTGGCTAGAACATTAAGTCCTTTCTCGCTAATGTGGCTAAGCCTCTTGTGCCATAATGTTGAAGAGTTATCGCTCTCAACCGCATTCACCATATCAACACAAGTAGAGGCCGTAGTCCAGTAGAGGCCGTAGTCCAGTATAGACCACGATGTTTGTTACCACGAGCCATAACCAAGGAACCCTTAAGGAGCTTCCATTTTCCATCACCGTTTATACTAACATATCCTTCATCATCTAAAACACCAACAGAAATTAGGTGCAGACAAACATCAGGAGTATGTTTCACATTGTTCAAAACTAGTTTAGTTCCAACACTAGTTTCCAAACAAATTGTACCAATACCAACCACCCTAGAAACAGTCTCATTACCCATACTTAAGGTTCCAAAATCACCAGGAGTGTAGGAAGAGAAAAAATCCTTCCTTGATATCACATGAGATGCAGCACCAATGTCCACAACCCAGCTTGACTCATCACAAGCAATATTTATCATGTTTGCATCAAGAACGGTAACAAGATCTTCGGTGGTGACGGTGGCTAGGCAATTTGCATTGCCATCTTCTTTAGTTTCCTCTTTGTTTTTGTTCTCCCTCTTCAATTTCCTGCAGAACTTCTTTGTATGCCCTTTCATGCAGCAATGATAGCACTCAATATCCTTAAGTCTGCCTTTGGATTTGCTCCTATTTTGTTCTTTATGCTGAGAACCACGAGTTTTATTTCTCCCCCTGGGGCCAGTTATCAGGACATCTGACGAAAAGGAACCTTGAGTTTTTCTTCTCATCTCTTCGTTCAAGACACTACTCTTGGTGAAATCCATAGAGATCACACCATCTGGAGCAGAATTTGACAATGACGTTCTAAATGTTTCCCAAGAATCTGGTAGGGAACCAAGTAGAAGCAAGCTTTGAATTTCTTCATCAAATTTGATGCCCATAGCAGATAATTGATTCATAATCCCCTGAAAATTATTCAGATGGTCTGTCATCGGAGAACCATCATGATACTTCAAACCCAACATCTGCTTTATTAAGAACATTGTATTGTTGCCAGTCTTTCGAGCATACAAACTTTCTAGATGCTCCCATAGGGTTCGAGCATGTGTTTCCCCAGAAATATGGTTCAACACATATTCGTCAACCCATTGCCTAATGAATCCACAAACCTGTCTATGCAACAGATTTCACTCTTCATCTGTTTTATTATCAGGCTTTACAGTGGTAAATACTGGTTTGTAAAAATTTTTAACATAAAAAAGATCTTCCATTTTCCCTTCCAAATGGCATAATTAACACCATTCAAAGTAAACATTCTACTTGTGTTGGCTTCCATTGTTTTTCTCAAAAAATATAATTATCGCAAATCAAAGTAATTCTTTTTGATGTGGAAGTTCAGACTGTGTTGCAACCACAGAGCATACTCAGATAAAACCTTGGCTCTGGTACCAGTTTGTTGGGAAAACGTGGACGAGAACAAAGATATATATGGTAAAAGTAATGGAAATAAAATGGGAAAATAATGACACCAAGAATTTTACGTGGAAACCCTTCTGAATAAGGGAAAAACTCATGAACCAAGAGGAGAAATTGATATTACTATAGTAAGGAATTTTACACTGTGTAGTCACGAATACAATACTCAAAGTGACTACTACACACTCAAAAGGAACAACACTCTTTTGGTTTCCGTCTTACTAAAATATCGCTTACACTCTATTTTTCTTCACAGACTATTTTCTTGTATAGTCTATGGAATATTCACTTTGCTCTCAAAATGGTTTTTCTCTAACTTAGTGTGTTCTACAAAATGAGCAAGAATGCTCTATTTATAGAAGGATAAAACCATGCTTATGTCACTAATGACATATGTAAATATAGCAAAGTCAAGAATGGTTGCAAATCTTAACAATTTGCCAACCACCAAATCTTTTATTTTCAACTCCAATTACTATTCCTTTTTAACAATTGCTTGTACCAATTGAATAGCTAAAGTTGACTAAAAAATCAGATGGATTCAACAGGGAGTTGTCTGAACTCTCCCCCATATCGGTGTTCAATACTATTCCCAAAAAATAATACTAGCTCATATATTTAAAAACATAATTTCTTTCTTTGGTTAGAAATAATTGCTCAAAAATTAAATCAAATGCTCTCTTGGAAATTAAAGTTCCCTCTCTTGCTTAAACATTTGTTCATTACTGAAAACTAGCTCATAGCCTCTATTAGAAATCAGTGTTTCCTTTCTTGTTTTAATGTGAAAACATTTACTCTTTGGGAATAAATATTGAAGAAATGAACTTCAATCTTTACTCTTTACTCAACTCAAATCTTAAAAAAATTTGAAGCATTTGTAAAATACTTTTGGAAAACTCTATGAACTTTTCTTAACTTGACCCTTAACTTTCCCTGAATTTAATTATGAATTCAAGGCTCATGATCTCATGTTATGGATGATTTCATGTTGTTTAGACGTATCTTAGAATGTAGAAATTAACTAGAAAACATAGGTACATATCAAGGGAACTCTTAGGAAAGAAGTGGGAAAGGGTAGAAAACCTGACGTCCGGCGCCAAAGGCAAAACTATAGAACTAGGGATGGGGCACATCTGGTTCTGGCTGATCCACCGACGTGCCCGTTTCGGTAGATTTTTTCCATGATTCCAAGAGGACATCAATCCCAAAATGATCCACTAACTGGCACGACACCTCATATCTCAAACTACATAATATTTGTTGGGGCGCTCTGGCTGGCGCGGCGCCCCACCCTTTTTTTTCAAAATTCTTCAATTTTCTTGCTCGTTTTTCAACTCTAAACCCTCTAGATTCGATTGGTTCTTTCTCCAAACACTTAGATTCGACTACAAAATCAAAATATACAAGAATATAGTCAAAACAACATCTAATTTCATGAATCTAACTCAAGAAACTTCTCAACAATTTCAACAATCAAGAACCCAAAAGAAACTTCAACACAATCCATCAAGAATTCAATTTCTATACTTTCAAGAACATAATTTCGCTGAAATAAATCATGGTTGATACGTGGGTGAACTAACAAAATGCTATGTGATCTCACATATCTCGTAGGGATCAACCCTTGGCGAAATCCACAAGCAAATCTTCAGGAACTCTCTCAAAACCCTAATTTATTTTATGAAGTGTAAACTGAATCCAATCATTTGAGACCCTAAAGTAATTACCAAAAATGAATTTAATTAATTAGGTAGTGAATAGACCGTAATACCCTTCAAAAAATCCGACTTTGACTTTTCTTATCTAAATAGTCCAACTTCAAATAGGCATATTTCCCTCACACAAACTCAAAATTGATCAAACTCGGTGGCATTGGAAAGATAATTTAAAGATATTTTCTACGATATTTTAAGGACACCTAACTCATCCTGATCTAGGAGTTATGATCGTTTTAAGTTGACCAATAACTCATATATAGTTAGCTTAACATTGTTAAACTTTCCAAATTTGATTATTTCCAAAAATAGTTTCTTTCTAATTCTAAGTCTTTCTAGTAGTGGAGTGTTACACATGCCTTGACTTTTAAAACAATGAAAGAGTATTTACGACGAGACTAATTATGAACAATCTAGGATTTCAATTTTGAGTTATAGATGATTGATTTTTTCTTAGATTTTTGATTGGACAAATTTAGTAGGATACACATACTGTTGCAAAATAAAAGGCCCATTAGCTCAGTTGGTTAGAGCGTCGTGCTAATAACGCGAAGGTCGCAGGTTCGAGACCTGCATGGGCCAAGACATTTTTTCTATTTTTTTCTCGGATTGTTTTATTTGTATTCTCTATGTATCAAACTTTCACATCACCTACCGTCCTACATATACCAAGCCAAATAAAGTCAGCAAAAACAATATTTATTATGCTGTGAATAAATATTGATTCATATTATATGAGATTTATATATTTTTCACAAATTAAAAATAGTGTTTTAAAATAGAGGAGCGTAAGATGAGATATTTTACTTAGCATGGAATAAGATGTAAGTCATGAAACATGAGGGGTAAGTCCCAGAATCTCTAAAATTTTAAATTACAATATAGTAAAATAATGTTATAACCCAAAATTATAAAAATATATTAGGAATTTTTAAAATTTTATAATACAATATAGTAAAATAATCTAATAACACATGATTCTGAATATGCATTAATGGTTTAACATAATTACAAACATGACAGAAGAATTTTAGAATAGTTTGAGTTAAGACCGAAAGTTATCCTTGAGTTTTCACATGGACTAATGGTCCCTCATGTTTGCAATATTGGTAATATTTTGATCTTCTATCAAATTTTTCTATTTTTTAACATTGATTTATTCACAATTTATAACATCTCAGATGCCAACGTGTTCTTAGTTCATCTTCAATAATATTTCTACCGAATAGAACAAGGTGTAATTCTTCTCACATTCTCATATAGAGTTATTATTTTTACAAAATATATAAAAAGACGCTTGAACATTCAATACATGCAATTATGCACAAAATCAACATTAAAAGAATAGGGAAAAACTTGCGGGAGGACCCAAGGTGCACTAATATTTCAAACATGAGGGACTATAAGTGCATTATATGAAAACTCAAGAATGACTTTAAGTTTTAACCTAAAGATAAGGAACTACTTTGGGCTTTTTCTCCAAACATGATTAAAAAATTCATTGAAAATAAACTTCTAGTATGAATTTACTGGTATAAATAATGTAATGATAAAATATATTATGAGATGCAAATCAACTCGAATATCTTAACTTTCTAATACTAAGAGAATCATTATTTCTAAAAATATATTACTATATTATATAATCTACCCCCCTAAAATATAATAATCAATAAAACTTATTAGTATTATGATAAAAACATCACACCATCACGAAAAATAAAATTACTTTCAAATAGCTAAATAAGAAAGTTTGATAATTTTCAGGCATATGTCAAGCATGAAGTCTAATTTGATAACTGAAGAAGTCAAATTTTGATAAATAAAAAATATTATGTAATATTTTATTATCCTCGCAGTGTTACTGGACTGTCAATATGCAATACTACTTGTTATTTGAGACCCTCTCAATTTTCTTATTTTTATAGTTAAGAAATTATATTAAGTAGATATTACTGAATCAAAGATAACCTAATAAAAACATTCTCTTTCGTTTTAGGGTTGAGTGAATTTCTTATGAATGTGCCAATTGCCACATTAAAAAACACACAAGAAAATCTTTTTTGCTATCATAATTAATACTACTAATTGTGTGAGTGCGTTTGTGAGTTAATACTACTAATTGTGTGAGTGCGTTTGCTCACAAAGAAGTGAACACAAAGTTTGTGGACTAAAAAATATATGAATAATACTCAGTAATGTAATTTGATACATTTTGTTTTTGTTTTGTTTTGAAATATCATATGCCGTTTAACTTTTAATATAACAATATTTAGTAAATTTATAAACGGAAAAGGTCCTAAAATACCCTTAAACTATTGGAAATGGTACAAAATTACCCTCCATCCACCTATTGGCTTCAAAATACCCTTTCCACCCACCTATTAGGTCCAAAATACCCTTGTCATCCACCTTTTGGTTCAAAATTGACCACTTATTTAACGGTTTATATTTAAACTATTTAAATATTTTTAAAAATACGTGACTCTCAACTAATTGTTATAATTAAACTTATAAGTATAATTTATAAATCAATCCACTATCCACCCATTATTAATTAAATTCCTCTAAGTTAATAAACCCGTCACATTATTAATGCAAGCTACTGCCAATTGAGTGTTTTTAAAAATTATAGAAGTAAATTATCATTTATTCAACTGGCTAAATAAAAATCACCGATAGACTTAAAAGTCTGACTATGTTCATCTTAATTATTCTTACGTCTCAATTATGTGATGTTACTTCATAGGTAACTTTTTTTCAAAATAATATATTAAAGGTTTTAAAACAAGTCATAAATATTTATAAAGTTATATTTAAAAGAAAAAAGTGCATGAATTAATTCGGGATGTATTACTTCTTTACCTTTAATCATAAATTTCTAATTCAATTTTGAAAGAAAGTGTCCTCCCAAAATAAGCGGCTCAACCTAAATTTAATTGGGGCTTCGATTCGGACTCAAATAATTTTGGATGTTATTTTCAGGAATCTATAATTTCATCGTGTTTTAGTAGTGTTTATGAAGATTTTGATATTATAATTGGATTATTAATTAGGTGAGGTTTAGTTAGTAATGAGTGAGTAGTAGGTTGGTTTATAAATTATATTAATAAATTAAAATTATAACCAATAGTTTAACGCCAAGTATTTTTAAAAATATTCAAAAAGTTTAATTTTAAAACAATTAAAAAAGTGGTCAATTTTGAACCCAAAGGTGGATGACAAGGGTATTTTGGAGCCAATAGGTGGATGAAAAAGGTATTTTGGAGCCAATAGGTGAATGAAGGGTAATTTTGTACCATTTTCAATACTTCAAGGGTATTTTAGACCCTTTTCCGATTTATAAATTAGAATACAAAACGACACAATATCAAACAATAAAAATATTATGAAACAATAGCAAATAATACAGTCTAGTCAAATATTATATCTACCCTACAATATACTACAATATAGTACATTAAGAAATAATGGATAACAATGATCCAAACATAGTGTTTAAGTAATAAACATGGTGTTTAAGTGGAAACTTCCTTACTTAAAGAGGAGAAAACCACGACCTGCCATACAAAATTTCTCAATTTACTCCGCTAACTCGTAAAAATATAGACCTTGATAATCACAAAGGACTAAACTCTTAACCCTACAAACTTGTAACAACTCTATTACAAGATCTAGATCAAGTCCCTCCAGCTTCCATAATTTGTTAATTAAGAATATTGGAATATAGCAAAACTTCTTAATTCCACCTTTGTCCTCAAATTCAACATGCAAGTGTTTAAACCTAAATAACGACTAACTTCACCTCCTTTCTATTTTGTTTTTAGTAGTAATAGGAATTCTAAATAATATTATAATTGATTTGATTGCATGTTAAAACATTTTTCAAGTGAGTACATCAAATCTAGTTATGCACACACGTGCATTTAATTGCTCTTGTCTATCACTTGGACTTTGAATTTGATGCATGTCTGTTCCAGTGGATTATTTATTTATATTCCTTTAACAACCAAATCAGTGATCTATAATGCAAATTTTAGATCACAATCTGAAGTGTATTATTTGATTCCCATTGAAATTTGGGTTTGAAAATGGCAGTATTGAGGGTCTAACAACCGGCAAAACAACACTAAACTGGCAAAAAAATTTTGGGTTTCGAGACATAATATATATTGTTCTATAATTATTAAAAATAATGTATTATCCATTGAATATGCAATGATTATTGCCAACTTGCTAAGATACTTTATGGGTCTAAAATCTAAATGCCAACTTGCTAAGATACTTTATGGGTCTAAAATCTAAATGCCAACTTGCTAAGATACTTTAGACTCATGATAAAATTATGATATCTAATCATGCTAATGGGACGTACTGTCCTAGAAGGTACGTTTTAATATCTTACACTTATCGATTCAAAAAAAATAATTTAGTCGAGTATTTTTTATTGAGAAAAGAAATCTTACACAATTAATATTAGTAGTATGAATCATAAAATAAACCTTTTTCTATCCTACATAAAGAATTTTAGGTGTTGTATTATTGTAATGTGTGTATTTTTTTTAACTTCTTGATTTTGTCATAATTATATATTGACATCATATAGGTTACATTGCATTAGTCATTTATACTCTGCTTGGATCATTGTTACCTATTATTTCATAATGTATTATATTATATTGTACTATATGGTAGATATAATGTTTGACTAGAGTATATTTTTTTGTTGTTGTTTAATAATATTTTTATTGTTTGGTTTGACTGTACATCATATTATATTGTAATTTATAAATCTACTAAAATATCCTTAATTATTCTCGAGTAGGAGGTTTGACTAGCTATAAATAGCGTAAAAGGTAAAATAATATTATGAAATATTATGTAAGGATATGATTGGAAAGAGAAATTATGTAACAATGTGAACACACCAAATCAGTTATTCCATAAAATGTGGGTTTTTGTTGAGTTCGACATTTGGACTCATTTAGGAATTTGTTTATATAGGTTTAGTGCCCTCAATTTCTCAATTTGTGTCACGAACTGATGAAAAATCCTTGATTTTCAGGTATACAGATTAAGGAATAAAGCAAGGACATTTATAGGCAAAAAAGACAACATAAGCTGAAAAAGAGAAAGAAAAACAAGCCTAACAATCACCAAGAGAACTCGGCGATTCGCCAAGTTACCCCTCGATGGCCTAAATTTACAACACATTGAGTCTGAAACGGGAAGAACTTAGGTGGACTATATTCCTTATCGGCGAAGGACGACCATGTCGCCAAAAGTGTTGATTGAGACCGAGGTGTGAATTCAAATTGGAGAGCTAAAAGACTAAAGGACGCATCGCGAAAATGATTAGCGACTCCGATCTAGATCACCTAAAATTACAGTGTGTGAATGAGGAAAATGTGAAGAAAGAAGGCGAGAGGAAAGGACGATCAACAAGTCGCCAAACGATTGGCGAAACCTGACTTTCCTCACCTACTGCCCCCCTAAAACCCACAACTTAGATTAGTATAAATTGATTTTTAGAAGAGAGAAAAAATATTCCAAAATTGTGATAAACAAAAGAAACAGAGCAAAACATTGCAATTGTTGATTTTAAGTAATTTTAGCAATATTTTTCAATTGGGTATTGTAATAAAGAAGATATTATTCATTTTAAGACTTTCGATTTTCAAATACCCAGCTATGGAGCATGTGGTAGGTGTCAAATTTTATCATTTTACGATGATTGGCTAAAACCCCAATCTTGGGGGTTTGACAATGTAACCAATTATTGTGTTTGACTTAATGGGTGTTAGTAATTTTCGACTTATGGTGTTAATTATAAATGGGTCAGAGTTATTAGTGGTTTAACTCATATATTGTATGTTTAGTGCAATATACCTCAGGGTTTTATGCTTGTTTGAGAGAGAAGTGTAGAGATAAGGTAGTAGATTGGCATTCATATCTAGCGGGTCATGACGATTTTAGCTTTAAAAAGTGAAACTGAAGATTCATCCATTGTATCTAGCTCGATAGAGTAGATTTGAGATTTTGGGCTGCTCTTCTTATGAAATGCATTGACGTTCAAAAGAACCCTGTGGAAATAAGGTAATTGTTTGAGAGAAAAGTGTCTTACCTAAAGTCTATCCTATCCATGATGAATTAACAATTTTGGTTAGTGATTTTCACTCGTTGAATTGAACTTCACATTTGCTTAGTCAATCCCCCAAGCATTGTCTCCTTATTTGATTATTTCTTGTTGATTGTTGAAGTGGTTTTGTAGTTTATAAGTTGCTCGCTTGAAATAGTGACTACGTCTTCGAGTTTGGGTCATAGTTTCCTGAAACTTTTATTCCTTTAACTACAAATGTCATCGTTATAACTTCATAATCGAATTTAAAATAGAACTACTCCCTGTGGGATCATCCCCAAATCATTTAATTGGATTTTATACTGATCTACGATCGTTGAACACCTCGAATTGAATGAGGTGTGCTTGAAATTTTAAATTAAATGGCGCCGCTATTGGGGAGTTGTGTTGTTTAAAGTTCCTTTTATCGAAGTTTAACTTATGAATTTTTTGGTTGTAGTTGAATTGATTCAAATTGTATTGTGTTTGTGTTCGTTGTGCGAGCAGGAGAGAGAATGAGGGAGATAGAGATGAATGGTAGCCAAACAGGTCACTAAGATGATATTGATGATGTTAATAGTGTGCACAACTCAATCTAATTGGGTGGAATTGGTGCAATCTGCTTACTTTTAGTCGAAAATGATGCTATATTTGATGTCATGAGCATAATTCTTCATCTGCTTTAAATGAAGGGATTTATGGAGGGTTACCACATTAGCATATGAGGAATTTTATATATGTTTGCAGCCCGTTTTTATTCAAGAACGTCTCGCAAGAATCAATCTGGCTCAGGTTATTTCCATTATCTCTGACAGGGAAAGCTAGCAAATGGTTGTCACATCCAGGTTTACCCCCTATACGTAACCGGCGTCGTCATCCTCTTTGAGGACTATGACTGGCCCTTTAGTCTCATGTCATTACATTCATAGGTTGAAATTTCCGAAAAAATTTAAAATTTCATTACATCTAGTTGGAGGTTCTCTCACACACACACACACACACATACACACAGACACACGCACACACGCACACGCACACGCACACGCACGCACACGCGCGCGCGCACACACACACACACACACACACACACACACATGCATACTGCATACGCATACACACACACACACACACACACACACACACACACACACACACAGAGTATACATTCATGAATCCTTATCAAGTCAACAAGTGCCATGACCAAGCAAAGCCCCATAACCATACTCAATCAAGTAGCCTCAACAAGAAATCATAACCAGTGTCCAACTTCACGTAATGTAACATTTTAGCTATACATTCCATCTTATTTTTACAACATAACCGAACACATACTTATAACTGAACTAATCAACATATAGTATTAACAATGTGCAAGTTTATCATGTACATATCATATAACATCATAACATAAACATATATAAGAACATCCTCCAAAGAGTCCCCTCAAGGCTAACTAGTGCAATACTTAGGTAGAGTCCCTGTCACATCTGGGTTTACCCCTTAGACTTAATCAGCGTCGTCGTCCTCTTTGAGGACTATCACTAGTCTCTTAGTCTTACATCATTACATTCATAGGTCGAAAATACGTAATAATTAAAACTTTCCTTTAACATCTACTTGGAGGTTTACATAGACTTATACATACACATAATATTTATTCGTATCGCTTTAGATAGACCTTTCGTATAGGAAGGTTACATTTTAATTGCACATACATATAATTAAAATAGTAAATATTCTCAAAGATTTTCTCACCTAATACCATCTAAACGATCATAACAATTTGGGCATAGCCCTACATCAAAAGTAAAGAAGCCACATATAGGCTTATACAAGTCGTATACAATGAAAGTGGAATGAACATAAAAGTCTTAGAAAAAGCAAAACAACATCATAAGCAAGATATTGGCATCGTCCTCAAAAGGTGAGGACCTATCCACTTGGATGATAGAGAATATTCAAGCCTTCTTCAAGTCGTCTCAAATGAGTCTTCAACGATCGAAAACTAAAATGCTTGGAAAAAAAGGGAGAAAAATGGGTTTAGTACACCACATGTACTAAGTATGAGACCCTATGCACATACAACACCAAAACATGCTAAAAAGAGGCATTTAGTTAAAATATGTCATTTTACCCTTTTAAAAGTCTCATGCATAGCTAAGCAAGTCATACAATTCAACCAACATTCTTACTAATTCAAACAAGACAATTACTCATTAACCCTCATCAAGTCAATAAGTGAAATGAACAAGTAAAGCACGATAACCTTACTCAATCAAGTAGCCTGAACAAGAAACCATAACCAATGCCCAACTTTACATAATCAACCTTTGAGAATGCATAATGACATACTTTAGTAATATTATCAATTTACATTCTCCAAGAATAATCATCATCATACAACACTATTCATACTATACATCATCAGATTATCATCATTTAATCATTATCATATACATACATAATATTAACTTCCTAAAGCTCCCATCAAGGCAAACTAGTGCAAGGCATAAGTAGAATCCCATACCCCTACCTAAGCTAAGTTAAACCTCTCAAGTCACTTTAGTTAGTTTATACTTCATTACTTCATTTTAGTTTAGGGAACACATGCCTTAACCAACATAGACCACCTGAGCTAAATATGGAATTCGGTATCATAAAACCCTACAGTGATGGAAGGTGGTATACCGGCTAAGGTAAAACCTAACATAAACATAGCTTTCTAGGTGGATCCACTAGCTAGTATCCTATGGTGGCAACATTGTTTATGGAACTTGGGGAAATCATGGAAATATCACTCTACACCCATTTTGGGTCATGAGGCTATCCACCCCGTGAGAATCGTAGTGAACCCTACCTTTCCTACTTGGAAAGGTGTCACTTCCTCACATACTTAATCACTCGGTGCTAAGCTGGGTCCCTTGATTGAAATGTCTTTAGGTCTTTATTAACCATCATAACTTAGTTCAGGTTATCATCATAGCTCATTAAAAATTGCATAAGTATAGTCCTTACATCACAATTCATATAAGTGAGGTTAACACATTTCATATCACCTCATAATAGGGCACATTGATAAACATCATCATTCTTATAACATTTACACCCTAATAAACCTCCCAACCAAAGTAAATACATTTCAATTCAATCATCATACCATCCTATCAATACTATATAAGGTATACTCCAACACAACATCATGACTTAACCACAATTAACCATAAATTGAAGTAAATATAGAGATCCTAAGACTCACCAAGTCTTCTTAACAATTCATGACCAAGGTCTTACCATCAACCCATAACTCAACCCAATTTGGGGGGTAACACCATCACACCATAATAACCAATAAAATAACAAGGTCAATTGCATCTCTATATGAAAATTCAACACTAGATCATAGCTTAAGACAAGTTAATTAGGTCAACTTCACAATATACTTCAAAACCTAAATCACATCTCAAGAACTAGAATGATAGACATATAATTCATCTTAATTTATTCATAATAACACCATAGGATAGTAATCTAATCAATAACCAAGCCAATTAAATGATCACAATACAATATAGATCAAGATCACAACCTAGGGTTAGGGGTTTATGATCATATTCTTCAATTTAGACCAAATCATCAACAATTACCATAATAAAGTTGAAATAAATGTAAACCTACTAAATATAACCTAAAAAATCATCAATAACTCAATTTATAACTTCAACTTCGTAATTGGATGAGACCCACATGGAAACTCAACTTTTTGAAATCCATTATGAAGGAACCCTTTGAGGAAAGAACTCAAAGGTGAATAGATCTCATACTTTAATGTTTGGTGAAGATTTGATGGTGAATTCGTCCCTTTACAGCCCCAAACCCTTCTCCTTTCTAGTCTTCAATGATGAGTTCAAGTAGAGAGAGAAAGAAGAGAGAATGAAGAGAGTTGTATTTGAGAGTTGTAATTAGGTTAATTGGGGTTGGGGCCTTTATATGAGAGTTAAGTTAGTTAATTAGTTTATCATTAATCCCTAACTAACCCCTAAACCATTTAATAAATAAATTAGAGTAACATTTAAAATGTGCAGCAACTCAAGACCCCTCACAGACGGAACCCCGCCAACGGGCCATCTGTGAGTCGACGGCTGCCTCCCCCTCCGTCCTGCAATCCGTAGGTGAGTTCAGAGACTCTGCAGGCAAGGGTCTTCCTCATCTTGTATAAGTGTGGGACAATGGTGGTATCGACTCTTCGTCAGTGCACACACAGGCCGTTGACTGCCTCGTCGATGCAAACTGCTTCAGGCAGTTTTGCCTCAACTGCAAGGATTCTCCTCAAGGGACCTTAGTTGGTCCTTGGGGAGTCGCACCCGGACGTTTTGTCCATGAAACAACTCAAACACCTATTAGATACGTTTTTACAAATTTTTATACACTTCCGACTCCTAAAAGCTATTCGAATAGGCTAAGGCACGCTAGTACCTCTTTGAACCAACTTCCGAACGTCATGGGCGTTCTTGGACGTTTTGGTTCTTAAACTTCCTAAATGACCTATATTTATTAAATGGAATTAAAGACAGTACTTAGACCTCATGACACCTATGTTAGGCTCTAAGAATCGTCTTGGATTTTCAAAGTGCTACATTATCCTCCCCCCCCCCCTTAGGAACATTTGTCCCCGAATGACACTAAAATTCTTTTGAAGGAAGAAATAGACTCAAGACTAGAAGCCCAACAAAATAACAAATATTAAATCAATATAAGTCATATCATTTCAATCAAGGCAATGCAAAACTTCAATTACTAAATATAAGACTCAAACATAACTTCATGAGGCTTTTCCTTCTCACTACAATACATAAGTTCAACATACATTACATGAGCCAATTAGCACAAAGTTCAACTTATCCACATGCTACATATCATTTAATAAAGATTCACCATATCAAAATGCACTACATAACTCAAAACAAGCAAAAGACAAAATTTCAAGTTCAAAGGCATTATTCACTGTAACTTCACTGTGAAGTATTCAAAAATGCATGTTTTGCAAAACTTCACCCAAATATCAAGAAACTTCAATTTATAATCATATTTATATAATTAAAAGAATGACTAACCTTAATTATAAAAATACAAGGGTAGCGGGACTTCATGTCGGCCTCAACTTACCATGTTGCACCCTTAACTAGGTGATTCTTCCATAACGCTTTTACGGAAACCACCTCTTTGTTTCTTAACTCCTTGACTTGTCTATCATGAATTTGAACCGGAACTTCCTCATAAGAGAGATTATCCTTTACACCAAGACCCTCAATAGGAAGAACGAACTCGGCGTCACCGATACACTTTTTCAACATGGAAACATGGAAAACCGGATGAACCGAAATCAATTCACTAGGTAGCTCCAATTCATAGGCCACCTTACCAAACCTTTGAGAAATTTCATAGGGACCCACATAATGAGGACTTGATTTCACTTTCTTGCCAAATCTAATCACTCCTTTCATTGGTGAAATTTTCAAATATACCTTATCACCGTTTTCAAACTCCAAATTCCTTCTCCTACGATCGGCATAGGACTTTTGCTGACTATAGGCCCTTTGCAACCGGTTTCTTATGATATGAACCTTCTCTAAGGTCTTATAAATCAAATCAAACCAAGAAGAAAAGGCTCACCCACTTCAAACCACTCTTAGGAGACCTACACCTTCTACCATACAACGCTTCAAAAGGAGCTTGGAGATGGATGAATGAAATCTATTATTATAAGCAAACTCCACCAAAGACAAATGCTAATCCCAGTTCCCTTTAAAATCAATAATGCAAGCCCCAAGCATATCCTCAAGGGTTTGAATAGTTCGATCTGCTTGACCATCTGTTTGGGGATGAAAAGTGGTACTCAACTTCACCTTAGTACCCAACCCTTTTTGGAACGACCTCCAAAACTTAGATGTGAATTATGCACCCTGATCTGATATAATGGATAACGGAATACCGTGGTGAAACACAATCTCATCTATGAAGATCTTAGCATAATCTTCCGCCAAATAAGTAGACTTGACGAGAATTAAGCGAGTGAACTTAGTAAACATATCCACAACCACCCATATAGAATCATATGACCTTTGAGTCCGTGGTAAACCCACTACAAAGTCCATATTGATATCTTCCCACTTCAAAGTAGGAATTTGGATCTCTTGTAGTAAGCCACGCGGCTTTTGATGTTCGGATTTACTTGTTGGCAATTTGAACACTTAGCGACAAACTCTGCTTTGTCCCTCTTCAAACCTTCCCACAAATATATTTCCCTGAGGTCATGGTACAGTTTTGTCGAACCCGGGTGAATGGAGTAGCGGGACCTATGTGCTTCTTCAAGGATCCGGTCCCTCAATCCATCAACATCGGGAACACACAATATCCCTTGGTACCTTAACACACCATTCCCCCAAAGGAGAATGACTCATTTAACTTGCCGAGGACTGACTCTTTAAACTCCATTAGTGGTTCATCAAGGTGTTGTTTGGACTTCACCTCAACTACTAGAGATGACTCGGAGTTATGATGGACTATAGAACCCCATTCGGATAAACTTACAACCTCACTCCCAACCTATCCAACCTATGGAATTCCTTTGTTAGGTCCTTCTTGTCTTCATCAATGTGGGATACACTACCGTTAGTCATACGACTTAGGGCATCCGCTACCACATTATCCTTGTCAGAGTGATAGATAACACTCATGTCATAATCTTTCAACAACTTTAGCCACCTTCTTTGTCGGAGATTCAAATCTTTTTGGGTAAACACATATTGGAGACTCTTTTGATCGGTAAAGACATCAACATGAACCCCATACGAGTAATGCCTCCATATTTTCAAGGCAAACAACACGGCCGCTAATATTCTTAATGGTGACTTTATTGAGTTGGAGGTAGTCAATACACATTCATAAGGACCCATCCTTCTTCTTCACGAATAAAACCCGGAGCACCCCATGGAGAAATACTAGGTCTTATGAAGCCTTTGTCTAGTAAATCTTTAAGTTGAGCCTTCAACTCTTTCGATTCAGCCGGAGCCATTCGATAAGGAGGAATTGAAATGGGATTTGTATGAAATGGTAAATCGATACGAAAATTAATTTCTCGTTCGGGAGGAATAATGGGAATGTCATTTGGAAAAACCTCTGGAAATTCACTCACTACGGGGATCGACTCAATAGGAGGAATTTTGGAGTCTAGATCTTGGACTCTTGCAATATGGTATAGACAAACTATAGAGATCATTTTACATGCTTTAATACAAGAGATGATACGACCTCTAGGAATAGAGTTTTCCCCCTTCCACTCTACAACGGGTTCATTTGGAAAGTTAAACTCCACCATCCTTGTCCTACAATCAATTGAAGCAAAGCAAGCATGAAACCAATCCATACCCAATATAATATCGAAATCAAGCATATCGAGTTCTACTAGTTCAACATAAGAAACTCTATTGGGCAACATCATAGGACAATTTTTATACACTCTTTCTGCAACAATCGACTCACCCACCTGAGTACACACTATAAAAGGTTTATACAAAATATCAGGTAAAATATCAAAATTTTTGGCTACTAGGGAAGTAACAAATGATAAAGTAGCACTGGGATCAAGTAAGGCATATACATCAATAGAGAAGATTTTCAACACACCTGTCACCACGTCAAGAGAACTCTCTTGCTCACCCCTAGAGCGGAGAGCATAAAAGTTGTTTTTCTTTGGAGCATCGCTAGAACCACTTGCTTGAGCTTGGCCACTACCCTTTTCTAGACTCCTCATATTAGGACAATCCCTCACCTTGTTCCCACTCTTTCCACAACTAAAGAAATTATCCGTCCCCTTAAGGCAATCACTATAGTGCTTCTTGCAACACTTTCCACAAGTTGGCTTCCCGGTTGGTGACTTAATATCTTTTCCCTTCTTGAACTTAGGATTAGAAACCCTATCACCACTAACCTTTGGGAAATTGGAAGGGACTTGACTTGAAACCCGCTTATTAAATCTAGGCTTGTCTTGTATCTCAAGCCTATTCTTTGAAGAACCTCCGTCAAAAGATCTTGACCTCTTAGCATCATTACTCTTCCTCCTAGACCTTGCCTCTTCCACATGCTTGGCATGCACCATAAGATGAGAAATATTCATGTTGTCGTGTAACATAGCCGAATGACATCCTCTTGCAAATCATTCGATACCTCCATCACAAAGCGGCTCATATTGTCTCTAGGATCAATAAACAAATAAGGAGCATATTTTGACAATTTAGTGAATTTCAAAGAGTATTCATGAACACTTATACCTCCTTGGTGAAGGTTGATGAACTCTACCACTTTGTCCTCTCTCATTTCCCTAGGAAAGAACCGATCAAGAAAAGTCTTCTTGAAGATCTCCCAAGTCAAATGACCACCTCTCAAGGGCCTATTATCCCTCCATTGCACAAACCATGCTTGAGCCACGTCCTTGAGTTGATAAGTGGTCAACTCGGCCTTTTCGCTCGTGGACAACCCCATAGCCAAAAATATCTTATAGACTTCATCGATGAATTCTTTGGGGTCTTTCTCAACCTTAGAACCCTAGAAAGTAGGAGGATTCATCCGAGTGAAATCCCTTAGACGGGAATCCATAGTAGTGACTTGTTGGTCAGGACGGGGCACAACCTCCCGATTTACGTGGGCCATCATAGCTTGGGCTTGAGTCGTGGCCGCTTGTGCTTGAGTTGTGATAGCTTGGGCCCATTTGAAGAAGAACGGTCCTTATATTCTCATCCGTCAAAGGAGGAGGATTGACTGGTGCATGCTCCATGTTAGCATCTTCTTCAAGCGGAGGAACTTGATCACCATAAGGAGGAGCTCCCGCATTGGCAGTTTCCTCTTCAAGTCCGAGCCGCATTCCTTCGAGTGTTCATTCTTCCTATAGGCACAATAATAGGATTAGATGCAAAAACATACCATATGTATACTCTAATGGAACAATATAAGATTTCCAAGAGAGAGAGAGTGATACCTAAGCATCACAGGGGTTCCTATTCATAAGTGTGACGTGCTTCACAATTATGAATACAAACTACATTGACGTTGTAGAGAGAGAGAGAGAGACATAACTCAATGATATTAAACATAGCTCTGATACCAAGTTTGTCACATTTGGGTTTACCCCCAAGACGTAACCAACATCGTCGTCTTCTTTGAGGACTAAGACTAGCCCCTTAGTCTCATGTAATTACATTCATAGGTTTAAATTTGCGAAAAAATTTAAAACTTTCATTTCATCTACTTGGAGGTTTACATAGACCTCTACATACACACACACACACACAAACAAACACACACACACACACACACACACAGATATATATATATATATATATATATATATATATATATATATATATATATATATATATATATATATGTATATATATATATATATATGTATATATATATATATATATATGTATATATATATATATATATATATATATATATATATATGTATGTATATATATATATATATATATATATATATATATATATATATATTGAGTATATATAGACCCTTCGTATAGGAAGGTTATTCTACTTTTATTGCACATACATATATTTAAAATAGCAAATAGACTCAAAGATTGTCTCATCTCATACCATCTAAACGATCATAACAATTTGGGTATAGTCCTACATCAAAGGTGAAGAAGCCACATATAGGCTTATACAAGTCATACACAATGAAAGTGGAATGAACATAAAAGTCTTAGAAAACAAAGCAACTTGAAGATGTTGGCATTGTCCTCGGAAAGTGAGGACCTACCCACTTGGATGATAGAGAATATCCAAGCCTTCTTCAAGTCGTCTCAAATGAACCTTCAACGACCAGAACATAAAATATTTGAGAAAAAGGAAGAAAATGGGGTTACTACACCACATGTACTAAGTATGAGACCATATGCACATATAAGAGCAAAACATGCTAAAAAGGGACATTTGGTCAAAACATGCCATTTTACCTTTTTTAAAGTCTAATGCAAAATCAAGCAAGTCATACCAATCAACCAAACATGCTTACTTACTCAAACAAGTAATATGTATCCCAACATACTTGAACCCATAATTTGCTACAACCCTATCATTAAGGAATAACATCACAAGCATGGCTAAGAGTCAACTATATCATGATTAGCAAGACAACTACTCATGAATCCTTATCAAGTAAACAAGTGCAATGACCAAGCAAAGCCCCATAACCTTACTCAATCAAGTAGCCTCAACAAGAAACCATAACCAATGTCCAACATCACATAATATAACATTTAGATATACATTCCATCTTATTTTAATAACATAACCCAACACATACTTATAAGTGAACTAATCATCATATAGTATTAACAATGTGCAAGTTCATCATGTACATATCATATATCATCATAACATAAACATATACAAGAACATCCTCCTAAGACTCCCCTCAAGGCTAACTAGTACAATGCTTAGGAGTCCAATACCCTTATCTAGACTAAGCTAGACCCCTTAGGTTATCCTAGTTAGAGTTCAAATCCTTTAATTCATTTTACCTTTTGGGAAAATCTTGCCCTAACCGACATAGACCACATGATCTAGTGTGGAATCGGTGTCATGAAACCCTACACCGAAAGAAGGCTGACTACTTGCCAATGTAGTACCAAAATATAAAATATAGCAACTACGTAGATCCACTAGCTAGTATTCCTATAGGGGCAACATAATTCAAGAACTAGGAGATATAGTTGCGACCCTCTTTATGCTCCATGCATTGTAGTCTCCAATATCAAGATTACTTTAGTGCTCCTACCTTCCCTATGTGGGAAGGGACACTCCTCAATCTACTTCACTCGCTGCTAAGCTAGAATCCCTTTTTTAAATGTCTTTAAGCCTTTAATTATTAATCATAGCTTAGTTTAGGTCCTAGGGTCTACCCCTTCATTAATCATCATCATCAACAACTCAATAAGAATTGTATGAGTACAAGTCCTTTCATTACAATTCATATAAATGAGGTTAACACATTAGAATTTCATATCATAATAATGCACATTGATAGTCATCACCATCCATATAGCACATACACCTTAACCAACCTCACAACATAGTCAAGATATTTCATTTCAACATTATACCATCCTATCAATCCTAATACAATGCTTACTCCAATATAGCATCATGACTTAACCACAATTAATCACAATTAAAAGTAAAGATAGAGATCATAAGACTTACCAAGTCTCCGTTAGAATTCATGACCAAGGTCTTACCATCAACCCATAACTCAACCCAATTAGGGGAGTAACATCATCACACAATGATAACCAATAAGATAAGAATACCAATTGCATCTGTATAACACAATTCAACACTAGATCATAGCTTAAGACAAGATACGTAGGCCAATTTCACAACATACTTCATAACCTATATCACATCTCAAGAACTAGCATGATAGACCTATAATTCATCTTAATTTATTCATAATAACACCATAGGATTGTAATCTAATCAATAACCAAGTCAATTGAATGATCATAATACAATATTGATCAAGATCACAACCTAGGGTTCGAGGTTGAGGATCATGTTCTTCAATCTAGATCAAACAATCACCAATTACCATATCAAGTTAAAATACATGTTAATCTATCCATTATACCCTAAAGATAACATAAATCACTCAGTTCACAACATCAATTTCGTAATTGGATGAACCCCACGTGAAAACTCATCTTTAGAAATCCATTTTGAAGGAACCCTTTGAGGAAAAAGGTCTCAAAGGCGAATAGATCCCATACCTTAATATTTGATAAAGATTTTATGGTGAAATCGTCCCTTTCCAGCCCCTATGGCTACCAAATTTCAAAAATCAAAATATAAAGTATAAAGAAGTAGAAGACCAATGAAAAATATAGAGTGAATAACCCATATTAATTGTTAAAGAAAGAGATATAACTTCATATGAGGAAGAAAATATATAGATTCGTGTGAGGAGTAAATGAAAAGAATAGTAGTTCGCCCATGTGTGGGCGAACTCACTTTAGAGTTATAGCTTCATGTAAGGTAGAAAATATATAGATTCGTGTGAGGAGTAAATGAAAAGAATTGTAGTTCACCCACTACCTTTAGAGTTTGTGTAATATTATTTTGGACGGGATTAAAATTAACGGGATGATGTTAAAAGATGCATATAGTTATAGTCCGCTCATAAATGAAAGAACTATCCGTTTTGATGTATGTTTTTGGAAAATGTCTCTTTAATTTTGACAATTAGGGTTAAAAAAGTATATTGGACTCCTTGTCTGACTATGTGTGGTGCACTTTTTTTTGGTTCTCACTATTGAAGAAAGTCAAAATATGGTTAAAAGTTGAAGTTGCCAACTCGATCCCTAGTCTTAGACTGATCTAGACACATAATCTATCAGAAGAAGGAAATCTCATTACACAATTTTATTGAATATTGAAATATTCATTCTAAGTTTTTTTTTTTTTTAAAAAAAGAATTATTATGTGTTTTGTGAATGGATGTGAACTTTGAAATAGTGCGGGATATAATTTTACTCTCTCCGTATTTTAGAAATGATAAATTAATTTAACTTGATACGGAGTTTGAAAAAATAAATAATAATTTTTTAATTTTGTGATATTAAATTAAAGGTATGTCAAATGTATTTAAATGTCTTTTGATCTTATGATCCTTAAATATGCCATATGAAAAATTGAAATTAAAATGTTAAAAAAAATCAATTTTTTTAAAACAAAATAATAAAAAAGTAAATTATTCTTTTCTAAACAAAGAGAGCAATTTATGACTTGTGTATGTCTTTTTCATTTAATTTTGAAGTAGTTTATCGTAGAATTTGATGTAGGGCGGATTGTATGTGTTTGCTGCAGTTTGATTGATTATTGACTACATCTTTTAGATTAATTTAGCTAATTATTTTATTTCTTTATTGAATTAAATAAATTAATTATTAAAAGTTAAAAATAATTTAATACTAATTTATAATTTTAAAAATATAATAAACTCAATAAACATTTAAAAATTAAATTAGTTACATATAAAAACTTAAATTCGTCTCTCTGTGTCGGAGAAAGACCCCAAGGTTTAAAATTTAAGTGACAGACCTTGTGAGTTTTGGATAATAGATCCAAAAGTTCCAATCACATACTTTATGTACATTAATTTTATGTTAAAACCAAATATATTAGGATTTGGAAATAGTAATTATCAAACTTATTAATTATTATCAATTTTGTCCACCTTTATATTAAATTGATTTGCACACTTTCATATATTGTCGAAAGAGAAGTTCTTATTATTATTAAAAAGTAACAAAATATATTAACAAGCAAAAAGCAAGAAAGAATAACATGAATATTCAATCGCTTAACTTTAAGCAACAATAATTAGAAAATGGAGCTGACTTATCAAGTCTTGAATTGTACTTTTCTTCATTTGTCTCCTTGTACACATCGAAGACTAGATGCATGCATGTCCATAAATTTGTAGATACATGCATGAAGATTCGTATTTTTTTTTAACGAATCTTCTGATTAATTTTAATATGAAATAAGGAGATTTCTTTTTTTTGGTTGAATGTTAGTTGAATGCATGAAATAAAATAGCAACTTCTATGTCAAACAGTCAAACTTAATAAGGTCTTTAGCTTTATTTACACTCTAAAAGTAGTCTTCTCAAAGGAAAGAAAACTGTCCAAGTCGTATCATAACTCAAAAAATATTATCTCTTACTAATGTAAGTAATAAATTTCTCTTCAATAATACTCTCTCCACGTCCAAACCTTTTTTCTGAATCGAAACATATACATTAATTCGTGGATTGGCAATTTCCACCTTTCTAAATATAGTGAAAATCATTTATATTCGTCAATATTAATAGAGGTGTATTCATGAGGTGGTCAAGGGTTCACGTGAACGCATGCTCCCCTCCTGAAATCATATATAGTAGTATGATATTTTTAAAAAATATTTATGTGTAGATGTGTTAACTGACACTTGGAAGTATCATGTAATGTTGTGCGATTATGACTGATTGCACTTCTCTAAGTGAGGTTAGAAACTTAAATTTTTTATGTATCTTGTTTTATTTCTTTCTAAAATTGTGTGATGCTAAGTTATTTGGATAGATAAAAAATAATTTTGGACCTATAATTTTAAAATTTTAATGATTTTCAGTCATAAGAACCTAAATGTTAAATTAACCAAATCTATAGCTTACATCAACATTTTTCTCTAATAGCACACCTATCATCTTAAAATCTTAGATATGCCTCCGACTCCTTTTATCTTAATTGAGTTTTTCAAATGCTTACTTTAATCTTATGTTATTAACCTTTAAACATTTCTAGATAGTAGCTGAAAAAGCTTACTAATGGATTCATGTTAGTTGAAATAATTGGAATCTGGAATCCCCATTTTGGGGAATTACCATTTGGAATCTTGTGCTTCAAATAAACAATAGATTGATTGTCACATTTGTAGCCACGAAGTACTTTAGATATACAACTTTTAAATATAAAAATGTCATTCGTTCTTAAAGGGACTTGAAAACAAAAACTGACAAAACATATAGAAAATCAAGGGCGGACTTAATTCAATATATATTACTAAATTTATAGAAATATTTGATTGTGAATCAATTATTATAGTATATTTCGTTTATTTTAATTTATTAATCTAATTTTAACTTGACATCAAATTTAACAAATTAAAATACTTAAAAGAAATATTTTTAAATGTTGTTTTCTTGAAACTAACACACTATACAGCCTGACACTAATTATATTACAGGTTGGCAAGGCGCTGCCCATTAATACCAATTACAAAAAAAAATTAACGTCAAGTAAAATCTCATTAATAGTACATACAAGATAATTTGTATTCGGATAATTAGATATTTTTCAAATTTATGATTAAATATTATAATAAAATACTTTTGTCAATATGTTATCGCTATTTAAGGAACATGTAAAATTGAAAATGGAAAAGTTAAAATAAACTAACAAAATAGTTGAATAGTTATGTCTAAGAAGACATCGTCACCCTGTTAAATTATTATTTTCTTTGTTTAAATTTATTTATTTGACTTTTTTAATGGACCCATAAAAATTAAAAAAAGGAGTTAAAATTAAAAATATATTAAAAGGAGTTTTTAATCCTAGACATATCATTAAAAAATTTAAGAATCAATCAACCTAAATATTATAATAAAATAATCACTATAAAATTCAGTAATTGATTATTATTTTGTCCCATTGTTACGTACATAATTGCGGTGGCTTTTTAGTACTACTTTACTCAAACTATTTATACTCACTCCCCTTCTTGCTTCTCTCCTACTTTAAACTCTATCCCTTTTATTCTTCTCATAAAATTAAATTCATCCTCTACTATATAATAACACAAATCAACTAATCAAATTATACAATTTTTAGCGACAGTAAATTGAAAATGGGTATATGCAATTCTTGTGAATCTACATCTGTTGCGACCGCGAAAATAATACTACAAGACGGAAGATTACAAGAGTTTTCTTATCCAATAAAAGCTTGGTATCTCTTACAAAAAGATCCAACTATTTTCATCTGTAACTCCGATGAAATGGAATTTGGAGATAAGATTTCCCCCATAAATGCAGAAGAAGAACTTCAATTGGGTCAATTGTATTTCGCTATGCCTTTGAAGAGGCTAAAGAGTAGACTTGGGGCTGAAGAAATGGCAGCATTAGCTGTGAAGGCGAGTTCTGCATTAAAGAGAACTAGTAGTAGTAATAAATTGTTTGTATTTTCTCAACAAAAGAATTGTGACAGAGCGACAAGGAACGGCGATGGTGGTGATAGTGGGAGAAGAAGAGAAAAAAAGATGGTGAAGTTGACTGTAATACCAGAATAGGGTGAAAAATTTATATTTGAATAACCTTTTGTTATGTCAGGTAAAAGTTACCGTGGCTAAGAAGGGTGAAATAGTATTTTGCTTAGCAAAATAGGACTATGGCGATTGACCATTCAGTTATTGATCCAAATCAGGTAAAAAAAAAAAGATATGTTTTGAAAAGATGAAAGTTGGAGCTATTGACCTTGAAAAATGTGCAAAGACACTTCCAAAACAATCATAATTTCTCATACAAGAGTTGATCTGAATCATCCCATTGGGAATCAAAGAAAGGAGCAGGAAAAATATTGTACAGTAATGAAAGATTTTCATTCAACTTTAAGTACTGTTCATTTTATTTTGTAAATAGTTGGTTTTATAAATAAGTTAAGATTCAAAAGCTATTTATTTGGGTGATACAAAATTGTTCTTCTTTATCTGAATCATATTTAAGAATTTGTTGCTATAATTAACGTCTATCGACAGCAAGGACTGTATCATAATTTTTTAAATTTTACGATTTGATAAAGCTATCAAATAATGAAATGTACAATTACCATTAATCACTGTAGATTTAATACACGATTAGTATGTATAATGGACAGAGTCCATAAAAAAAAAAAAAAGGGAAGTTAGAAACATAATATGATAATTACATAATAGAACAAGATAGAGTGAAGGAGTACTGAGTAGGACTGTACAACTTTAAGAAAAAACCACACTATTTAATTCTTCAAAAACATTTTTATTGAAATATCTTCTTAATTGAAACATCTCCTTATTTTGGTATCAGAGCCTTAGATCTAAAAGACCTTTATGTGAGAAAAGATTACTATTTTAGAAGAACATTTGCATCACATAGAACTTTATTTTATAATAGACAACACTTTAAAATAGTAAAATTATATAAAAAAATCTCTAGAAAGTCATATATATACCTTAAAGCTAAGACTATCTTTAACTTATACATATAAGAACTCAGTAAAGACACTTAGAGAAGTCCTCAGACAAAATATAAAACAGATTAGCGAAGAATTAAGTCAAATAGAATTTGAGATAGAAGACGTAATAGAAAGAATTAAAATAATTAAAAATAATCCTTATTATTATAATTCTATAGGATAAGTATATGAGAAGACCACATAGAAATACTAAAGAATATAAGAAAACTAAAAAAGAATTATATTTTAAAGCAAACCTACTACTTGAAGACTTAAAAACAACTATTGATAAAAGAGAAATAACTAAATATTTAGATTACATATTTATTGAAGCTAGAAAGTTAGAACAAAAATTAATAATACACCTTAAAACTAGAAACATCTCACTAAAACATACTTTATGAAGCGTATGCCCTGTTTTTTCAGTGTAAGATTTCATAATAAATTAAGATATCAACATATAGAAGATAAGAAAAGATTAAAAAGAATAAAGAAATCTATACAAGATTATATTTATATATACGAAAACGATTTTTTTGTACCAAAAGCTAATTATTTTGAAAAGACTGTAGATAACAGTGAATATATAAATGGTTTAAAATGGGAAGTACAAGGACTTGAAAGTGATATAACATATGTGAATCAAAGAATAAAATATTTTTATGAATGTTATAAAGCAACTACCTTAGGATAAAAACAGTACTTAGTAAAAATAGCTTCATCAAAGAATATAGATTATCTAGACTTACAGATCCAAATAGAAAAAAGATTCCAAAGAGTAAAACCAGAAAGTACAATTAAGTGTAATTTCGAAACGGAAATCATATTTTACATACAGAGGATACTCAATATAATACTCTAATAGACCTTGTAATTAATCTTAGCGAAAAATTAAAAGAATCAAATAATAAAATTATAAAGATATTAAGTGAACAAGAAGAAATACAAAATAAGCAGAAACTGCTTTTTAGCAAAATAGAAAATAATCTAGACTACTTAAAAGATCAAGGAATAGACTTAAATAAAAAATTAAACGAATTAAAAAATAAACCTAAAGAAGAAATTAATAATACATTAGTAATAAAGATACAAGAAATAAAGACAGAATTAGAATTAATAAAAGAAATAGTTCTTTCATGATAGAATCAGAAGTTTATAAAGAAGCAACCAAATTAATAGAAAAAAGAATAACCCTTCCCTCAGATTATAAAAAATTTGATCCATCTTCAAAATCAGACAAAGTTATTATACAACAAAATAATATAATAATATCACTTTTATTATCAATAAATAACAAGATAGATAAAAACTATAAAGAAAAATTTGAAAGTAAGAATATAGATACAACTGGAATAGAAGAAATAATAAAAAAGCTAAATAAAATATAAATTACTCCTCAAAAAGAAAAAATAATTAAAAAGAGGGTAAAAATGGACATTTTTCCAACTAGATCAAGAGAAGACAGACCAAGACCAAGCTATTCTAAAAACATGATAAGTAATAATTTCATATCAAGAATATTAAATAGAAAAACAAAGGAAGAAAATAATCAACAATAAGGAGAAATAATATACACAGATAAAGATATACAAATCTTCCAACAAAATCAATTAAAACTCTTAAATCCAAAAGTACTATATAATACAAATTTAAAATCTCAATTATACAGACATTATAGAGAAGAACAATTATCAGTATTAAGAAAAAATTCAGTATCGTTACCACTAGTAAACACTGAATTTATAAAAGAAATACTATACGCTAAAAGGGATCTAATGCATATAGGATTAATAGTTATAGGAATTAAAGGATTAACTAGAAAAAACTTAGGAACAAAGACATTAATTACTATATATGATAATAGATGGTCAGACATAAAAAAGACAATTATAGGATTAACAGAAGTAGATATGACTAATAATGGAGGAATTTTCTACATAAGTCCAGACTTTATGATGAATTTAAAAGAATTTGGAACCCAAATAAGAATATGAATACAAACTAAAGGATATGAAGAAATGAGTAGTGGAAAAAACTTATTAATATGTGTAGGATTCCTAGGAAAAATGACAGATAATAGTAATACTAGATTTAAACTACAAATAAAGGATGTAGTAGAAGTAATGGGAAATAAAGGGATAAAACTAATAAACCAATAAAAATAGACCCTGAAGAATATGCAGGATTAGAATGGAAATTAGGAGACTTTAAAGAAAAAGAAGCATTAACCCCAGATGCTCACTTAATATATACAAATTCTAAAGGAGAACCTTCAATTAGATTTACAGATTATAATTATGAAGCTCAAAAAGACTTTGAAGAAGAAAGTACTATAAAAGAAATGCATTTAGAAGGAATGAATATGGAAATAACATTAGAAGAAGACTATGCAGTAGATATAGCCATAGATTAAGCAAAAGAAATATGCAAGAAAAATAAAAATAGACTTTTTACATGTAAAGGATGTAAACTAAGAGACCTAAATTTAAAACAAACAATATCTCATTTTAAAATATGTGAACAAAGAATTGATAATAAAGGATATAGATTAGAAAAAGATTTGCAAGATAAATTAGATAAAAGCAATAATATAATGACACAAATACAAGATGATGATAGTGAAATATCTGAATTAGAATCTATACTTAGTCAGAAAGAATTAATGGAAACAGCTAGTTCTAGTAGTCCATTTCAAAGAACAAATGAACAAGGACATACTGCAGACAATAGCACAGGAAATATACCACGTAGAAGAGTATATAGACAAGGAGATACTCCAACAATAGACGTAAAACCTATGGGAAAAAGAATGCCTATAGAAGAACCAATAGTACTCCAAGAAGGAGGAAGTAAAGGAAAAATTTTAAATATTGCACATGATCCACAAAGATGGAACTCAGTAATAGACTTATGGAAAGGAATAGTAGTAGCAGATTTCATAAAAAATTATACAGAAACTGATGCAGAAACTATGTATAAATATTTAGAAACCTTTTTAGGAGAATCAACTAAAGCTTTATGGGAAGCTTATAAAGTAGAATTCCCATCAGAATTTCAATACTTAGTATCATTAGGACCTAACCCATATAACTTTACAAATAAAATACATACTTTAATAACAGGAGAAGACCCAAATAGTGGATTAATAGCTTTACAAAGAAATGCAGTAATAAAATTAGAACAATTAAGTATAAGTAATTGGTATTATATAAAGAAATTTTTAAATGACTATTTCTACTATTGTACAATTAGTGGAAATGCCTTTGACCAAGACTTAGGTAAAAAATTATTTAATAAATTACCAGGAGCTTTAGGTAGAGAAATAGAAGAAAGATGGAATAAAAGAGACGGAGTAGCCCAAAATCCTCAAGCAAAATGGTCAATAGGACATAGAATACAACATATAATGGAAATACTGCAAGAAAAATGTACTAATCTACAGATACAAAAACAACTAAAACAGAATGAAATGAACTTCTGTAAAGATGTAATATATACAACTCAAAGTTATGATAAAGAACAATATAAAAGGAGAAAGTATAAAAAGTACCACCCACAAAATAATAAGAGATATAATAAAAAAGGATATTTTCTTAGAAAATCCTCAGCAAGAAAACCATATCTAAATAGGGATAGACATGTTAGAAAGTATAGAACAGATAGAAATTATAAAAATAAGTTAGAATGTTTTACATGTGGAAGTATAGAACATTTAGCTAATACTTGTCCTAAAAGATATAATGCTAAAACTAGAAATGCACAATTAGTAGAAGAATTTAATGAAGCATTATTAAATGTAGATGAATATATGTCAGACAATGAAAGTATTTACTCTATAGTAAGTATTGATATAGACGAAAATAACAAAGAAGAAAATTCTTCTAATTCAGAAGGAGAAGAATTAATTAATGAAATAGGAATAGAAGATTTAAATATAGATAATCTAAAAATAAATTTTATGAATATAGTAGAATGTGAACATGATTTTGAAAAAGATACAGGATTAGATAGTAATCCATGTAATTGGTGTAAATGGTACCCAAGCAAACATAAAAGAGCTAAATGTAATAAATGTTTTATAGAAGGATGTATAAATTGTATAGAAACACAATTGGGAATAATAACTCAGAAAAGAAAAGAAATATACACAAATGAACCTTTAGTAAACTTAAAAGTACTAGTATTAGAAGCAAAAATAAAAGAATTAGAAGAAAGAATAGTAAGGTTAGAAAAAGGAAAAAATATACAAGAGGAACAATCAACAGATAATCAAGAATTAATGAATGAAGAATCTAACACCCTAATATGTAATGAAGACAAAAATATAAATACTGTTAAAATATTAGCAAAACTCCAAATTGGAAAGTATGAAATAGAGACCTTAGCACTAATAGATTCAGGATGTACCAAAAGTATTTTAAATAAAAAGATTGTACCTCCAGAACTAATAAAGACTTTAGAAAAACCACTTGCAGCTATGCAGATGGATGGAACACATAATATATATAGACATTACATAGATAAAGCACAAATAAGTTTCTTAAATACTTGTTCAAAATTTTATAAACCCACTTATAAAATGGATAAAATATGGGTACGAGACCTAGACATAAGAGTAGATTTTGTGCTAGGACTAGACTTTATATTATATAATAAAGGAGGAACTTTAATAACCAAAGATGGAATACTTTTTATGAAGAATACAACTTTTACTTCAGTTTTGACTAACAAAATTGATACTAAAATAAGACAAAAAGAAAAATGTTGTGAAAATTGTGAAAATAATATAGAATGTACTAAAAATAATTGTAATATACTATATGAAAATATACTAGAAATAGAAGAAGAAGACGAAATAATTAATAAAAATTATGTTTTAATAGAAATGGAAAGAGAACTATATAACTTTAAGACAGGAATACAGAGAATAGGGGAAATAAAGAATCAACAAGACTTAGATAATATAGTAAAAATCTTAGATGAAATAGAAATAATAGGAGAAAAACCCTTAAAATATTGGGAAAATAATCATGAAGTATGTAAACTAGACATAATAAATCCAGAATATATAATAAAAACCGCCTCAATAGAAGCTACAAATCAAGATCTAGAAGATTTTAAAATACAAGTTAAAGAACTATTAGAATTAGGAGTAATAAGAAGATCTACTTCAAAACATAGATCAACAACATTTATGGTAAGAAATCATAGTGAAATAATTAGAGGAAAAGCTAGAATGGTTATAAATTACAAAAGATTAAATGACAACACTAGAACAGACGGATATAAACTACAAGACAAGACAGAATTAATAAATAGAATACAAGGAAAAACAATTTTTAGTAAATTTGATTGTAAATCAGGATATTGGCAAATAAAGATGCATCCAGACAGTATAGANTGGATCGCTTTTAAGATCTGAAGGACATTTCAATGGTTAGTAATGCCATTTGGGTTAAAAACAGCACCTCCAATTTTCCAAAGAAAAATGGATAAAATATTTGGAGAATATAAAAGATTTGTTTTAGTATATGTAGATGATATTTTAGTATTTAGTAGAAATATAAAAGAACATTTAGGACATTTACAAATAGTTTTTAGATTATTTGTTAATAACGGAATAATAATTAGTAAAAAGAAAATGGAATTATGTAAAAATTATATAAATTTTTTAGGAATTATTTTAGGAGAAGGAAAGGTTAAATTACAACCTCATATAGCTAAAAAAACATTAGATATGCCAGATAAATTAGATAATTTAAAAGACTTACAAAAATTTCTAGGTATAGTTAATTATGCAAGACCTTTTATAAAAGATTTAGGAAAAATAGCAGGACCATTATATTCTAAAACAGGAAATAAAGGACAAAGAAATTTTAATATAGAAGACATAAAATTAGTACAAAAAATAAAAGAAAGAATAAAAAACATTCCTGATCTAAATATGCCACTAGAAACAGATTATTTAATAATAGAAACAGATGGAAGCTTTGAAGGATGGGGCGCAGTACTAAAATCAAAACCACATAAATATAGTATTAAACAAGAAGAAAAGATATGCGCCTATCAAAGTGGAAAATTTAAAGAAAAAGGTAATAAGGCTAGTATAGATGTTGAAATTTTAGCAGTAATATATGGTTTAAATAGTTTTAGAATTTATATTTTAAATAAACTAGAAATATTAGTAAGAACAGATTGTGAAGCAACAGTAAAGTTTTATCAAAAAATTAATGATAAAACTAGCAGTAGAAGAAGATGGTTAAACTTTTTAGATACAATATCTATTTACCATTCTATAAATTTTGAACATATTAAAGAAAATGATAATAATATAGCAGATCAATTAAGTAGATTACTAATTAAAGTTTAAATTTTACAGAATGAGACCTCTACTATCAGACAAAGGTAAAAAGGTTCAACCTTCAACCTCAGGTTTGGCAGACTCTTATAAGCAGACAGTACTAGCTAATTTACATTTTAAGTCATTAGATAAAATTGACGATGTTAGAGTAGAAAGAATGCAATTTGGAGTACAAAACTTAATTGCATATGGACCGTCAAACTTAACTTTTAGACATTTACCTAACTGTCAATTAGACAAACAACAGACATGTCTTATAGATAACATATGGATAGCACATAATAAAAAAGACACTAAGTATATAATTGCTGTTCTAAATGTTTTAGGATACTATTTTACTAGTAAAAATAAAGACAATAAATTTAAATATTATGTAGTAGTTCATGGTAAGACAAACGGTGTTTTCCAAACATGGATAGAAGTTTTAGACTCAATTAAAGATTTTCATAAGCCACTTTTCAAAGGATTTAACGATTTTACAGAAGCTTTAGACTATGCTAGAGGAATTTTAGGATCAAATTATTATATTTCTCCAGCTCTCAGACAAAAACCAGAAAAAATCCCACAATATAATATCCAAAAAGACACAGACAAAATCATATTTTGTGACCATTGCTCATCCATGACTGAAGCATTCAAAAGGCTGAATTTGAAAAATGAAGCCTTAATGGAAGAAAATGCTAAGCTCAGGGAAAGACTCAGCAAATTGGAAAGCAAAGGTAAGAATACACAAATTCAGACATATACTCAGGGTTCTCCATCCCAAACAAAAATGG